>JAUMHE010000042.1:14177984-14237106 GCA_032359235.1 Enteromius mattozi
AGATCTCTGTGTGGAGCACTGGCTGTTGTCAGACTCCTTGTGCAGACAATAATCTCACTGCATTATTACAGTTAATGCAAAAATAATGTTTGGAAATGTAAACTGATATTTACAACTGACACGCTATGGCAAAAGATAGAAATAACCCACTTAAAACCATTTTTTGTTGGTGAAAATACTAGTGGCCTAAGACTTTTGCTTCTGCACAGTACTGTATATATATATAATACACACACACACACACACATATATATATATATATATATATGGTTTTAGTTAAGAAAAATATATGAACTTAAATATTTCCAATTTAACAACAATTATTCTTACTCTTGATAATACTTTTTAAATGATATAGATATTCACTCATATATGTACAGTACACACACTCATACATAATATTCTCAACCACAGAAAACTAAGTAGACTATACTACCCTCCAGTTTTCATTGTCTCTGTTTACACCTTTTTTACCACTAAAAATAACATTAAATAGCAATAACAAAGAAGAAGAAGAAAAAAAAAACTGTAGAGAGAAAATCACATTCTTATGATTTGCTGTGTGTGCTCAAATATGCAGCTTATATAGAAGTAGTTTAGAAAAGCTAATCCTCTGATGGCGATGATGCATATTTTGCACAAGCATACTGTATATCCTCCTCAGTCCGACACAGCAATGTCCCAGTCTGGTGTGTTAGTATTCCTGTAAAGCAGTGGCTGATCTCCAGTGCTCTGCAGCTTAGATTAATAATGAATCAAGGCTTTTACCAGTCTCGCTCTCTCTCTCTCTCTTTCTCAGTCTCTGTGGATCAGGTTCCTGCTACAGTTTTAGAATGGCATGGTTTTGATGATCCCCTATTTATTTGAGGGACAATAGGAAGATTTCTAGACTGAAAATAGACCATCTATAAATTCACTATTGGATTGAACCATTTTTATAGAATAAATGGACTTACCGTAAGTCTAGTATTAGATGTTATAAATGGCAATATTATGAGTTATGGAATATTTGTGTCACACGTACATCTCCATCTACCATTACAGTGATGCATTTGTTTCAAAAGTCAATGTTTTTTTCTGCATTGATGACATGTGCAGGATGTCAACTCGAATAAGACAGCATATGCTATATTTTATGGGTATCATCAGGGAGGTCTATAATACTCGTAAAAATATATCTGTTAGCATTCCCGCTCTTCTCAATGATAGTTGTTCAGCCGGTGCATGACTCCCTAGAGGTGAGCTGAATTCTGCTGGCGCTGTAAATTTTCAATGCTCTAATCACTCTGGAATAACAGCATGATTGGCTTGGGTTGCTATAGCATCACAAGAACAAATGTTTAAAAACCCTTCAGCAGATCGGGAAAATTATCCATTACAATAAAGTTCATTTCACTTTTAAGAGGCCCTCATAATCAATCATTTATAATACATATTGCTTGCAAAAACCATTTTCCTGTATTTTGCATGGTTTCTGATGAAGAAATATGTTCTTGATGGTGTTCATAATTTTGGATTTGTAGAAATATACACATTACAGAGCAGTACACTGATTAACATAACAATTGCACAACATAAACACTGTAATCGTTTAACAGACAACTCAAGAAAAACTCCTGTGAAGTAAGAAAGAGCACACTTATTAGTGAACGAAACCCATTTTCATTTTTCTCAAGGAAACATCAGCATCAATCAGTCATGACCTGTCAATCTCATCATAAGGATGTTAATACAGTATGTTGACATATTTACTGCATGATATTAGCTTATATATGTACTTGTAGCACAATCATGGTGTAGTTCTTCTCTTTCGGTTTCCATTGATGCAGTTGATCAAAATCTGATTAAATCTGGTGTCATCATTAGATTTTATGGCTGAGCCACTGATATAACATGCAAATTCATTACAATTGCTTTATATTTACTGCCAACAGGATTAAATGGCAAAATGCAAAATCAGTTAGATTCGATTCCCAATCAAAAGTCTTTCCTTCAGAAAAGGAAGGACTAATTTCGACCACAGAAAAGCTCTGTTTTGATGAATGGTCCCAATCAACAGAACTTATCTGGAAGTTGAGGAGGGATTATTGAATTTTAAGCCTTTGTTGAATTTTAATTAACTTTCTCTTTACCCAGAAAACGGTTTTCCTCAGTCAGTGTGGTTCAATAATCCAGCCACCCATGTAATAAGATGTTCATTACGAAATTGTACATTTCATGCTCCTCTTTTATTTAGAGCAACTTCTGTGCTCTGTCTGTCTAAAGAGAATATCAGATATACCTGGGCAAAGGTAATAAAATTGGTCAAACTTTTTGGACTGGTCAAAAGAATTGGCCTTCTTGCAAGACATTTGGAGTCTTTTTTTAAAATAACAATTACCTATAACTGGTCAATAATTGATTGATTAAATAAATGCATGTGTGTTGATATGTGACAAAATAAAAAATAATATCTAAATATAATATATATAAATATTATTTTTAGATATTATTTTTTTATTTGTTTTTTTTGTTTTTTATTGAATTTAATTCCACTGAGCACTATAAATAAAGACTGCTAGTATCTCTCCTTTTTGAATTAGTCATCTTGTAGTTCAGTTTGTTCAAAAAAGTAAATAAAAGCAAAACCTCAGGGAGGAATTCACTAGGAAAATTACACTAAATTATTCAAATTCGGTAACGATGCAAACATGGCCACGAAAGCATGCATTAATTGTGGTAGAGTATTGTTTGAGTCTAATTTCCGAAATGAATGACAATGAAGATTTCCAACAGTACTATTTCAGCACATTTTGCACCTGGTTAGATTGGATTGTGGGTGGTTCGTGAAAAAAGAATCTAAAAAACCACAGTACACACAAAAGTGGCACTTAGTAAATTCACTCATCGGCTGTTAAAAAACAGAAGAAAAAGATTGGTTTGTTGCCAGTTCTTGCCGCATCTTGCAAATCTCTTTCACTGCTCCTTCCACCACCTGGAAATCTTAAGATTGTGGATGTGGTTTAACAGCAGTTTTTATACATATGGACTTACGGTCAGCACCTGGGATGAAAAAAAAAGCTTGTTCATAGTGACTTTATTTCACGAGTTCGAACTTACTGGTAATTAATAGAAGGCGAAGTGAGTGTGGCGCACTGCCCGGCCCGAACCCTGCGTTTTGTTGATCCTGGATCAACATTCCTGTCCAAAAATATTAACTTATCCCAATCCTTACCCTTAAACCTACCCCTACCCAAAATGTATGCCTAAAATCAGTGGGAAATGA
Organism: Enteromius mattozi; assembly: GCA_032359235.1. Classification (NCBI taxonomy): domain Eukaryota; kingdom Metazoa; phylum Chordata; class Actinopteri; order Cypriniformes; family Cyprinidae; genus Enteromius; species Enteromius mattozi. The sequence continues at coordinate 14,181,250 of JAUMHE010000042.1, forward strand.
TAGCTGATTAACAAGGGTGTAGAAGCACCTAACCATGATTATAAGCCTAAAACAGATATTTCGAGAAAAAATATTCCTCAATTCTTATTGGTTGATTGGAATGTTGTTCCAGGATCAACAAGGATGTTGATCCAGGAACATCTTGTACTCACACTCACCGTTTCTATTGCTGGATGATTTCAGTGATGACCTGTATATACACTAAGTAGTCAAAGCATGAAAAAAACAAAAAAAAACAAAAAAAAAAACATAATGAGTGTAAAAAATAATTTGCTTTGACAACAAATCAGTTAAAAATGACCATTGGGGTTGTTGCTGCTCATTTGCATAAAACTTCATCAAGTGTTTTTGCATCTACACACTCAAATCTCTTTAAAACGGCCACTGTAACCCATGGAGCTGGAAATTGCCATTGAAAATTAATGACTTCTGGTCACTTTGTTGCTCCTAATAGCTGTCAGTGTTAGGAAACTGAAAACATTAACATTAACAATTAAACATTCACATTTGTTTCAATGATTAGTCTACATCCTAGTCACAATTTCTCACCTTCTCACCATTTGTAGACATGCATGATGTCATATCTGTCTGTTTTTATGTTGCATGCAAACAGACGTTGATGCTTTTGTTCCCAGTCAGGATTTCAAACATTGTATTCGTTCTCAAACAATAGCATTCTAGATGTCCTTGTTATAGTCAGGCATACTTTAATTACCATGTCTAATGAAACAATTAAACCCCAGCAGAAGTCACAGCTTCTGATTTGTACCTTTGTGTTGCCTTGGTAACTAAAAGAGAAACATTTCGTGCTCAAGATCTCTGCTCTTTGCTGTTAACAGGTCATTGTGGGTACAGTGTCTTAGAAAAATCAAGAAAATCCTGATGGATATTGATTAATTGTTGCTTTCTGATTGTCTACTGAAATGCAGTCGTCTTTCTTGAGCTAAAAACAAAGTGAGGCAATTAATCCATTAAAAGCATTCTAGGAAAGGCATATTTCAAGTCTCTTGAACACATTAATAAGGTCCCAACAGAACAGGAAATAAAAGTGTGACAGAAAAATATGTATCGCCACACATAGATATGAGCACATTAAGACAACCCATGTATGATCAACCTCCATGGAATGTTTTATTAGATCATCGCCAAATATTGTCTAAGGCGAAGCTACATGACTATGATGTTATAAATAAAAATAATAAAAGCACACGTGAGGTTGAACAGAAAATGAAGATTAAAAAATAACATGGGCACATCTTGACATCATATTTATGGTACAGTGATTAACAAACATTTAAAAAATGGCAAAACTATATGAATAAGAACAAAAATGGCAAAAAGTTTGCGTCAATGCGACAGGGCTTACTTGCAGTCCAGGCCACTTGTATTAAGACATTAAGGTAAGAAACACACGGCGTAAATTATCTGAGCTGCATGTCCATATATGTCCATATTAGTCTGTCTTTATTACATATTTCTTTGATTCTTCTATAAATAAAACAACTGATAACAAGGAAACCTTGGTACAATTAAGAAGTGCGTCTCGTATTTCATCGACAGCTTCAAGTAGTCAAATATCCATGCTTAGACTTAGAAACATCTGCGAGAAAGATTAGACCTCTAATCTAACAATATTCTCTGCTTGTCCTTACAAAAACGTGTGTGTACTGTATATATATATTCCGTCCTTCACATGAGTCGACAGTGTTGGATTTTTCAGCATGAAACACACTGAATAAATCAATCAAATGATCTCTCTGTACAATAGAATTACTAAAAAAAATACAACTTAGGTTCGTCTGTACATCATCTACCTACAAAGTACAACCGCTATCATGTAATAAAATATGTAAACAAATTTCTCGTTCGACACAGTCGACTGTGACAACAGATAGGATTTTTTTCACACTTTTCACATTAGATTTATTTTCGTATAGACATCCTTTAACAGTATCATAGCACTGCGCCAGTCTGCACCAGACAGCTGTATAAAAAAGAGACGAGAGCAAATGGACCAACATACATACGGTTGAAAAAGTTCCAATCTGCGGCCCGTTCCCTTGTCGAGTCGCTTTGAGGGACGAGAGGTCTATCTGATGATCGGATCGGTCCGGTGGGCGGACGTGATCGAAGCGAAGGATGGCATGGCATGCACTACAATCAGTCGCTTTACTGAGACAAGGAAACGTCACTGTCTTTCTGGAAACTCACACATTTGCAATATTACAGTTGGTTGTACAATTAGAATGATCAGTTTCGGCTGGAAATCATAACAGTGCTGTGCTGTCAGAGCCTCGGTGACCGGTCTTCGTTTATTACATTGTGTTTTTCTTCTTTTTGCAGAGAGCAAAAAATGATAAGACACCACATGTAATGTATATAAACAATACAAATTTCTCATATATAGAATTTATATATATATATATATATATATTTATTCATTTGTTTATTTTGTTGGCAGGAGTCCTTTTTTTCACGTGAACAACATTTTTTGGGTCCCACTTTCATTACGGACGTCAGCACTATGTGTCTCTTACATGCTTGAAGCGTTCTCCTCTTTTTTTTCCATTATTTTTTTTACAGAGTTACAAAAGAAAAGAAAAACGAGATTTACGCCAAGGTTCACATACCTCTAAAAGTCACTTAGGATTATGATGTAGCTGTGGAATATTCTACACTGATAACGTCTCCGACCAGATAGAGGAATAAGGTCACTAATGTTTGCTATTTTACCTTCGCGGTATGCTTACGGTTGTAAGTGTGCTTTATGGTACAGTTCGCATCAGAGTTTGCCTTCTCGGCGCGGCGCCGGGGTTCGGCTCCTGTTGCCCTCTCTCGGCGCAGCGCCCAACAGCTCAAAGTTCGGTCAAAGCGATGGGGCGACGTTCTCACACGTAGTACTCCTTGTCCTTGTTTTTCTGTTTCTTGTTGCCGCTTTTCACACTCTGCTGCTTGTCCTTCATGACTGCTCCATTGCTCTGCGCCGAGTTGGTTATGTAATTCCTGGTCTCGTCCACTTGGTAGGATCCCTCGTCCCTGTTTCTGTACTTATACATGGCGTACAGCAGAATTAGGATGCACAAAGCAGCAGCGGCAACTATCCCGACGACCATTCCGGTGGTGCTGCTAGATTCACGGACCACCTCGGAGGCCCCCGGAACCCGCCTGATGCCCGGCTCCGTGGGGATTGCTGTGGGTACATTACGGAACATGGGGGAGGTTATTAATGGACTCTTCAGCTTTGTGTTGTCTACCTCATAGGAAGTGGGCAATGGAAGCAAGACTATGTCGGGCTGGGGCTTTAGCTCCCTGTGATTCATTTTGCCCGCGGGCAGTTTAGGTGGCGTGGACGTGGTTGTGGAGCGGCTCAGCTTGGGGGAAAAAGACGTGGTAGTAGTCCTACCAGAATCGGAGACTTTGTTAGGTCTAAAGTCCTTGGATCCCCACTTAGGTGCGTGAGCTTTGTAGCCACCTTCAAAGGTCGACGAAGACAAGGTCTTATCTGTTACCAAGGAGAAGGTGGTGTAAAAATCTTCATCATCAGTAGGGGGCAGGTTAGAGTCGTATGCTTCCCCAGAGCCATACCCAGATATCATCAAGCCATCATCATCATCATCATCATCACAATCATCGCTGCCTCGGTCCGACAAGCAAGGTACCCCCGCCTCAGTGGCCATGGACAGGGACTCTTTGGTGGTCTCAATAATGGTGAGGTGGGGGCGGAGGGTTGGGGAAAAGGGGATGGAGGGTGTACGAGTGGCTACAGAGGGGAGCTCTAAGGGATCCTTTACAAGTACTGGGAAAACTAATTCGCCTCCTACAATTGAACACAGACACGATGCAAGTTAGTCTCGAAAACTGGTTAAAGAAACACTAACGGATACAAGGCAGAACGTACCAAAAAACTAAATAAAACTAAAATAAAAGACAAAAGCAAAACAATATCGAACGTAAAAGACTATAAGTTGGCATCAAAAGGACTTGACAGGTCTTTGTGGGTGAGCTGGTTTGCAAGCTATCTGAAGTTGCGCATTGCTAATAATTAACATGGGCTAACAATAGGGCTGGGAAAATAAATCGATGATTGGCGAATTGAGAAATGATTCTTCATCAATTTTCCAAATACATCGCGATTCTCTTTCAAATCGATTCTGAGCTTACTTTTTAACAGCAGATGGCACTGCAAGCTTTAGAAACACTCTACCTGTTTCCAATTCCTTACACACACTTGAACCTAAAATAATCATTCATAAGGTTTTAAAAGTTAAACGAATTACAAGGGTTTTCACAGTGGGCTGTGTTTATATTAATCTTGCGTCATAAAGCGCATAAGTGCTCTTCTGTATGAGCATTTGAGTGTGTGGTTAAAAACGAAAAAATAGATTTCAGAAAGAAACGCGATGCATTCGGAAAATCTCAGTATTGATCCACAAATTGTGATGCATTGATTTATTATCATAGCCCTAGCTAACAATACTTATATAAATTTCTGTTCTATTCTAACAACACTAATAATCATTTCTACTAAAACATTAGTTTTAGGATTAGCTCATGCATTTCAACATGAACTATTAATAATATACTAATGAACATTAGTATTTTGCATAATTAAAAAAAATTATGAATTAATAATTTCCTACTGTCATGAAGTCTCTTGACCTAAAAATAAATATCAGAAGAAATAACATACAGTACATATAAGAAAATCGTTATATAAGCTACAAGGTGAAGTCTCACCTCATGACGGTTTCATCTGTTTTATAAGAAGTGAAACAAAATCAACAGGAAGATGTGGCTCCCCAGCAGTGCACTGACTCTTGCCTTTTGAATGACTTCCTAATGGCAGCTACTGTCTCCATAATACAATGACAGCTGAATGATTTCTGCAATTATCTATTGAATATGGTTGATTTCTAAAGGGCAAGGTAAGTAATAATCTACATCTAATACGTAATAAGTAATAACTAAATCTAAGTACTAAGAAATACAATGAATGCTGCTTTCTGTATGTTAAATGCTGCAGTACAGTAGCAGTAAGATGGTCACTACTAATGCATACCTATTCAGAAAGGAAGGAGTGATTCTAAAACTAGAAGAAAAACTTTTTGGTGTATCTGCCATGCAATAAAAACAAGAAGTTCCATTTCATGGACATAGGTTTGTTTCTGCTTTCCACCTTGTAGGTATTCAGACTGTCATTGCAAATGGAAGATAAAAGTGCCATCAGGTTTGTAGTAAGACTTGCATAAAAATAAAATTCAAAATCAAAAGAACTTAAAGAGGCAGACTTTAATAACACTAAAAGTAAACCAAAGCCAATACCATAAGTTCTCAATAACTAGTCATAGCACACAATACAGTACTGACAAACAGGCAATATAAAAATCAACAGTAGAATTTAGCAAATCAAGATCAGAACTTCTTGATCTCATTATATTTATAATTTAAACAAGCATAAACGGCATATATAAGCATAAACACATAAGCATATCATAATTTTTTGTCAACTTACATCAACAAATTGCCCGCATGATTTTGGCATGAAGAAAAAAAAACGTACAAAAGAAAGTTGTGTAAGAATGTTCTTGGACAGGTTTTTTCTTTGTGAAAACAAAACGACTTTCATCGTGTTTCTGGTTAGATATATATTTTTGTTTCCCACATGAGAGAGTACAGGGAGGCAACAACACATACATCCACACCACATAACATGAAAAATAAACTTCACCATTATTCTCTTTTGTTGTTACTTTGATATATAATCCAGTTTTCTTACAAAAACTGTACATATTTGAGCCTTTGATTTATATAGCATTTTTTTTTGTTAAATAAATATCTACATTCTAGTAATTAAACTTTTTGCTTAGATTGGTTTTAATCTTTAGGTTTGAGTGAATGGATGACTGTACATATTTTACCATAGCTAGAGGGGGGAGGAAGGGGGAGGGGTTGTGACAAGGGAATTGGACCTATGAACATACTACATAGGAGATGATAATGATGGGGGTGATTGTGTAAGTCAGTTGCCATGTCCATGTATAGGCAGTACGAAGCGGTCGGGCAGCATTAACGTTTTTGGCTGTAAGGAAGGGATGGGGATATACAAACAATGAGCATATACATGCCCATCTACGAAAAAGAACAAAACTCTAACACTGACAATCTGACAAACCCTAAACTGCAACTTCTTCGCCATGCAGTTTGGAAACATTCTTAAAACGTCAATTGTTCATCAAGATCAACTCTCAGAATTTGAAAAAACAAGAAGTGTATCAAGATCTGGAACCTTTTCATTGACCATCATGTGCCTTTTTGGTTATTTCTTTGCTATTTTTTTTTAATCAAATTGGGTTGTTTTTGCATTTGAGGCAGTACAATTTTGTTCTTGATGTGATTCTTGTGATTTGGAAATGATTTTGATGATTTTTGACTCTAAGCACATTCAATTTTCACTGAATTAGTTCCAAATCTAAAAAAGAAGACCAAAAATCAAAACACGTTATCAAATTAATGATAATTGTGATTTGATATTCACATCTAGTTAAAATTTCACCACTAATTTTAAACCCCAAAATTTAGCTAGTCAAAAAATGGTAACCAACAAAAAATGAAATTGATTTGAGTGTGTAAACTAAAAAGACAAAATTCCCAGAGACGAAAGAACAAAGCAATTCTAATTTTCACACACTACAACCAGATGCACAAACTATAAAACAGACACAATCGAGAGGGACAGTTTAACAGACAACTGCTTCCTCTGTCATGTGATCCAAAGACAAATATATCTGTCATTGTTAGTCTTAAACATGTAACAGGCGTGCAGTCTGGATGTATGTCAAAGAGAGAGGAAAATTGGCTGAAAATGGGTTAAGTTTTTTTTACTGCAAGATGTTGACGCATGCGTAAAGTAAGTTGCATTTAGGGAGAGTAGACAAACAACACAGCAAGCTGGGGGTCAAATCAGACATCAAAGGTTAAAGCGAGGTCAAAGAAGCCTTTTAACCAGGGCCTGTAGGTCACAGATGTCTGTCTGGTCGCTTTTGTGGCAAATACTGGAAAATACAGAGCAGATTCCTTGTTTTTTCTACTGGTAAACTCATTTAATCACATAATCATGGATGGTACCCACAGACTTTGGTTCAAAAGCAGCAGAGTATTGATTGAGGAATTCCACAAGAGGGTTCAAGATAGATGACTTCTATAGAAAATAGAAAAAAACTCTCTGAAAGCATTAAGGAGAACGGTATTCATTTGTGAAATGTTAAATTAGAACATAATCTAATCGTCTAAAATCTATGCTTTCCTTTTTAATGGAAAATAATAAATAAATTCCTCTCAGAAATAATTAAATACAATGAAACCACATAATGATAAGTAATAGTACCGTGGGGAAAGCAGTGATGAATAATGAAGCAATATATAACACTCCTTTATAAATATGGTAATATGGTCAGTTTTAATTTTAGTTTATTTTTATTTTGATTGATAGATTAGAACAATGTGTCAATAAATGTGACACTTACTGATTACTTGCAATATATTAAAGATATATTTGATCCAACATTATATACCAGTGTAATGCATGTTAAAATTCCAATACAAGAGTAAACAAGAATTAATACTTGTTCATACCAAGAATGATAACTATAATGATAATAATATTACCTAGCTTTAATAACTGTCTATTTAATATAAGCACTCACTGCAGTTATGACATCTGCTGCTTTAACTGCTCAAGCTCTTTAAAGCTCTCTGATTGGCTGTCAATGTTTTTATTACTCATTATCTGGGAAAAAAAAAGGTTTTCAGTTATTTTAACAATATTGTTTCTCTGTGCTGTTATGGTTATTGCAGTGGTGTGGAATCTGCTATAAGCTTAAATTCAGAGCTATTTTTAAAAACTCTATCTTTATAGTTATCGTTCTTGGTGTGAACGGGTCTTTAATGCTGAAGGCTGCGACTGTTTTTAGTGCACCGCTAGACTGACTTGTTTCAACTAATTACAACACACACATTCTGTTAATAATGTACATCTTTGCAATTAATTGACTGACAGCACCTGACAAGTGAGTACATCTGTGCGGTAAGGCACCGCATTAGAATGCAAACACTGTAACGCATTGAGTATTATTTGCAAAGTGAGACTATTCAAAACTCTTCTAACACAAGGGGTGTATCTCAATGTCGGGTGTCTAGTGTGTTCTTATCTCTGGTTGCACTATGGATAGGTAATTAAACAGGAGCTCCTATGCTGAACGGCCACCTGCAGGCCTGTGATAAAAGCAGCTCCCTCTCTCTTGGCACAGGATGGGGCCAAGCAATACTGGCTCTCTAATCTGGACTATTCTTTCCTTTGTTCTACCGTTTTTTTATTCATTTCCTGCATTCCAACGGCATCTAATTGCTTTTGAGTCTAAAAAGACGCTCACCTCTGTCTAATCAGCATGACAAAACAAGCTACACTTATTCTTAAAAAGTAGATATCTGCTTGAATCAGGTGAATAACTAAAATCCAGCTCGTTACATATGCATCTTTTGGGAATTTCTTAGTATTGTGTGAATCTGAAATCACGAGTGCAGCATATAATGCCATCTGGTGTTCATATAAGGAAGAAAAATGAGTCCTACAAATGCAATTCAGAGACACTGCATTTTTCATATAGACTGAATAGGAGCCCTTTTTAGTTATGCCTCATTTTGATCTATTTGTTACAGAAAAAGTTATTATATGGCTTCAGAAGTATTGTAGTATATAGTGTGGACCTCTTTTAAGGACAATATTTGTAGAGCTTGACCATAATTCTAAAAGTCTGCCAAGCCCTTATAATATATATATATATATTTTTATTACAAATGTTTCATAGCTTAAAAGGTACTGCTTTACAGGAATGACCCATTTCATTCTTCATTTATCTTTATCTGCTTTGAGTCAAGTTGACTTGTTAATGACAGAAAAATATAATGGGACATATATTTTAATGGGAAAGCAGACACAAACAAATTGCTATAACTGCACAGCAAAACAGGAGCTTGTTAATTCCTGATTAATTATCCGTAATTATATCATCAAAAGCCTCAATATGAGACAGCGATAAGCCTGAACAAATCACACTTCTGGAAAGATGTAGAACTTTGCCCTTTAGAACCGATTAGTATTACACTAACACAAATCTATAATGCAACTTTAATATTAAAACATCACACTGACCCATTCCTGCAAATACCAACTGTACCATAAACCATAAGAGTGAGAGATACATACGTAAGAACAGATAATTGAGTCTCTGGAGGTTTCTTGCCCTCGATTCCTAATTCATTTCACCTTTTGTCTAGTTCAAAAGCAAACACTGTACCAACATCATTTAAACACTCTGAAAATGAGCCCCATTAAATGTTCCAGAATAAACAAAATGTGTGGAGTTTATTTACAGCTTTCTAAAAATACATTCGCAACTTTGCATAACAGAAATATAACTTTTTTTGGTTTGCATGAACTTTAAAATAATGAGATCAGTGTGCAGAGAAATAATTTGAGAGTTATACAGCAGAACTACTCTACAGGCAATTCGGAAGCGTATCGTTAATCAGCAGAAGCCCTCCTATGGAATTCCAGATAAGGGATAAAGGGGAAAACCCAACAATTTTTACAAACAGAGAACAGAATCACATGACAACACGTCAAGACAGACAGGTTGATAGACAGGAACACAATTTGGTACAGGAAATGCAGCGGAGATCTTTGCAACCATAAGCTTGAGGTATGATGCTTTGTTGAAACTGGCTCATACATACAGTACAGCACTCAGGTTAGTCTGATGGTGAGGATATGCATGGAGATCAAAAAATGGCGCCATGCACTGAATAATGAGAGAATAGTCTGGAAAATGGCTCTGACTTGCAGCTACCATATTACATGCCACAAATGACTGCTTGAGAAAGCGTGACATTGAGAAGCGTACGGTTTGTAGCAATAAAACTCTTTCTATGCCATCTGCATTCAAAAAAAGACTTCATATGCAGACCGGTTCAGTCAGGTGAGGAGAGAGAGGGCAGGGCTTTCAAGGATGCTGGTCATTCTTAAAACACAACTTTCTTAAAAAGATTACATTAATGCTTGAGCTCTAAAGACTCTTTGGATGGCAAGAAAAGATTTTGTTGCCTGTTATTTGCTTTGTTAATCAAAATGGCAATGTTCAAGGTCAAGCCCAGATGGTACAAATGCTTGAGAAAAATGGAGGAAAAATCGATTTCAACACCAAAATATCATGCGGAACAAGATGAGGCGAGATGACAGGAATGTTGCTTTTGGAAAGCTGGGAGATAGATGAGGACTATAATAACATCGACCACGAACAAGCTCATGAAAATTAAGAGGACAAATCAAGGGGAAGTACCCCATCTCATGCAGTACAGAACACACGCCGAATATGAGGACGCACCCCTGCAGCGGTAATGTCTCATGCAGCTTCACATCAACTGATGTAGAGGTTAGAATGGCATGAATTTCTGTGTAAACGTGACTGGATGATTGGGACCCTGCCAATAGCTTTCTTTATGAGTACATAAAGATTCCAGAAAGATGGATATTGTTCTCAAACCGCTAAACTGATGAATGTCATTTGGGAGAAATTGGCATTGACATTTGAGAGAACTGCAGAGGGTCAGAACAGAGCAGATCGCTAGCCTGTCATGTCTGCATGAAAACTTAAATTGCGCATTTCTGTGATGAAAAACAGCGTGCTCATTACAGGCCAATAGATAAAACTAACAGGCCATGAAATGGTTTTGGCCTCTGGAAATCATCTGATGGCACATTGTTCTTCTTGTTATGTGCTGGTTCACTTTTCCGACATGGAAAATGTTTAATTTATTTGTTCAACTAGGGGCACATCTGGCTCTCTGGACTTACATTTAAGAGTTTACTTGCAGTAATTTGTAACCAAGTTATATTCTGATATTTCATATAATGTAATGCATTTCATAGCATTTTGTGGTGCAAAAATATTTTTACAAATATGATTGCATATTAATAATAATAATAATAATATATAAAAACCCCTATAATATTTATTTCAATAAATGTAAATAATGTATGGACATATTTATAATTTAGATATTTATGATTATTTTACTACTTTGGGAATAACAATCAAATCTATCATAAAAGCATCAAAATGATGAAAGTATGAAAAAAAAAAAAAAAAAAAAAAACTTTCCAAGACTTGATGTAATATGTTTTAACGTGACCTTCATGTCACAAAAAAAAGTTGAAATCTGTTCATTTTAATAAAAATCAACCCCTTTGGATATAAAAGTGCCCAAAGTTGAAGAAACACCCAATTATTGTAAGTGCTAAGGTTTTACTCAAATTATAATGAGATTCATTTGACCTCTCTGACTGGAATCATGATTTGCAAAGGAATACATTTTCAATTATCTATAACTGCAATCAAAAAAAATGAATATTTTACATAAGACATGACAGACTATTTTCTCAAAGCTACAATTACTTTTTTCTTTTTTTCTTTCTTGAAAAAAAAGTCAATGCCCAACTTCTCTCAAATCTCTCTCTTTCTCACTATCAATCTAATCACTGAATTGTATTTTTCATATTTGGGTTGGAAAATATTAGCAGAACAACTTGTTCACACTGAGGCAAAATTATATCGTTAAAAATAAGCATAACGACACAAAACAAAAATTGGTACACAGAAATTCGATGATATCTGTTCTCTTTTACAACAAGTTAACTTAAATCAAGCCTCTTGAAATGAGGAAACAGAAAGGAATCGAAAAGACTGCTTCAACAGCAATTAATCTCATAGATATCACTCTACTATAAGGCTGAAAGCAAAGTTCAAGAGAAATCTCAAAATGTATCATGTGCCAAAATGCAGTCCACTATCACATGGCAAAGAAACCTCAATATGATACATTTTGAAGCATCAATGCAGAGAACATGTCACTTTTCTGTACTAATTTTGTACGTATGCACTCATAATAGGCACTGGGGACAAAATTAGTAATCAGTGTGACCATGTTAACCACTTCGGAAAACCCCATGGCCAAGTGTAGCTCGTAATACAAGTTTGAGGGGAATGATTTGATATTAGCTCTGATTCCAGGCTACTGAATAGACTAAGCATTAGAAATCCATGCCTATGTCTGATTTGTTTCGATTATTGCTTAGGATATCCTACTTTATTCATGTTTCTATATTGGTGTACATGAGTTGGATTGGAAAGGAAGTTACACTTTTTCTATCCATGGGGGGGAGGCGATGCTTTGAGGATCTGATCCTCAGTTGCAAATGAAAGGCCACCACATAGAGGCAAGCAAAATTCAACTGACCTAGCCCACCTGCATGTCCTTCGCACTCAGCAAGGTCCTCGTCGTCACTGGAGCATTCGGCCGAAGAGACCATGTCATCCGTGGTCTATAATACAGTGAAACACACAAACAGGACAACAGACAAACAAAAGAGAGACTTGAATGCATTAGATTGTACAACTATAATGTAAAATAACCTTTTTAGGTGAAGTCTCTATTATCTACTGTATGGGCCCAGATGCATTTTTCTGCACTGATTGTGATGTAAAAAATCTGTGTGCATGACCAAAAATATCCAAGAATGCTTATGAAAGAAAAAAAGGACAGGATCCTTTCTGACAAAATTAAGAAAAAATAAATAAATAGTAAAAAACGAATAAGAAATAAATATTTTTGTAACGTTATGAAGACAAAAGACAGTAAACTCCATTACAACAACATAAGCAAATTAACAAAAAATAAAATAAAATAAAAAATAAATAAATGAATAAAATAATAATAATAAACAGAATAAAACATTCTGTATATATAAAAAATAAATAAATAAATAATAATAATAATAATAATAATAATAAAAAAAAAAAAAAAAAATATATATATATATGAAAGTAGCTTATTTAAATAATATTATTTCACAATATTACTATATGTTTTGATCAAATAAATACAGCCTTGGTGAGCATAAGAGACCTCTTCCAAAACAAAAATCTTTCTGACTGCAAACTTTTGAACAGGAGTATAAATGTAAGGCATTCATCATCATACAGGTGAATGAATTAACAAATAAACTAAAAATATTAATACAAAAATACAGTAGTTCTGTTAACGACTGTGTACTGTGTATATTTATCATGCATATATAAATACAAAACATGCATGTATATATTTAAGAAAAATATGTTATGTTTATATATTTATATATAATATCAAAATATAATAATATAAATGTATAAATGCACATACATGTAAATATTTTCTAAATATATACGGTATGTGTGTGTATTTAATAAATTAACACAGTACACATACATACATTACGTAAACAAAAACTTATTTTGGATGTGATTAATCACAATTAATAATCCAACAGCACTAAACTACAGTAGATCAAAAGGTTTGAAACCATGCTGATAAACTGGGACTGAAAATCTAGGATTACAGTTTTTATGTAATTATATTCTAGGAAATGTACTAAGAATAAAAACACGTTGTCTTAAGGAAAGGGCAGAAAACAAAATAAAACAATGAAATAAAATAAAAACACATTTTATTGTTTGTATTTTGATTCCTGCTGTGAAGGGACATAAACTGCGGTACCATGGTGCTTACTTGATTTGAATCTACATGTGGGTGGGGCATATGGGAAGTGGGAGGAGCATTTAAGGAATGAGGAACCAAGTACTCCTCAGCATCCATCAGGTCATCCAGCTCCTCCTCATCGAGAAGACTCTGGAAGAACTTACTGTGGTTGGGGCTGGGCAGCTTCATACGATCGTCCCCCTGAGATGACATAATATTATCCACTGAACTTCAGGAACATTTAAAACTTTCAAGCAGGGAAAAGTTAAGCAATCCCCACCTGAATGACGAGGTATCTCTGAGGGTCTCGAGCCATGCGGCTGAACTCTGCAGCGAGTTCTTTAAACCGAGGCCGACTATCAGCATCAATCATCCAGCCTGAGGTGAAGAGCAAGCCAGAAATAGACAACAAAATTCACCTTTTTAAGGTAAAATCTACCTCAATGTAGTTTTATTGTGTTTAAATTATTTATATAATAAATACATTCTCTATATATGCATTTGATATATTTGCATACTGTATATTGAGTTTGGCATTTGCTTGATCCTAATTTCTTAATTCCATTTAATTTTCCCTCTGATCTGACACATTACACACATGGAAAGCGCTAAAAATGGATTTCATGCAAGAATATTACACTCTCTGAGGTGTTATAATTGTTTTGTTGAATCAAATCATAAACGGCGGCTTCCAGTCAAATCTGATTACGATGAACAGATCTAATATTCATCTCATTTCGCGTCTTTGTGGAATTGACTGTGCCAAAACAAATATAGTGCGAGTGCATAAAGAGAGCTGGATAGAAAAGTGACAGCAAATATGAGATGAACGCACCAGATTTTTGCTTTTTACCTCATTAGGAAAATGGCAAAGCATTATTATATTAAAGGTGAAGTACATCATTTCCGTGCCACCAAATGGAGGTGAAAAATAACAACAGGTTTCTACAACACTCCCTCTATCATTGGTCGATAAAAGAAAAGCATGCGATAATGACAGATTGGAAAGTCTCAGAATGTGACTCACATTTGACCATCACCATGTAGACATCTATGGTGCAGATGGGCGGCTGGGGCAAACGCTCGCCCTTCTCCAAGATGTCTGGAATGTCACGTGTAGGAATCCCATCGTAGGGCTTTCCTCCAAATGTCATCAGCTCCCAGATAGTCACTCCTGAATAAATGTGAAACATAGCATGAAGGTAATAAAACTACAGGAGGTGTATGTGAAACTTATAGAGAATGTGTTGTCTTCATCTACATGATCTTTGATTACCTTGTGGAAAACAGTATCCCAATTTTGTGTGTCTTTTTTAAGCAGTTATTTCCAACTGAGCTAATTTGCATTTAATCCTTAGTTTTGGTTATAGAATTCTTTGAGAACACAAAATAATGACATCAATGTATATAAAATTGCATAAATTATAGATTAAACTACTAAAACTGTTGAATAAAATAATGAAAAATAATACTGTAAGGATAAAAATAGTGTATATTATATTAAGTGTCCCTAATACCTGTGTACTTACATAGTAACTGGTGTGTATGTAGTATGTAACCACATTGTAAGTACACATTGGTACATAATATTTACAGCTGTAATATTTCTGTAACTACACACATGTAACAACTCTCAGAATGGTGTGTGTACAGTAAGCACAAATGTGTAACAGGACACTGGTAGCAACACTTTTTTTTACTTCACTAAGTACTTGTGTAACATGAATTATATAACTACATCTTGTAACAACAGTATGTATAACAGTAACTGGAATAATTGGATCCAGGGGGTAGAGATGGGTAGGTTTAGGGATATGTAAAGTAGGAGGAGTTGGATCTGGAGTTGGTGGCGTTGGTGCACCACTGTAATATCAGTGTAACATGGTAACTCCTTAGGAACTGTCCTGTCCACTAACATTTTGGACACCAACCACAATTTATATGTAAAGCCTAACTTACTCACCACCCGTGTGTAAACATGAGAGTAATTACATGCTAAATCCATAGGAAATGATTACTTAATATAAAGTGTAACACCTTCTTTACTTAAAAGTGCTGTTAGTTCTGTTACACATTTACACTTTCATCACCAAAAAGTGTTGTTACCAATGTTCTGTTTCACATTTGTACTTACACATACCATACATGTGTGTAGTTAAACAAACATTACAGTGAAGATACTATGTACCTTACACTGTGGTTACATACACATCTAATTACTATGTAAGTACACAGGTACAGTATTAGGGCCACTTAAAATAAAGTGGGACCGTAACATTTTAGACAACAACAGTATTTTTAATTTTAATATAAGCATTTTGATTTTGATCAGAAACAAATGTAGTAAAACAAAATTAGCTTCACTGTGTGTCTCACCATAGCTCCATACATCACTCTGATGTGTGAACTTCCTGTAGTGAATGCACTCAAGGGCCATCCACTTAATGGGCATCTAGAGTAGGGGGGGGGAAAAAAAGGTAATGCAAAAAGCATTTCCATTTCAATGCAGCATAACAATATAGATAGTTTTGATTAAAGGATGTATAATAATGAAGAATACTTTGAATTGATTCGGGGAAGGTACGAAATGCAACATTAACTGAGAGTCCCAACAAACTTTCATACAAAGAATTTAAGAAAGTTCTTTACAAGAAAAACTGCTGGCTAACACAAATTAATACTGCTGATTTTCCATAAATCATCTTTGGATTTGATTTGCTTTTACTTTGTAGTGAAAAGAATTTCATTAGACAAATATGGATCATATTTCAAACACTGACCTTGCCTCCATCCGCACTGTACTCTTTTTCATCGGTTGCCAGCAGTCGAGCGAGTCCAAAATCAGTGATCTTAATGTGGTTTGGTGATTTCACCAAGACGTTACGGGCCGCGAGGTCCCTGTGCACCAGACGCCTCTCCTCCAGGTACATCATACCCTGCCAAAGACGAGACAAAGAGGGCATAGTCCTGGTTCAGGTCACACAGCAACAAGTAAAACAGATCATACTGTACTATACCGCATTACAGTAAAGCTACTTCACTCTACCTCTCATATAGACCACCACTATACAAATACCTCAGGGATTTAAATGTGAGTCTGTCAAATTAGATTGCCCTCCTAAAGATAGACAGTAAATTAGTAGGACATCTAATCAAAATTTAATAGCATCTCCTTATTTCCCTTTACCCATGTTCACTTTCGTTTTGTGCTGCTTTGAGTCACTGTGCATTAATACTGATCTTAGTGCCTTTACAGAAGTTTGCCTATGATTTATGACTTTATGTTAATCTTCAATTAAAATGCAACTTCCTGGCCTTTGGGAGGTGAGGGGAGCTGTGCTGGAGGGGCTGTTGAGTCTCAGCATATGCTTGAAGAAAATCACTGATAGCGAGGTTCAAGGAAATGGACCTGTGGGCTTGTTCTGGGAAGTGCTGAACATTGTCATGGTAGAAATGACTGCGTCTGCATGACGGCACTATGAAGGACAATGACAAGAATTGAGCATTGAGGATGAAGCTGAAGTGAAACTGCAAGAATACTGGTCACTGGAAACAGACTGTACAAATAGTCATTAAAAAGTGTTTGTTTGAGTTCTGCTGTGTAATTGCCAATTTTCAGCACAATTACACAATGACAAAATGGATATCCTGCCAACATGTCAATGAATGAGAAAAAAGAGAGAAATGATGGGCTGCAAGAAATACAAAAATTCTAAATTAAACTCGCACAAGGAAGACTTATATTTCTATGCATAAATGTAACAATGCATAGTAAAACAGCAGTATATACAAAACTTTTTAAAAGTGTGAGGCCAGCAAATGATTTCTTTTATTCAGTAAGCATCTATATAGAACATCTTATATATATATATATATATATATATATATATATTTATGACACAGAGACTTATGTAAACATTTTAAATTATGATGCAAATGAATTCATGCAAATAAATAGTTGAATCATAGTTATTATATTGGTAACATCTTCGAATTAAAATATTAATTAAACATACATTTGCCACATTAAGATAAAAAATTCTGTGACATCTAATAATAAAATAAACAGCATATTAAAATGTATGCAATCATAATATGTCTAGGCTATATTATATTTAGCTCAATATGCAGTTGCGACTCAGTCTTTTAAAAACTCTCTAAAAATTGTCACTAGCAAAACTTTTTATGTTTTTTTGATTAGAAAAAAGTCCTACCAATGAAAAATGCCCTTTGCCCTCATAATAGAGCATTCCAAGCATCTCCCAACCAGCCAAACCCAGACAAACCCCTTGACTAATTCACGGTTCTCTGTGAGATGTCATTTGCTGACTTTTTCTTCCAGAGGCAACAGTTATCGCTGCTCAGAGCTACTTATACAGCTGTCTGAGAATTTATGTGAACATGCATGAGTCAGACAAGAAACGAGTCAGAAACATTGTGTTAAAATACATTTTCTCTGTGATATGGAGAGAGACACTGACCCATCCATCACACGCTGCCACTGCTTTGAGAGCCACCACTGCACACTTTCTACACACACTGTCTCACATTTACTCTCTCCCTCTCTCAAACACAGTCACGCAGAGTGCACACATGAGAAGAAACACAATATTTAACACAGAATATCCTTCCTGAGCTATCCACGTAGAACACAACATCTGCTTCAAAACCTATTGAGCTGCTTTTTCCTCTACTTAATTCATTCCTTGGTAGCATCTTCAAAGAGTGTCTCATGTCAAGATAAGGCTAATACAGTTTGACAGTTTGATGTTTTTTTGTTGCTTGAATGTATACTACTGTTTTAAAGTTTGAGGTCAGTAAAATTAATTTATTTAAGAAACCCACTCATTTATTTAGCAAGGATACATTAAACTGATCAAAAGTGAACAAAATACATTTTTAATGTCATGAGTGATTTCAGGTTTGTGTACTTTTAAACCTTCCATATATACAGTATATATATATATGGTACAATCTTGAAATTAACAACATATATATATATATATATATATGTGTGTGTTGTTAATTTCAAGATTGTAATACATATATATATATATATATTTATATATATATATATATATATATATGTTGTTAATTTCAAGATTGTACCATCTTAGAATCTCAAAGTTAAGTAAACACAAAAACATAAGCATGTTAATATCCAAAAATAATATCCAAATATCCAAAAATATTGCACTCTACTGTAAAATACCTATTTTCGCGTATTTTTTGAAGATAAAATGTCTCCTTTTCCCCATAATCAGGCTTTTTAGAGCTGTTGAATTAGCATTCCTACAAATATAAATATAGGCTATAAATAAGAAAGAAACGTGAAGGAGATCTTTAATCAAACGCTTTTGTCAGCAGAAACCCTAGAGGAGGTGGACGCTCTCAATGGTATCCAACACTGCAATCCTGAATCTTCCAGTATGATCTTCATTCTGGGATCAAGGAAGCTGGATCTAGTGGAATTAGCATTCAAATGATGAGCTTTACTGCTGCCGGCCTCTAATGTTTCTTTCCATACAGAAGCTCTCTATTCCACCAAAGAGATGGGCTAGGCAGTGAGAAGCAGCTCTTTGTGTGTTCAGGCTGACTGAAGTCAGATTAAAGCAAGAGAAAACCCCGTCAAAAGCTACCGGCGTTTAGTATTACAGGCTTCTTGCAGGCTAGCATGAGGAGCAGGTTCAAGCGTTGGCGTGACACGCATGTAAGCAGGGCAGAGCATTCGAGTAGCGTCCCTAACCTCTGTTCTCTTGTTTTTACATCTGCGCTACTAGAGGTTAAAGTTTCTCTAAACAAAAGAGAAGAGGCTCCCGCAGTGCCCTATTACAACACTTTCTAACCCCTGGCATGGGAAATAACAAATATTAGACGTGCATGACCATCGGGGCTTAATTAAAATCGCAGAAAGAAAGCTGCTTCTGAAAAGAAGAGGGCAGGAGAGCGTTTGAATGAAAGAACACAGTGAAGAATATACACTGAAAGATGCATTGTGGGTCAGAGGGCAAGGTTGTTGGTAACATAACAATAACGGTACCACTTTATAATAAGGCTTATTTTATTAAATACCCCCTGTGGTCAAAATACATTTTTAACATTGTTCGCATGTCTGTCTGTTCTTTAAAATATGCTTAACATTTTGCATTCAAAATCTGTATACTGTTTTCACAATTCCAGGTCTGTTTGAAATGTCTGTCATTATTTACTCACCCTCAAGTAGTTCCAAATCTGTATGAATGTCTTTGTAATGCCGAACACAAAGGAAAATATTTTTAAAAAAGTTTGTAATCAGGCCATTTTGGTCACCATTGACTTCCATTTTAGGAAAAAAATATATATTATGGAAGTCACTGATGCCCCAAACAAGCCTGGGTACAAACATTTTGTAAAATATCTTCCAATTATATATTTGTTCAGCAGAACAAAGAAATTCATACAGATTTGGAACTACTTGAGGGTGAGTAAATGATGACAAAATTTTCATTTTTGGGCTCCTTTAAGATAAAGTTTCTGACTAGAAAAATGCATAAGAAAATGCTTACATTTCTATTAACTAACAAATGCTGATGAAATAATATCAGTTGTAAAAGTCCAAGTCCAACTAATGTTAATAAAATAGAATCCTATAGTACAGTGTTACAGTGTAATGGTATAAGAAAAGGTAGAAAAAAATTTCATTTGTGGCATATATTTTTTATATTTTTAAATTTATATGTAAATTTTGTGTGAAAAAAATGATAAAAGGTTGTTTTGAATAAAAACTGGTTAAACATAAAGACATTGAGGTCTATGGTGAGATAATATATTGCATATGTAGTAGTAAAATACTGGATCAATAACAACTTTAAATACAGGACGTCATCTGTAAGTAACTACTTCAGCTACAGGAACATTTTCTGTTTATGTCAATTAATTTTGGCATCTCCAAACACCTCAATCCTTCTTTTTTCTGTTTTTAGTACTGTAAGGTCAGTATTTCAGAGCTGCAATGCTAGCACAGGCATACTTCACTAATAAATCTCCGTTGTGATCAGAGCAGTCAGCATTGGGCTGCTATGCACATCATTAACCATTCCCTCTCACTTATGAAACACAATTCATTGCAGGTCAGGCATTCTGTATCCTCATCCTCTGCCAAACTACATCTCCTTCTTGACTCTTTATATGATCAGACTGCCAAGACATTTTACAACAATGTACTGTGTATACAAATGCAAAAAAACTTTTTGTTTGTTTCTAAGATGATAAATAGAGGTCACTCACTGTGACAAAAATGTGACAATTTAATTAAAAGTACTTTATTAGTATTACAATACTACTATTTGAATAAATGTTATTGCTTCACACTAATTAAAAAATAGTAAGCATGTTTTTTTCAGCTGTCTGAACTCTCATTCTGACGGCACCCATTCACTGCAAAGGATCCAATGGTGAGCAAGTGATGGAGCGCTACATTTCTCCAAATCTGTACCAATGAAAAACAAACTCATCTAAACCTCGGATGGCCTGAGGGTGAGTAAACATTCAGCAAATTAAAATTTTTGGCTGAACCATTGTTTTAATGCATAACTGACCATGTGACCAGACCTCCCACATCTGCATGCAATCTAGTTTATTCACACTCACAAACTCTCTTCAGCCCTACATTGCAAATCTACACGCACAGCAATGTTGTCAGTTTCCTTGAAGTGTTAAGGAGGAGGAGGATAACAGGACTACATACTGTCTGAAAAGCTGTAGTGTGTGGGCAGCACAGGAGGTTCATCAGACAACATGGTATAATTTGTGATAAATACACAGGAGCGGTGTCCATCACACACTGCTGGAACAAAGACAATGATGACTAACTGCGTCACGCTGCACAAAGAAAAAAATCATGTCTTTTCTGCTAAGCCTCAAACCGCTGAAAGTTTGCTGCTAGCTGGCCAAAGAAGATGTGTAAACATAATTTGTTATTTATGAAAACTCAAGACTGAACTTGATGCTGTTTGCTTTATCATGATCAATCCAGTTTTCAAGCATCAACAGAAAATCAAATTCAACCTTCATTTTCATGAGGTGTCTACCCTGTTTACACTGCTTTAAGTTTTAATAGTACTTTACTGACATGATTGTGTTTGCATACAATATTGCATTACAGGCTAAGTCACGTTTATGCATTTTTTATATACTGCAATAAACACAGCCTTGGTGATACTGTATAAGAGACTCAAAAAAACTGAAAAAATATTCAAAACTTTTGTCAAGCAATATATTCTTTTTTTATTTTAGATTATTATATTCTCTAATGAAAGGCCATGAGGGGCCTCAGAAGCCTCGGAAGGAACCAGAATTATTGCAATAGCAGCAAGTTTCTGCAAAGCTAATTTTGCATAATTTACCGTAAAGCGGAAACCACTGCATGATGTATTCAGAAACATGCTTCTATTTGTCGCATCTGTACTGATTTTTCAAATGACTAATTCTGTTACGCAACAGAATTTACACAACCCCTTTTCCTTTAAACTGAAACATGAAAGCCAAATTTAATGTAAATCTTATGAATGATCATAAATTGAATGACAGTGCGTGCAATATATTACAATCAGATTTCAATTTCAGACTGAAAAAGACACGCGTTGCTTAAAACCAGATCTGTGAAAAAATGTGAAAATGGACAAATTTCAAAGCCAGTGTGTTATGAAAGACAGACAGAAAGAAAGATGATCACATAAAACTATTTATAGCTGGCTAAAACACAGTTGGCTAAAACCCAGGCAATCCTATGAGACATCCGCATAAAAATATTAGTATTATTTCAGTACTGGATCAAGATTTCTTCCTTTGCCCACATCTTCAAAAGCAAACATTACTAAATCATTCATGAGCACAGAGTCCCATCAGCTGCAGAAGGCTTGAATTAGCCCAGTTCACTCTAATCTGTAATAAGGACACCTCAGCTCTTTTCATAGTCAACCATCTTGAAATGAATGATCCAATCAGACCTTCAATCCCCCAAATCTAAACTCCACACATATATTACTGAGGCGGATACCTTGTGGTAATTGGAGGGTTTCAGAGGCTTTCTGCATTTCTCAGAGTGATCAGCAGGCTGAATGAAAGCGCTTATTCAGCTTGGATTAGGGATTGTTTGAGAGGTGATGGAAAAAGATGAATGCCAGCTTTTAACGGTATAAACATTAAAAGGTGATTTAAAATAAATAGAAAATTATATACAAACAGAAAAGCTTATTAACAAACAATATATCTAAATTGAATCGAAGGGTTGGGAGACCTGCTGCACCACAGGTGAGCTGCATTTGCTCAGCTAGAAAGCCATATATGCATTAATGGATGTCTTAAAGGAACAGTTCACCAAAAAATTAAAAATGTATTCTCCCAGGCCATCTAAGTTTTTTTTTAGCAGAACAGATTTGGAGAAATTTATCAATCACACAATTTGAATGGATTTATTTATGACATATGCAGCTTTTGTGTTTTGATTTGTTTTTAATGTGGACTCTAATTCTGACGGCATCCATTCACTGCAGAAGCTCCACTGCTGAGCAAGTCATGTAATGCTAAATTTCTCCAAATCTACTCTGATGAAGAAGCAAACTCATTTTCGATATCCTAAATTTTCAGGATATTTTTATCTTTAGGTAAACTATTCTTTAAGATATGATATAAACTTTGTAACGTCAGTAAAATTAAAAATAAAAAATAATAAAAGAAAGCACTACACCTCTTAGTGTCGCAGTGAAACATACCAAAAATTAAAATCTTCAATAATGGGGTTGAACAAGATATAAGAACTGAACATAATTAGCTAATAGTCTAAATGGATGCAATGATGATAACTTGCTCTTTTCCAATATATCTCTAATTTTGGCATTGTTTTTTTTCCTGGCAGAAAAATGGTAGATGCTGGGAATTATTCAAATGACACCCATCATCTGATAGAGGGTATCACTTTGAATGCCAAGTTAGCTTTGAAATATGCAAATGGATCTACCACAGCCACACACTTTATCCACAGAGAGACAGATGATGTTAGAAACCATATTACAAAACTCTCTTATGCATCCTGCAATGCTAAATCCATTTTGTAATTGTGATGATTTTTAAATTAGTCAAGATATATGCAAAATTATGATATAATCATTCCAAATATGTTCCTTTTCAGGTTGATCTATTAAAAAAATAAATAAACTTTTAATAGCTGTAATGCTATTAGCTGCTCTAAGTCTGTGCTGATCTGACATTCAGATGTTTTATTGCTACTAAATAAGCAATGCTATGAAAGATGACACTATATAGATGATAAAGGAATCAGTCTGAAGTACGTGAAAATCAGAAACTAAAAATGCTGTTTTCCAAATCAAATATCTTGCAACGTAGCAGGTGCCAAAATCAGTCTCCTCTCTTACTAACTCTCTCTAACTCTCTAACTCTCTAACTCTCTCTTCACCTTAGCTGTCATGTTCTCCAGGTCTAGGCGTGAGAAAGCAACAGGTCTGGAAATTCACTCACAATAAAATAAGTCTCTAGTTTTTCCAAAAACGCAGCAGGAGGAGGAGCCCATGCCCTTGCACTACATGCAGGTTCTGTACGACAGAAGAACACAACGCCAAGATCTAAACGGAATAGGCAGGAACCACAGGTCACTGGGTGAACACAGCAGGGTTTTCTAATGGACAATTGAAGGGATTAATATCCTGAAGACCGCAGCAGGTGAGAAATCAAACATAGATTCAACCTTAAACGTGCTAGCTACTTTGAGAGATGGCATGCTGGTAAACAATCTCAAACTGCTCAGTGATTGTGGCTCTTGAAAGAGGGCAAGTGGATTGTTTCTGTCTAACACAGAGGGCAATATAATTCAACATATGATTGAACAATTTAATGTGCTTAGTGTGAGTAGTGAAAACAAATACATTTTGACGAACAATGCTTTGACTCTAATGTTTTTCAATGTTTTTATGTATGCACTCTTTAGAAATTGTATCTATCCATCTATCTATCTATCTATCAATGTTTTAAGAACAATTCTTATTATTATCAATGTCGAAAAACAGTCATGCTGCTTAATTTATTATTTTTGTTGTAAAACAGAGAAAATAATAATATTAATAATAACAATTGTGACGAAGGGGACTGAGACGTGCGGATCCAAATACAAGGCTTTACTAGAAGACATGGCCGTACAGGCAGGGTCAGACATCGGCAGACAAGTTTAAAGGAGGCAAAAACACTATAACAATAGTCCAGAGGGGTAGCGTGGGCCAGTCGATCAGCTAACAGTATCCAAACGTGGCAAACCAGAACAATAATCC
This sequence comes from Enteromius mattozi, assembly GCA_032359235.1. Lineage (NCBI taxonomy): Eukaryota > Metazoa > Chordata > Actinopteri > Cypriniformes > Cyprinidae > Enteromius > Enteromius mattozi. The sequence goes on from JAUMHE010000042.1 coordinate 14,206,197, forward strand.
AAAACACAGCAAAGAACGGTGCACAGAAATCCACTAGGTGAACAAGAAGGAACAAGGAAATGCTTCGTACGAGGGAAAAGCTCAATACTCGGTGGCTACTTGGCAAACACACACAGGTTAACAAGAGGGAGGAGCCAATTAATTGACATGGTGATAAACAAGGGGGCAGAGACACAAGGGAACATAGAAGCAATGGGAGACAAACACTTCATAAAAATCCACACAAGACCAGATAGGGGAACACAGACTGAAATCATAACAACAATAATAATTAAAATACCAAAGGGCAGCATTCAAATTAGAAACAAAAATGCATTCATGCTTTCTTGCTTAAAAAAGTAACATTATAAATGCCTTTACTGTCACTGATCAATTTAACGCATTCTTGCTATGAAAACAAAAGAAAAACAAACAAAAAAAAACCTACTCATTCTAGAAAGACAGGGAATAGTATAGAAGTGAGAAACTGAATTGAAAAATGACACCGATTGGACTTCAACTTCAACGCTGACTATCTGAGCACCACAACTCAACAGGTAGAATAAAATAACGAATAAATTTTTCATTCAATCCTGAGTATGAAAATGGCAAGCCAATTGGGAAATATTTTTCCTGAACTCCTTCACAGACCATTCCATTACATGATGTTTCAATCACAGAGCTGAAGAAAGAAGATTTTCTCTTTAAACGTGGTTGGGGGCAGTTGCACTCATCTGATGCATGAGACACCAGAGCTTCTTCCTTGGAAGTACTTCGAAGAGCGTCCTTCTATTTGATGTGGTACCCAACTGAGTCAAAGCAACTGAGTGTTTAGTGGTTTAGCAGCCTGCAGATGTGTGCGTTCAGTATAAAAACTCGCAAAGAATCAAATATACTGCATTTACTATGAACTCTCAAATATCACAACAACAAACATTGTAAAGGGTACACAAAGATTCATTATCTGAGACAATGATTTCAAAGTACACGCTCAACAGCTAAAGCAAAAACACACTTGTTCATGGGAACTCCTACCTTTGCGATCTGCACACACCAGTTGAGCAGCAGCTGGGAGCCGATGTTCTCCTGGTGTTCATGTACGTAGTCCAGCAGGCAGCCGTGGGGCATGAGCTGAGTTACCAGCTGAATAGTGGGACTCAAGCAGACCCCCAAAAGACGCACTAGATGAGGATGCTCCATGCTGGCCATGATCAGCGCCTCCTAGAAGATAAAAACAGAAAGTCTGTAAATGTGCGTTTTTCATCAACACTATAGGGTTGGAGCCAAACTAGGGTTTATCGTCAAGTATTTTAAAAATACAATATAATACACATTGTGAAACCAATTTGAAACCATCATTTAAAACTCCTCCAAAACCACAACAGACACGATATGCCTGCAGGAAAAGCTCTGAATTTGCAGTTTCAGTTTCTCTCGCACCTCATAGAAGCAACAGAGAAACTTGGTGCATACTGGCACATCTTACATCAAATACTAAGAGAAAACAGTTTAAAGGTCACGCAAGTTTAATTTAAAATCTTTGCCTTTAGACTTTTTTTTGTTAATATACAAAGACAGAGAGTACTGTTTGTAATTTAATGTGTAATGCTTATTTATATTTTTACATTTATTCAGTAGGGATTGGTTAAATTAAACAAAAAACTTTTCCACTAAGGCTGTTCTTTTGAAATGTCTTTTTATCAAATAATTCTGAAAGAGACTTCATTCAATATCTTACCAACCCTCCACTTACTTTTACTATAGTGTACGCTTATGCAATAATGCGGTTGCAGAAAGCAATTTCAAAATAAGCCTGAAAAAAGTGTAACAATTTGCCATTTATGTGAACAGCTCAAATTGTGTTCAATACAAACTACCAACATCAAAACCAGCATGATGTTAAGATATCAAATCAAAAAAGCTCTGGTTAGTTACATAATATTAATCTAAATTTAAACATATATGATAATGCAAGTAATTTCCAAAAATGATTGTTTTGGTTATTGGATTTGCACTGTTGGCAAAAAGGACATAACGAGCTGATGGTTTTTAAAAAATGGTTTGATGATAATAGACTTTCATTGAATTTAAGTAAAACAGAGTTCATAATATTTAGTAATCAACAATGTAACATTAAAGTTAAACTGAGGATCAACAACAATAGAAATAGAAAGAGAAAGAGTGTATGATAATAAATTTTTGGGTGTTATAATTGATCATAAACTATGTTGGAAATCACATACAAATTATGTTAAAACAAAAAATGTCAAAATCTATAGCAATATTAAATAGAATAAAACATATTTTGAATGAAAAAACTTTATATATACTGTATAGTGCACTCATAGTTCCATACATTACTTATTGTGTGGAGGTGTGGGGTCATACATTCAAAAATATTTAAAATTCAATATTATTATTATTACAAAAGAAAGCTATAATAATTGTTAAGAGGGCTGATTATTATGAACCAACAAATAAAAGGTTTATTAATTTACATACTTTTTTACAGATGGTGCACAAAGTTTATAATAATTTACTTCCAAATCCATTCAGAGGCTGTTCAAAATAAGAGAAAGTCAGTATAATTTAGGAGGAATGTATATGTTAAACAAATTAAGGGCAATAACTAATGTTAAAAAAGGGTGTATATCTGTCAGAGGGGTTAATCTATGGAATAAATGTAATAAGGAATTAAAACTCTGTAAATCACTTTGCAAATTTAAGAAAATGTATACATGCAAGGTGATAAATAATTATATGAATGAGAAATAATTATAAAGAAAAATAATAATAAAATAAAATAAAAAAACAAACAAAAAAAAGCCTATGTATTAGTATAAATTCTGAAGTAATAGTTGGAATTTGTATTTCTGTTATTATGTATGTTTCAAATTATGCTTTATATTTTGGGAAATGTTTTATGCAATTTAGTTTTTCTTGTGTATTTAATTTAGTAAAAAGTGTTGTTCATAAGTTATTAATGTGTAAAGAGTAGGCATAATAAGCAATCCTTGTTTATATATTTATTTAACTGGAAATATTGTTTTTGAGGACTGAAATAAAATTATTGATTGATTGACTGATTGATTGAGATGAAAATCCATTCCCTGCATTCTTATTTTTCAAATGATGTTAAAACGTAAATTAGAGTTTAATTGTAATACTCACATCCATAAACTCCACATTGGCTTTTGGTCCTGTGCTTTCACTGAGTATCTTTATGGCCACTGGAATCTTCACAGTTTCTCCTTCTGGAACCCAGATTCCCTTATAAAGAAGACGGCAGCAGAAGTCAATTACATGTTACTTGTGAAAAAATATATTGTTGAGAAAACACATAAAACACACAAATCATAAACGTTAATGTAGTACCTTGTAAACGGTTCCAAAGGCTCCTGTACCCAAGATCTTGACCCTCTTAAGCTCTGTCTCTTTCAGTATACGCAACTGTGCCTGGTTGGGCGCCATGCCGCTTGGTGTTAAAGGTTCCACAAGCTGCTCAAAAAACATAATCAGCATCAAAATCACTCAGCATAATCACAAATTCATACATAACTATAATGTCTACTTCAGTTTGATCCACCAACCACAGGTTAGCCCTATGGACTCGTTTTCTGTCTGATTTTATTGTTGTGATCATGTATGAATGTATTTATTTGGCTACAGTCTGGGTTTTGCCTATTTTAAGCTTTCAGTTTGCATTGCTCAGATTTTGTTTCCTTTTCTTTGCTTCACAAGTTAAGCTTGTGTTTATACATAGATTCTTTCAGTGACATTATTTCTCTTGACTCAACATTTCTTGGCTGATCTTTAGACTTATCAATGCTTACAATCCCAAACCAATTTTCAAGTATGCCTTCAACAGAGATTTCAGAGCCTCAAACTATATATCTGTATTGAACCCTTTCAAAACCACAATGCCTTTTGACATTACATTCAACCATTTTCTCACTTTTAAAGACTGCTGAAAAATATAAAACATTTCTTTTGCTTTATTTACAGTTACATTCTTTGTTTTCATTTGCTTTGCCACTAAACCACTTACATATCTTTAAAACATGCACAATTTAGCTGATTTTCACAATTACAAAGAGCTATTCATATCAGTCCTCAGTGGTTGCGTATCTCATCATGTATTCAGTTCATAATACTTCTTTAACCTTCAAGGCTTTTCATAGTCTTGAACCTCATTATCTATGTGAGCTACTGCATCCAAATATTTCCTCGTGTACGCTCTGGACCTCTGAGTTCAGATTGCTACTTTTCCCTAGATTTCAACCCTTTTATATAGGTGACAGATTTTTACTTGTTAAAGCAATTCACTTCCATTGACACTTTCCATTTTCAACTTTAAACTTCAACTAAAAACTTTCAGAATATTAACTCTTCATGCTGATAAATCCTGATATTATTGAGTGTATATTTTCTTGAAGAAAAACCAAAAACATATCAATCCAAAAAATGGATTTATCTGCAAGGAGTAGATACTGAAACAGTAGATCAGTTTGGTGCTTTACACTCCTTAACACCTAACACAACTGCAAATTCCACAATATTGACTTAAACTTTATATCAAATGCACACACTCACACACATACTGGCTGCAGAGCATTTTGAAGTACTTTCATAAGTTTCCATTTAAGGATCTGAAAATGATCTCCATTATTCCATTTGAGGTTTCCCACCATTGAAGTGAAAGAGGCACTTTCAAATGGAAAATTGAGACTAGCTATAGACCCCACAGACCCATTCGTGCTCCACCACAGCGATTTCACTGGCCAGCTTTCTGTCTGGTTTTCTTTTTTTTTTTTTCTCTTGGTTTGCGTCTCATGAGACCAAATGTTTTTCTGATTAATGCGCTGCAACCAAATTATTCTAAATCATTTTAAACATTGCCCGATTTTTAGCTCTTACCTCTGTTTCCAGGAACCGGCGTAAAGCTCTTTTCTTCTTGATGCTCTTACGTCGGAAAAATATAGCAAATCCGAGGGCCACAATTACGACCACAAACATAGCTCCAATCACTCCAGCTGCAATCAGAGGAGTCCTGGAAGAAAATGCAAGGATTTTAAACATATACCATAATATACTGTTAGAAAAATTCAGAGTATATAAAATACTGCATTGTTTTTAAGGGAAATGGCATTATTGATTCAATCACAATAGAGTCTCTATTATTTTTTTCTGTTAATATAAAAAAAAAGGTGAGGAAAAAATGTTAACTCTCAGTAAAAACCTGAACTTTTAAGAAGGCCCGCTGCTTTTTCAACAATAGTGAAATGTTCTTTTAAATCATAACACCTAATTATCACACATTTAAATTAACGTCATAATACATTCAATGAGCGAAAAAGGTATAATAAGCTTCTAGTTGGAAAAAAATGAGCTGCAATGTGCTCACTGTAAGTGAAGTGTCAGAAATGTATTTATGAAATAAGTTGCTTTTGACCTTCATATAGTAATATATTATTTATATAAACTTAACATCAGTGCCTCAATGAAAGCAAGGAAAACATCAGGTGCTTACCTGTCCAGCATCCCAATACAATCTTGGATCCGGGGTCCAGTACACCTATGACAAATAATAATTAAAATAAAACTTTGATAGTTTGCTACTAATGATGGTGATGGTTTATTAGCTCACATACACTACTTTTCTTAAGTCTGATGTCAGTAAGATTTAAAAAAAAAAAAAAAATCACTTTTACTTACAAAATAAATGCTGTTCTTTTTTTTCAAGGCTTCCGCAAAAAGTCAGTTTTGAACATTATATTAATAATGAATGTTTCTTGAGAAGCGAGTCTGATTTCTGAACTGAAGACTGGAGTAACAATGCTGAAAATTCAGCTTTTTAACACAAGAATAGACTACATAAATAGAGAACAGTTATTTTAAACTGTAATAATATTTCACTGTTTTTATTATAATATTAGTGAAATAAAGGCAGCACTGGCGAGCATTAAAAATGTTTTTCAAAATAATAATCCCAAACTAGTGTATATCGCTTACTTCTGGTAATAAATGTGCACCGTGTTAACTGTTGATCTACCTAGTCATCTGTGAGCTTAAGTGTAGGCTGAAATGATCTCCAGAGTTTACATTCAGGAGTAAGGCATGTTGGAGTGCTGTGACAGTGGTGACTGGGTTCAGTAATCACAGAGAACAGTGCTGAAGAGCGCATGCCTGACAGTTACCCGCGGCAATGACTGTCACCCACAAGATGAAGGGCTCGCCAGCGCTTTGTTATGGTGTCCTAGAGCATTGCAAGAGCTTTGATTTGAGAGCCAAGACAGACCAGAATGAAGCAGAGGTTCATACTGGGTGGATGTTTCTAGTGTGTCCAGTTCAGTATGATCTGCCTCAGATCTACAGGATGTGACACGAAGGCCTGTGGAACTGCACCCAAATTCACCAACCCACTGGGCAGTTAAAGTTTAGATTGTGAAATATTTGAATGAAAGCAGAGATTTATGGGATTTCCAAGATGAAACTAAAAGAAAGAAGTGCCTAGAGCGGGGCTAGTGAACTTTGGAAAGCTCAGGGGCCACAAAAAAGAAGGTGCTTTCAGCCTCAAAGGCTGCACTTATATTTTATTTAGCAATTCTTTGATTTAAAAATGTCAGAAGGATACTGTATGTGTGGCATACTGTATCAGATCATATTATGTGTATTTTTTATTATTTATACAGGTATATCATTTAATAGTTTATTTGTTAAGCAAATTATTTGTAACAAATGAATGATAATTCTTATATTCTTACAATGAAAAGCTTCACATTGTTCTAATATTGCACGTAACACTTGGTAGAAAAATTAGGAAAACTTATCTTGTTTTTCTTTTTACTGTATTATTATGCAGCATTTATATAAAAAAGCATTTAATAGAAAACAGTTTTTTAAAATAGTAATACTATTTCACAATTTAATGTATTTTTTTTTTTTGTCAAATAATGCAGCTTTGGTGAGCATTAGAGATTACTTTCAAGAACAGTAATAAATTCTTCCTGCCTTCAATTTTTGATATATAATATATATATAATTTGACATATAAAATATAATTAGGATGAGTCATGTTTTATGCTGCTGTAAACATCATCAAAAGCATTTACTGCTTTATCCTGCTCCTTATTAACAAGGCAAGAATATTGGGAAGATGTTTGTAATGTAATTACTGCAGTTGCCATGACAATGATAAAATCACACGGGTCTCGATAGGCTCTGTGTGTTGAGTAGTGCTGGCCTGGAGGAAAAGACAAACACACATACATGATAAAACCTACCCCTGGGTGCAGTTGGGGTGGCAGGGATGGCACTCGTTGTTGGTCTCAGCATATTTGAAGATGAAGCTGTTTGCTCCCTGCAGACCATCAGGGCATTTCTCCACACAGTTGGGTCCATCTTTGAGATGCAAGCACTTCACACAGTGATCTGGACCCTAAAACATACAGACAAGATGGTTAACAATAACTTATAAAAATAAATAAAATCTGTCTAGAAGTCATACTTGAGTATGGATAAATAAAGGAAAACAGACTACTTACAGTATTTTATTGGTGATTATCCCAAATATTTTATGCACGTTGCACTTTTTGGTACTTTCTTGTGAGTTTGAGTAACTTTCATTAAACTTTTACTTAAACCACATAGCGGTGCTGACAACATAAACAAATTCATACATATTTGATCTAAGTAATTGCCCATTTTGAGACGGGTGTCACACAGTTGGATGAGTTCTTACATTCTTTGACAGCTCTGATGTTGCTAATTATGCAGCTTAGGAATTGAGATGAACAGGCAGGTTATGATAAGAAGATGACAGCTTTGTTCTTCTGCATTTAAAGTCTAAAAATTCAGCACTTGTGTTTTTACATTTTACAGACAAAATAACGGACATCTAACTTAATTTATTGAAAAATATCATAATAATGGCCTGGGATGGGTTGGGCTGGAAGCAGAGCAACTTTAAAAGGTATTTTAATAACTGTCAACATGGTATTCGCATCCAATTTTACTCAAAAAATGTAGGGTGAGATTTGATAGGGAAAAGTCAAGGCAAGTTTATGCATTTTTATGAAAGATTACAAAGGCAAAAAAAGGAATATAGTTTATTTGGAACAAAGTACACAAATGAATCATGGACAACTAAAAAAGTTAATTTGATCAATTCTGATGATGTTGACTTTAGATAGCACTGCTTGGGTTACTTACAGGGCCATGACAGGTAAATGTTTTATCTTCAGGCTTTTCACACTGGCTGTCACACTCCACACACACCGATCCATTGGCAAACTCGCGAACATCTCTAAAATATGCACATGAATAAAAAAATTAAAAAAGGTTAATTAAATATTATACTTTAAAAAAACTACATTGGCAAAAGTAATAAAATAAAATAGATGGAACATTAGCCTATTTAGTTTTATTTATCATTATGCATACATGATTTGTCTTATTCAGTCAAAGTAGGTGATGCATTCTCTCAGCAACAACACGTACAGCAGGTTTTGTTTTGTCTCCGACTCATCCTCCATGTCTTCTTGAACCACGGCCAACTGAACCACAGACACTATATTCACACACTGGCGAGAACTTGGCTAATATACCAGTCGGCTGAGTAAGATCCATGAAAAAATAATGGCATTTTAATTAGAAAAATCTTTCTCGGCACTGGTCTGAGAGGAAAGAACAAACAGTCCTCTTTAAATTTTATCTAAGCAGATGGCAGCTCAGATTGCAGGAGATACGGCAGAGGGGCTGCCTAGCAGAGCCATCAATACCCTTTCCTTTGTTAGTTTCCATCAGCCCATGTTTCAGAGGGAAACTTTGAGAGCCGGTTCCAAAACAGGGAAAGATGGTGCCTTGTCAATAACAGAGTGAGGATCAAAGAAACCTCCCAGATCTTAAAACATCGGAAATCGAGTGAACGAACACTCACAGTTTGAAGTTTCTCACACTGGAAATAATTTACAGTCAAAATGGGTGTTCATGTGATGCCCTAAACTACCAACTAACTACAAATTATCAAGACATCTAATCACTATAACTCTGATTGAGCGAAAAGACAAGCTGCTCAAATTTGGCTCCACCCCACAATGACGTAAAAAAGCAAATCTTATTATAACATTATCACCCCTTACCTGCAAGTGTCGGTGCTGTCATTGTGTTTTAAAAAGTGGCAATGGTGTACCAGTTCTAACGGCATGGCAAAAGTTCGAGCAAAGCATGCTAACTGTTCTGTCATGCCAGCCTCAGAGGAGCCAAGAGAGCAGTGGATTTTTTAAATTATTAACTGTATATTACGCTGCTGCCACACAGATCTAATATAAATGATTTCTTTCCCAGCTTCATAGATAACTGACTGTTTTTGTAACTCATGTGTTTTTTAACATAGATATTTGTGTATATTTGACAGTTTAAGTGCAAAATAGACATGAAAGAGAACTTAGTTTAGTACTCACATGCTGTGAGTATGCACTGGCCTGAGAGGAAAGAACAAGCTGTACATGCCTCAGATGTGTGCACTCAGAAAACCATATTAGAAATCACAAGCTTAAACTAATATGACTTTAAACTGCCCCTATTTTGCCATTTTAAGCATCTTAATATTGTTTTGGGAGTCTTCTAAATTAGGCTTACATGCATGCATGGTGAAAAGACACTTTTGCTTTCTCAAAATATGTTTTTAATATTATGATTCATTCACGATTCTCAAACGATTCATTTGAAGCAGTTCTAAGATTCAGTCTCTCTAAACTCCTCCTTTCCATGAACCTACTCTGCTCTGATCAGATGGCTTAGCCTGTTGTGATTGTTCTCCCGCTTACAGCTGTCATCGGTAAAATAAGGGGTTTGTGGGCGCGATTAAGTTGTTTGCAGCCAGCCAAAGTACAACATAGGCATGAATTACTCAAATGTGTTTAGGCTGTATACCGTTGATTGTTTATTATGGTAGACAATAACTTTATTTACCGTGCACATTACAAACTGCATGAAAGGCAATATTGGAAATGGCACTTTAAAACACATGATTTCAGCACAATAGACATAGTAATCAAAATCAAACAAATGTTTTTTAGCAGAGTATCTGAGGACAAAGCTGTTAAAGCACAGCTCTATTCTGGCAGCAGCTCATTTGCATTTAAAGAGACATGCACAAAAAAAAAAAACAGTGTGGTTCAATATAATAGTTCAAATAATCAGAATCAGATCTAGGCTTCTATTTACCCCTCTACCCACCTACAACTCTTCATTGTTTATTTTATTTTATTACTTCATTTTTTTATTAAAAAACAAAAAAAACAAAAACCAAACATTATTTAATTTGATTCTCCAAATAATTAGAATCAGTACTACTAAGGCTTCTATTTTAACCCTCTACCTACCTACAACTTTTAATTGTTTATTTTATTTTATTTTAACAAAGTAATCAGAACCTCTTTGAAAAACACATAACGCTGCTCTCAGGTCTGAACTCTTGGTTGAGCGACTGGAGATGTTTGACACATCCCCATTCATAGACTGGGGCTGCTGATTTAAAGCACAATTAATTGAGTGTAATGAGACCCCCGTTCATTCTCCAAAATATGACACTCCCCCACAGCTGATTATTGTTAGGAACTAAATTACATTTTTCAACCATGGGGAATCCTATTCAGACGTTGGTCAGAGTTGTCATTGTTCGATGACTACAGCAGAAAAGCAGTTTCTCTTCTCTGAAGCTCCCGTTGGACCAGAATGTAAATTTGTTGTCAGATGAGTGTTTCCTCTTTGTCATTCACAGATGGCAGTGTGTTCTGAGCCCGCTCGGGACAGGCCGAGGAACAATTAGCTGAATTTAGGTCTGTGCCATAGCACTGGCCAGACGTGGTCCTGCTTTCAGACTATAACTTTTAGATGAAATCCATCCCTCTCTCTGATTCTTTTAATCTTTTCTCACACATCCCCAAGGCAGAAGTTTGTACACAATTGTGTTTACAAAGTGACTGGGGGCGTACGGCAATCTAAATGATAGATAGTCTTCATAAAACAAAAAAAATACTGCAGTAACCATGGCTGTACCCAATAGTCTAGTGTCAGAACTTGTGGAGTTTCAAATGCAGCCCACACAATGATTTTATTCATGAAACAATAACAAAATGAAATTGTGTAATTGGTATATAACATATATAAACTGTCAACTTGACAACTGACGACTGGATTTATGAATTAAGGTATATTATACTGATATACTGGTCAAAAGACTTTAGTGTTATTAGTTAAATGTGTTATATATACATATCACTATTAGGTAATACTTTATAACAGGTGACACTTATCTATGACTTTTCCCTCAATAAATTCATAAATTTGCTGCTTATTAACAGTTAGTAAGGTAGTAGTTAAGTTTAGGTATTGGGTAGGATTAAGGATGTATAATAAGGCATTACTATGTGCTTAATTAGCACTAATAAATGAATTGTATTCTAGTAATATACATGCTAATAAGCAACTAATAGGTGTAATCGTAAAATAAAGTGTTACCCATTCCTGGCTGTTGACAGTATTTTGTAATTTATGGAGTTATATCCAAAACCTTTAACTCTAATATGTTGGTAAAATCAAAACACGAATTTTGAGCATGGCTTCATCTAATGCTCAGATTTTTCTATGGGGAAATGTATGAATATTCATGCTGATTTAATTAGATACTGTCTCATTTACATATTTAAACAATATTCCAAAAAATACGTAATACAAAATCACTATTTAGCATGAACATAGACATGACAGATCATATTTTTCTTCATTTCTGAAGTCTAGCTGTCTTTTACTCACCCATCATAGAGACTACAGGCTTTCACACATGTCTTTCCCCGGCTGAAGTATTTACAAGAGAGACACTGATCTGGACCAGGACCCCAGCATCCTGCTACCGAACACAACGGATCACACACCATCCTTTGTTGAGCTGTGGAAGACATCCACAGAAATGATTTTACACATATACATTATGGCCATTAGTTTTACAGCTTTTAGACCATATACACAGACTTTGAGATCATGCATGTGCTAGTATATGGCTAAAGGAAGGAAGGAGATGACATGTGGCCAGGTACGGTTTCCCATACTAGGAATTTGTGCTCTGCATTTAACCCATCCAAGTGCACACACACAGCAGTGAGAAGTGCACAACCAAGCACACACACACCGTGAACACACACCCGGAGCAGTGGGCAACCATTGCTGCGGCACCCGGGGAACAGTTGGGGGAACGGTGCTTTGCTCAGTCGTGGTGTTGAAGGTGGAGAGAGTGCTGGTTATTCACTCCCACCACTCACAATCCCCGCCGGACATGGGAACCTTTGGGTTACAAGTCCAACTCCCTATCCATTAGGCCACGACTGCCCCTAAACATGTTGCTTTTTCAAAAGAAAATATGTCAACATCACTAAAATGTTTAAACTGATATTGCTGACGTCCGATTTTGCTTTATGAGTTAATTCAAGCATATTCAAATATTGATATACAAATAATACTACTGAATCCCACAAACTCTGTATTGACTGAACTAAAGTCCCTCATATTGTTAACTGGGACCATCAGCTGTTCAATGCAAAGCACTGGATGCACTTCACGGCTGTCGGGGCTGTTGGACAATCCAGGAATATCAGTCGTCTGTGATCGGCAGCGTGGAAAAGAGGCCAGTGAATGAGCCGGCTAACAGCGCCATTGATCCCACACATCACAGACTTATTATCTCACTAATTACATCAAGCACAGCTTGGCAGTGCAGCACTGTGGGAAGTGTTCTGCAACTGTCAACATCTCCATTACGGATAAGTCTGTGCTTCTCAGTTTCATCAGTTCAGGGAATTCTCATCATACATACTGGCCTGAAAAATTATTGTCTTTATGACCTGTATGTGTCCCAAAGGTGCATTGTATTGAAATTCAAGAACTGGCAGACCTAATAGACTAGTCTATTATTAATGCTCAAGTACTCTATGATGTAAATGGGCTGACAATATTACAGGTCATTTAGCCAATAACAGTGCAAATCTCTAAAAACCTCATAGTTAGCCTCAAATTTAATAGATAACCAAAAAATGTATGTTTTGCAGCAAGAAAACAAGGCATACTTTTAAAGTTTACATTATTTTCATAACAATTATGCATATTTACCCCAGACATAATAACTCCTTAAACATAATATTAAATATTACATTTTATAAAAATGAATTATACAAAATAAGATAATTACAGTATAATAATTTTAAGAATTATTCAAATCAGCTGTACTACTTTACGGTCTCAACTTTACTAGTTGAGATTTTTACCCTATACACCCTGTAGACCCTGTAGATTGTTACCCTATACTCCCTGTTTTAAATGGACAGTTTGAGTTTTTAAAAAGGAGATGCACCTGTTTAAATAGAGCACTAAATTCATTATTTTGGTTTGATAGTACTGGCTAGATCACTCACTGCAGTCTCTGGGGTCCCTGTTGTTCTTGATCAGAGCTCTCTGGGTGCTGGTGCGGAACAGACTGGTCCAGTTCACTGTGTTGTAGAAGCAGAGCTGGCTGTTGTTGGTCATGTAGACGTTACCAGCGCTGATCTCTTTCAGAGACTGGAACTTCAGCGAAGAGATCCAGCGCTGTTTCAGGATCAGCAGAGAAATACCACTGAGAAAACAAAGACCCACGGAAATGAGGAAGTCAATAAAAATTTCTTAACCTATCGCTCTCTCATACAGTTGGACTGTTTATTTGGTAGTCATGTATCAGACAGTTTTACTTTGCGCCGCTGTGATTTTGCAGTGAGCATTTTTATTGACCTGAATGAGTCAAAATCAGTTCCACTGAAAGAATGAGCCTCACAGAAAATAATCTTACCTATAAAGTGTTCTCCCTCCTATGGTGACAAGGTTGGAAAATACACCAAGATCAGTCATGTTCTCTGGCCAAGACTGGATGTTCAAGTAACCTTTGGATGTAGTTAACAAATGCATAAGAGACATATTATTCAACAGTGGTCTTGATGTAGCAGTAAAAAGCCAAGCAAAATACATCAAATGTAGTTTTGCAAAAGTAATGACGAAATAAAGAAATGTAATTTCACACTACAATTTTTTCAGTCCCATTGGGTGAAATTTCCTTGGTTGCACATGGTCAAGAATCAGAGAAGCGTTTATATTGTGGTGATGGGAGCTGCGTTCATGACAACACTCATAGGTCTTTCTTATTGAGGAGAGTTTCATTACGTTTCACTCCATTAACAGCAATGTAATATCTGACTGTGCCACACATCAGATTTTAATTAAATAAAAGCTTTTTAACATGATTAACTGTTCAGTTTTTCTAACCTATTACACTCAACAAATAAATATTGTAACATAAGGATCCATGAATGCTGTGAGGAATAAACTTGGCCGACTTCACGTGTGTTTTGCTTTTTATTCTGATAAATCCAAATCATTTTAAGACTATAATGAGAACTCTCTCTCTACCTGTGATCTCTCTGACGGTCTGGAACACATTCAGTCGCTCAGGATCCAGAGCACCGATACTATGATACATGTCTCTGTTTAACACAGCAAAAGTTCATGAGTGTGAGGAATTAAAAAACAAACAAATAAACAAACAAAAAAAAACATGTATTTTTATGAGCACTGTAATATAAGTCAAATATTACCAGGCAAACATTTTTAAACCCCTGTTTCTGAAGATATTTTACTCAATAAACAGGTTTTGATAGAGTATTAATACCCTGGGAACAACAAGGTCAATCTAATTAGGGTTTAAACTGACTTTGCATCAAGGTTGTAGATTGTATAACTACAGATTTTTCTTCCGTTGACATGCAAAGTAACACGTCAGCTTTATATACATCAAAACCACCTCATTGCAGTGCTTGTTGGCATGCCTGGAGAAGTTAACATGCACTTATAGCAGCTTTTGAGGGCATGTAGCTGTTCAAAGAAAAATGCAGGTGTCATATGGGAATATCTGACACTGCTAAAAGACTTAAATGTTCCTCACCCTTTAATGCCTGTGATGAGGAAGATGAGGTTGCCGTTGATCTTGGTGCAGTTGACAAACATCTCAATGTTGCTGGAATCTACAGTTTGAGCCGTTTGAAGCTGGCCGGTACCTATACCATCACACACTGAACACCACAAACAAACATGAGCATACCGCAATGTTCCTAAAAAGTGTGGAGGTTATATTTATATTCTTAAATTCTTTGTTTTTTACTTTTCGGACAGATGTCAGTGCATGGGATGCACATCTTGATGTGATTTTCCTCCACCTCCATCTTGTTGCTCGGACAGGCTTTGACACAAGAGCTGTGATCCACCACAAAGTTATCTATGCCAAAAAATGACAGGGCTTACTTGTGAAAGATATCAAAAATATGGTTATTTAAAGGGACAGTTAAGACTAAAAAGAAAATAAAATAAAAAAAGTTACAAATATAAAAATAGTATATCTTTAAATGACAAAACTATGAAGATGTTCTCTTAAAATAAAAATAAAAAAAATAATAAAATAATTAATTTTATATGTAATCAATTAATCAGCTTAATTTACGTGGGCATTTCTTGACACAGAAAGCTCCATAGGTGTATTTGGCGTTGGGATTGTGCTCAAGCTGGAAGGTTGTTGGATTGTAGACGAATGGCTGAGGACATTGCGTTACACAGGCCCCGCTGTCATTAAAGTTGGTACAAGCCTGAGAACAAAAACAGTCAAGTGTGGTCAATCAAAAAACATGATTATAATGAAGAAATGCCTCTGCAGAGCTTTCAATGTTTTCAACACACATTAAAGGGGTAGTTCACCCAAAAATGAAAGTTACCCCATGATTTACTCTCCCTCAAGCCATCCTAAATGTATAAAACTTTTTTCTTTCAGATGAATATAATCTGAGTTATATCAAAAAATGTCCTGGCTCTTCAAAGCATTATAATAGCAGTAAATAGATGTTGAAGTGCATCCATCCATCATTAAAAGTGCTCCGAATGGCTTCATGGGGTTAAAAAATGTCCTGGCTCTTCAAAACATTATAATGCCAGTAAATGAGTGTTGAAGTGCATCCATCCATCATTAAAAGTGCTCTGAATGGCTTCATGGGGTTATTAAATGCCTCCATGAGGTTTTGTAAGAAAAATATCTATTTTTAAAATTTTTTAAAATCTATTATTTAAAAGTTTATAAACCATAATCTATATAGTAGCTTCCGCTAACTGTTGCACATGCATTCACAAAATTACAGCAGATGACGTAGGACGTAGGTATAGGATAAGCTTTGATGAGATTGTCATGAATTAGAATTACAAAATGTGAATTTGAAAATGTCATAGGATTTTAATATTATATGGGAGATTAGTTTTCCTTTGCTGAAAAACTTGGTTCGAAGTTTTTTAGTTTACCAGAGCTTACGTGACACTTACATCCTACACCATCTTCTGGAACTCCACTCTCTTGTGTGGCATTATTTATGATGGATGGATGCACTTTATTGGACATGCATTGGACTATTGAATATCAACACCCAATGCCATTATTAAGCTTGGAAGAGACATTTTTTAATTAAACTCTGATGTATATGACGAATCATATACACCTTTAATGGTCTGAGAGTGAGTAAATCATGGGGTAATTATTATTTTTGGGTGAACTATCCCTTCAAAGCACATTAAACTACTTTAAAAATGACACGAGCAGGCATTTATCAACACTTCTAGTACACTTTGAAATCATGCAGAATGAGGTATAAACACAGGAAGATATTGACATACGAAGCAGTCTGTGTCTTTGGGTCCAAAACAGCCTCCTGCACATTCACGGTGACAGCAGTTACTGACGTACGGTCCAAAACAGCGTCCATCACACTGTTCTGCACACACCGTCTTTGTCACTGTAACCACGAAGACAAACGTGAAGCTCTCTCCACACTGGTGGACTTTTTATAAGTTTACTTTTCTGTAAAGATGTCAAAAGTCACCAGGACAAAGCACAAACCTTAAATCTATTATTTGCCAGACAAAGTGTGCAACCCCCCTCCCCCCATTAGTGGTGACACTCTACAGAGCTGGGTTGTCTTTAATTATACCTAATTATGTATTGGAAACTCAACATGCCATCCCCTGCCGTCCCTCTCTTTGTATCTGCCACCCACTCATGAGTGCATCACCACAGGTTGTGCCACGAACACCAGAGAAGGTCCCAGAGTTCTCAAGAGCTTTCACTCGAGGTGCTTCAGAACACATTTCATTTCAATTGCTAAAACTCTGTTTATTTCTGAAACTCTGATATACAGTAATACCTCTGTCTGCAACCTCAAGTAAAAAGTTAATGTAGAGTGAGAGAAAAAGAATGTGCTTTTAAACTTTAAATCATATAAATATATTCTAATAGACCCTAATTAAAACTTTTAAATGAGTATAATATGGGCATTTTAATATAACTTAATTATAAACTTTATTTTAAACATGGATTTCAAGTATAATAAGCAAGAACTTCTGGTAATAATGTAATTATATCTAGCCACAAAAACAAGGCATATTCTAAATGAGCTATATATGCATTCATTTATGAGTAGTGTATATTTTATTCAGTTTGAATGCATTACAATGGCAGCAATTTATGATGGCATAAGTCAATGAAGTTAGAATACTAAAAAAGGGTCAAAGGTCACATAATGCTCAAAGACTTAAAGGAATAGTTCACCCAAAACAATTGCAGTTCTGTCATCATTTATTCACCCTTGAGCAGTTCCAAACCTGCAAAAATCCTTTGTTCTGCTGAACAGAAAGGAATATATTTTGAAGAAATTTTGTAACCGGGATGTTTTTTGTCACCATTGACTACCATAGTATTTTTTCCTACTATGGAAGTCAATGGTGACCCAAAACAGCTCGGTTACAAACTTTCTTCAAAATACTGTATCTTTCTTTGTGTTCGGCAGAGCAATTTGGAACTATTCCAGGATGAGTAAATGATGACAGAATTTAATTTTTTTTGGTAAACTATTCCTTTAATACATTGCGTTTTTTGTCTGTATGTGTAGTTGTGCAAGTTATATGATACAACATGCTAAATACTCACAGCTTTGGCACTGATCCTCCTGAGGGCCCCAACAGCGGCCGTTACAGGAGCGATGACACCTTCTGCCTGTGGAATACATCTTAACGTTAATCCTAAACAACAGCACACTTCAGTGTACTGTGGGATTTGTCTCACACAATGTTCCCACTTAGTTTTCCCACTTATTTTCACCGCTTAGATTTAATTGACTGTTTTGTAATTTCTGAGAGAGTGTGATTGAGAGGGACTCAACATTATCATTTCAGTTAAGACTGATTACACTGAAGAAATCCTGCAATTTTCCAGAGGTTGCAAAAAGACTCTAAAACTTTGCAAACTATTCGGAAAAAGCATATGGCCTCTTTTTTTGGGAAAACTTTGTTAAAGAGAACACTAAAATGGAGTTAACTAAAGTTCGGAAACCGGGCCACACCTCAACCAATCAGCTTGCTCCTCGTCAGCTATTTAAGCATGGATTCTAGTTAATAATTACAAGCTGCCCTACGTCCTTCAATCTCAATGACTTCCTCATCATCATGCCCTATTCACACCTCCTCATTCATGACTGTCTACTCTCGTCAAAATGTTTTCCAAACTAGGCGTCCCCCTTTCAAATGAAAAAACTCTGGGTCCTGGGACTTCCATCAAGTTTTTAGGCATCACCCTAGACTCTGGCAGAGATTCTTTTCAAGCATCTCTGCCTCCTGAGAAAGTTCAACGCATCTCACTGCTCCTATCTAATTATCTCCTAGCAGATAGATGCACAAAGCAACAGCTATTAGCCCTCCTCGGCCACCTTAACTACACCATCAGAATAATTCCTCAGGGGAAGTCCTTCCTCTCCTACCTACTATCAGAAACAACAACAATCCCTTCCCTTAACGACAAATACTCTATGGACGAAGGCTGTAAGATGGAAATGTGCCTCTGGCAGTATTTTCTGTTTTCATGGAACGGAATATCCTTCTTTTACAACGAATCGAGAATCTGAGAATCAACCCCCATTTACATTTTTCGTCTCCACTCTTTCCTCAGCCCTTCCTCAGCCACGTTCAGAATACATCCACTCCAGATATGCAAATAATTCAGGTATTTCTCCTGAATACAACTCAATACATTCTTTCCGGATCGGAGCCACAACTACAACCGCCAGCTCAGGCATCTTGGACGAAACTATAAAAGTTACGTGTTGTTGGTCATCTGAAGCATACGGTCTATATATCCATAATAACCTCAACGATCTCCATCTAGCTCAGGCCCATATCAGCTCATTTAAACCTTTGGGGGTCTTTCAATAACCCTACCTACAGAGATGAAGCCCCCACTCTGAGTCTCATTTGCCAAGACTTCCCAGAACAGCCAGTTCAGAAAATCATTCATCCTATCCCTTCCCCCTTCCTTTACCCCATCTTTATCAAAATAAAGCATTTTCAGCTTGGTTGTGGCGTGGTCCTCGTTAGTGAACACTATATTGTAGTCAACATTTGATGTGGATAAAAAAAAGTTAATCAAAGT
This sequence comes from Enteromius mattozi, assembly GCA_032359235.1. Lineage (NCBI taxonomy): Eukaryota > Metazoa > Chordata > Actinopteri > Cypriniformes > Cyprinidae > Enteromius > Enteromius mattozi. The sequence goes on from JAUMHE010000042.1 coordinate 14,225,764, forward strand.
TTTCCTAAGACAAGAACGCATATTGGTGTAGGTTTTAGGACAACTTTGATGAAAGGTTTTGATCTATTCCACATGTTGACTATGTGTGTGTATATATTGTACACTACAACATTCAAAGGTTTGGTGTCAGTAAGATTTTTTTCTTCTTTTATTAAATTAATACTAATATTAAATTAATCAAAAGTGTCAGTAAATACATTTATACTGTTAGAAAAGCATTTCATAAGTTTCAGATCAATGCTTTTAAAAAGACTATGTTCTATGAATCAAAGTATCCTAAAAAATGTATTATGGAAGCACACTTGTTTTAAACACTGATAATAATAATCAGATACATTTCTTGACCACCAAATCAGCATATTACATTTTTGAAGAATCATGTGACACTGAAGACTGAACCAATGAGTCTGAAAATTTAGCTTGCATTACATAAATCATTTTCCTAATTAAATAAAATAATTACAAATAATATTTTAAACTGCAATAATACCTTACAATACTATTGTTTACCTGTATTTAGAATATAAAATGTACTTTTTTAAAAAACACCCAAATCCTAAGTTTCTGAACAGTTGTATATAAAATGAATTTATATAATGTGCTTGGTATTTCTAAGCATTTAAACGAACAATAACAACGTTTTTTATAGTGCAAAGTTATTAATTAATAATTAATATTAACCTTACCAGTATTTCAGTATTGCTGTAAATATTTTAAAACATTTTAAATACCTTCTTGTTTGTTAAAGCATGAAATTATAGCATGCCAGTGCAATTTCTGAATGGACACAAAACAATTTCAGTCTAATTGTGACAATCATTATTAGTATAGCCCGGTTTGAATCATTAAACTCATCTAAACACTCACATGTGTTTCCACTGTTGTTTGAAGGCACGACCAGAAGCTCAGAACGTGGGTTCTTGATGATGTCCTGCCAGTGGATGGTGTCAGCGTGACACAGGAACTTATTCTGATCCACATACACACCTCCATTCAGGATTTCTACAACAGTGAGAATTTAAAAAGAGGGTGAATTTGAAGTCACGAGTGTTTCTGTATAAGTGACAACATTTGAGCCATTTAGCCTATTTCACAGCATGAATCATGTTAAAGAAACAATTTATGCGCATATAAAAGACATGCAGTTCATTCTGAGGTCACCTTAGGGATATAACCCTGACTGCTCTATGAAACCAGTTTAAACGATTTATAAAAGAAGTGTAATAAAAATAATCTCTCTTTTTAGAACAGGATTTAAGAATGAAATCACCCCAATTCCCAAGTTAAGGAGCTTATAAAAGATCAAGCAAGATTATGAGCATATCAATGTGTCTGCAAAGATTGGGAACATATGCTTTATGTGGAGGTAGTGTACAGTATTTGATCTGATAGACTCGCATCTCTTTCAAATCCCTCCCTCCTGTTACCCTGTAACAAATATTACTAGCATAGAAACCCAGTGTTCCAATGAACACTGTGTTCTGTAAGCCTGTTTTAAAAATTTCTATTTATACTGTAGGACATCACAAACGCCTGGTTCATAGCCTCAAACAGCCGTCTGATGAATGAGGCCATGGCTGCTTGTTTAAAATGGGTTAGTATACTTTCATTCTCTTGAAGGAAAACAAATGTGAAGTTAATGAAGCAATATTATTATTCAGACACTGGCTGCCGCTTCATAATCGAATAATGTAACTTTATAAGTTACATAGCTGGACAGTTCCGCTAGAATATCTCATATCTGCACAGGCTTCATATACTAAACCTACACAACTGATTATATCACACTATTAAACCATTCATCTTCAGTAAACATCATCTAGTGTTTGGGTGTGTGTGTATCTTCAATTGCTAAGCCCACACAGAATGAATGATAAATTGTATTAAAATGGACCTGAGTACTACAATTGTATGTGTGTGTATATATATATATATATATATATATATATACTGTATATACACACACACACACACATACACACACAAACAAACGCACACACAGACACGCACACACACGATTTTACTCATATAATAAAAAGAAAAAAATATATATATATATATACTGTACACACACACACACGCATATACATATATATATAAAAAAAAAAAAATACAGTAACACAATAAAAACATGATAACATAAAATAATATATTTCATAATTCTGTGCATGCATTTTTTAATCAATGCTTTATTCATCAAGGAACCAATAAACTGAAGTGTTACACAAGATCTTAAAAAACTTTAACTTTTGCACTTTCCTGAGAAAAAAAAAATGCCAGGGGGTTTACGCAAAAATATTAAGCAGCACAACATAATTAATAATAATTAACATGAATAAATAATGAGAAATGTTTCTTGAACAGCAAATCACCATATGACATAGAAGAGTGGAGTAATGATGCTTAAAATTAGGCTCTTATGAGTGGAATAAATTGCATTTTAAATATATATTAAAATAGAATTAGTTTAAAAAGTAATAATATTTCACAACATAACTGTGGTACTAAGGTACTAATGTGCTGATCCAGTGACATGGTAAAGGTCAATTTTTGGCACATTTTTCTGACACTGTATTTTTCAATATCTCCAAACCCCTGACTGACCAGCATTGTGAGATTAGCAGGTCCCAGAGCCCTCATCACGGCATTCAAAATGAACCCAGCCGTGATCAAGGGTATTTAAACATGACAATTTCACTTCTTTTGAGGGAGAGTGAAATATTTAAATTTTCTTTCAGCACTTCCATGATGATGGAAGTGAAGTGTGCCGGGGGATAGGTTGAGACTGTGAATGGAACAACAGACCATATGAATACATTTTTAAAGAGTCACTTTTGACATTCACAGCTGGAAACCCAGCCTGCATGAGAAACACTTCACGTCATTAACATCTCTTTGATGAATTCATCTGCACACAAATTCTTTCGCTAAGAAGGTGGCGAAAAAGCAGGAATCCCTTTAACAACAAATGCAATAAATCCATATTTAAATGAGAATGCTATAAATCTGAGAGAATAAGAATGATAAAGTGCCTTTGAAGGGAAATTAAAAGGGGGGAAAAAGTTGAGCCAATCAAAATGTCAAAAAAAAAAAAAAAAATGAAGTCATCTGAAGGACAAGCACTCAGTGCACGTACTGCGGTCTTTATCAGCTGGAGAAATTGAGCGACATTATGGCACTCCTCTTAACATTAACTGTCTGCCTCCATGTGTAAACATAACTCAATCAATTCAATGGCACAAATAAACTTTTGGGTCAAAGCTGAGCACAGCGCACCATTTTTACATCAACTGTAAACCACAGAAAAATATATCAGAATAAATACATATAGCTTTAAAAAAACAAACAAAAAAACAAAAACAAATGCAAACATCAAGCTGTTAACTTGATCAGGAGTATGAACTATAACCTTTAGAATATTGCTAGTCATTGACAAGCATTATATAGCACTGACTGATTAAAGCAAATAAATATATATATATATATACACACACACACCCACACACACACTGTTTGTGTTAAAACGACTAGTTATTATATTTTATTATATTAAATTGAAGTAATGGTAAAATACATTTTAAATATATTTATTTTAATTAAGATTTAAAGTTCTGTGACATTTATAGTCATTAAATGGAATTTATAGTGTGATAAACTTGATGTTAAAACATTATGACAATATGCGACCAGTTTTATCAAAATGTCAACATTGCCATGAAATATAATACAATATAATATAATGATATATAAAGTAACACTTCACAACAAAATCAGAAATTAAAAAAAGAACAAGAATAAATTGCATCTCTATTGAAATTAATGTTCAGCTGTGCCTTAACCAATTAATGTTTATAAGACAGAAGACAAGCAAAAATGTTCTTCATTAACTTGGTGCAAATTGAGGAACCCTCATTGACAGACTATTAGGATGCCTTGTTATGCGATATATGATGCACCTCATGTTGATTTTATTATTTATCTGTTTCGATCTGACACAAAATGCAATCATTTTGCGAGCGAGAATCGGAATTTAATATTAAAGCCAAAGTAAAACCAAGTGTCAAAACCACTAACATTTGAGAAATAATCCTCATTTCGTTCTGTCTGTGTCCATTTTTACATGGACAAATCATCTCTAAATGGCAGACTACAATCAGTGAGATGAAAATGAGACTGGAAAATCTAAAGGATAGGTCCCCAGCGCAGATATGAAGAAAAGAAACCAGGCAATCAATTGAGAATATGCATTCATTTAAAATATTCAAAACACTTCAGAACTCCTTGTTTTTAATGTTATGCCACTGAGAGAAAAAGAAAGAAAGAAAAAAAAAGATTTATTTTCTTAATGATTTTTTTTTTTCTTTTTTAAATAATAACAAAAAAAAAATGAATAATAAAAAAAGATGTGAAGTTAAATCAAAATCTATGTTCACTGATTTATGATATCACTTTATGGTGTAAAATATTTTGAAAATTTCAGAAATTTTGAAAACAACCAAATTTTAAAATGTATACTGCTTATGCATTGTGTTTCTGAAACCTTTTTCTTTTCTTTTTTTTTTCTGAAAGGTTTTAGTTGACATTCAATATTTTTTAAATGTTATTACTTGTTTCAGAATGTACAGAGAACATTCAAAAGTAAAATTCCCATAATGTTTGCAAAATTATAAAATTGAATGTTCCCTAATGGTCATATAACCAGGATTTTTTTTTTTTTACAACACTGAAACCATTTTTTTATCGATTTAAAATAAAAATATGATTCTGCCATTCTACTTTGACAATTAATCAGGTTTTATCTATTTTAAAAAAAGGAACATCCAGGGAAAGCGTTTGGATTTGAACTACAACATTTTATGAACAAGAATGAATGATTCAATATCACTTAGAATGATGACAATTTCTGACACCATCTTCCATGCAGCATTTTTTATGTGGACAAAGACAAATCATACAAAACAGTGGGATCGCTCATAGAACCACTAACTTCTCCAGCCCAAACTTGACTGCCGAATCTTCCAGGAGACAAATGATGCACCAATAATAAACAATAAACATTCTCAACTTTTTCGCACATAACAATGACAAGTCATATTGAAAATGACGGACTTCTGTTCACTTTGTCGCTGTCAGTGAACGGCTCTTAATATCCTCCACTGAGGCTTCAGATCATGATCCACGGCCACAATCACGATGCGTCTCATTATTCAGTCAGGAAAGCTTGGCTGCTGGAGATGGTAGAGCATCCCAGAAATCACAGCCAGCAGCAGGGTCTCTGGAGGCCAGGAGCCATGATACGGCTGAAACCTCACAGAGGAGAAGAGCACCAGCTCAAAAGCAAACTTGACATAGCAACTTCTGTTGCTTTGTTTTCATTTTCTTGCTTAAAACGGTGTATCTAGGAACCTGAAGCAATGGCTAAATCTTATGGCCACAATCGTCCCATTAGGAAAAAGAAAAGAGAAATGGTTCAGCATAAAGCTACCAATGCCAATGTTATTGGGTCATCTTGTTTTACAGAAAAATAATTAAAAGTCCTGGAAAAAAGATACATTCATGTGAGAAACAAAATTCTAATTGTAAATATATTTTTACTCCTTTTGAATATTATGTTACCTGTTTTGAGCATAAACCTCATTAAATGTGTTATTTTTATTTTCTAGCGGCATAGGTGATAAAAAAAATAAAATAAAAATAAATAAATAAAAATTATATAAGGTACATACTTGATTTCCTCCTTTTTTTGTATTCATCCTATCAAATTGCTGATTTTGCACATGTCGTTTCGCCAAAAAATGTAAATGCAAAGTAGGCTGCTACATTAAAAACATCCACATTATACATAAATGTCACATCATGGCACATTATGACGTTTTTTATTACCCTTTTTCAATGAAGCTGCTGTATGCAAAAAAGACACTGAAGATAAGCTTTTTATATTTATTTTATTATTATAGTAAATATTTACTTGAGCATTTTAAGTAAATAAATGACCCCCTCCCTCAAACATTCACTGGTTATCTGCTTCAAGATTTTGCTGACATGAGCTGAGTTTCATGGGAGAATGTTTTTAAAAAGTAAAGCTGTGCTTGAAGCTGTGAGTCTGTGTGTAGTTTAAACATTTTGCTGCATAATGATGATACCGGATTCATTATTAATGGAGCTGTTCCCCTCTCAGCCTTCTGAGCAACAGACCGGTGAGACGGCATTAGCTCTGCTCTCTTCATTTCATTTTAGCCTTTTCACAAATAAGTTCTAAATTACCGGAATAACATGGTCAGCATGAGTTTTTTTATTCTGACATTACAATATTTCATGATATATTAAAGCATAATTACTGTAATATATTGCATAATTACAATTACATTTAAAGGTACCACATATACAGGTACTACAAATTATCATAATAGTAAAGCTAAAATTCCTTTAAAATCTTACAAAAATAGCTTTATACTATTAAAAGAATATGTCAATTAGCTTTCTGTTAGTCTCTTTATTCCTTAATATTCATAACATATAATGTAGCAGAGGCTTCAAATGATGACAATAAGCTAAAGCTCAATTTTTGTGGTGCTTAACAGTGCTAGTTTAGTATATTAATATACTATTATAGGCGCTGTTAATATTTCGAATTAGATTTTTGTTTTCTGTTATAAGTTTAATTTTAGCTAAAGTTTTAGTAATTTTGTTGTTTTGTAATTTATTTCTTTATTTTACAATAAATAAATTTGACTTTATTCAGTTTTAGTTATTTTAGTAATAACTAAAATGAGAAATGTTTTGTAATTTAATTAAATTTTAAATACATCAAGCTAAATATGTACTAGATATATGTTTGCATTTAGCAATGCACTAAAGAGGCTGCAAACCGAATTAAACAAAAAAAGAGAAATGTTTTGTAATTTTATTATTCTATTTAATTTTATTTTAAATATTTAAAGCTAAATATGTACTAGATAAATATATGTTTGCATAGGAATGCACTAAAGAGGTAGCAAACACAAGTGAAACATCAAAGACAATACCATCAACTTTTCTTGGGGACACTTTTTTATCCCATTCTGATAATCTCATTTTATCTTTAACATGAATGCCAAAAAGGAAGTAATCTATAAATATCAGCCTTTTACATGTTACATTTTAAGATTCACCATTTAGGTTTTAACAAATATCTTCTGAAGCAATGGAGATGTAACTTTTTTGTGGTCAGTTCAGCAAATGTCATAAATCTCGTCCGGATTACAATAGCTTTGTCCATCCAAAAACAAGTATAGTGAAATGTTCCCCAGTGCCAAATAACTGTCCAGATTTCTAAAACCACACGTCACGTCCTTATTGATTCAGGAGCTGCCAGGAACTTCACAGACTGAGAGTATATTAAAATATTGAATATTTGCTGCAACCCCTGCCAACCTCTCGTACATGTCAAGATGTTAGATGACAAACCGCCAAGATGTTATTCTAGCCTTTCCTTGGCTGACTTGCAAATCGTAAAATTTAGATCAGAGTTTTAAAATTCATGTCTACCTGTTCTGGGTGCCCGGACACAGTCTGAAGGGCCTTGAAAGCAAGATGTTTCTACTTCATATGTACTGTATATACTTAAGCCTTAGGAACAGTTCAGCTGCCAGTGAGCTGTCTTTAGAATCTGGGCTTGTGTCAATGATCTGCTATCAGGAACGATGCCACTAAGACATTATTAAACTGTGACGACAGACAAAAATATATGTGTACTTGTCAGCATTAGCTTGGTTAAGTGACCACATGGCCATTTAGGTAAAATTATGTTCAATAAAATATCAGTAAAAAGACATAAATAAATGAAATAACAGTTTTGGTTTTAACTGACCTGTAAATGTAAATGTAAATTATTATATTATTATTCTTTCAAAAAGTGAGAATCAGAATTCTTGTGGACTCTCAAATGTTTTACTCCAAAAACAGACTTCTCAATTTAAAAGGATCATGCATGACAAAATAAGCTTCATTAAATGTATTGTTATAAATGTAAATATATAAATGAAATCAATAATTATTTTGTGCATGTTACTTTATTACTTTTTTTTTGCTTCACTGTGAATCAAAAGTGATCATGCAATATATCTTCAATATAACTTCAATATATATTCAAATTAACTGTACCAAATTAGCTTAATTAAATGAATGAGCTTAATTTAAATAGATTTAAACAACATAAAAAAATAAAATAATAAAATACACTTTTATTGTCTTAATTTTGTGTAATTATTATATGTTTCAATTAACCGTTAATTCAGATGCATAAAGTAAAATAAAAAGCATCATTATTCAGCACGGCAAATACAACACAATCCAGACCAAAATGACCAAACACTAAAATGACTGTAGGGCAAATAGGACCAGAATGACCTCCACCTTGAACTGAAGGGTTTGTGAAGCATATAAACAGTCAGCATTACCTGGTGGAAATATGAAAAATGAAAAAAATTAGCCTCACTGATGTTTAGAAGTGTGTGGGGGGATTTTTACATAAAGGCCGCTCATTTAATCAGACATATGTGAACATGCATATAGATGAGTATTTGTAAACCATCAAGAATCTGTAATGGCTTACAGTAGACTAGCATGGAGAATAAACAGGGCTTAACAATCATGGAGGCAGTAAAGATGTGTCTTGTAAACACATTCACTTTTACCAGTGTTGGCAATGGGGGCTTACATTTAAATGAATGCTGACTGCTACTACAAACACATAGGAATAAATACATGAAAATAAATATTCACCTGTCGGACGAACCAGAGCCTTTGTAAAATGTCTGAAGCACAGTTGAGCCTTAACAACTGACTTAAAATTATATTATTCTTAAAATATATTTACAGTAAACTAGAATTAATATTATGAATACAATAATAATAATAATAATAATAGTTTTCTAAGTGGAAAATTCAAAAAGTGTTTTCTTTTATTTATAATTTTATTTAATATATTATTGGTGATTAATTTGATTAAGTGTCTTAATATTTATTAATATGATCATTTTTGTATGTTAACAGAGCTGTAATGAAAAGAGCTGCAATTCAGTCGTATTACCTATATGTCCTTAATCATAAATTGTTGCATTTGAGAAGTAATTTAATGTGACGAGGATGAACGAATGCTGCTGCTGTTTACCAAGCATTTGGGTGAACACACAGCCAGCAGATGGAGAGATAAATGACATGTTCTCTTTAGACTGCGCTCAGCTGCTTGGCATGATTTCAAATAGACGACAACAACAAGATAGAAGAGGACAAAACCAAAGCCCGTGGATACGTGTTTCCTAAATGTCAGTAAAGAGGGAAAAAAGCCTTTTATTTGTATCCCTGCTCAATTTTAGCTTTGGTAAACATGCAGATTGTACTTTACAAAACTCTCTCTATGAAAATGTTTCTATGTCTATCATTTCACGATAACCAGTCACAGACACTACTGAGGCTCGATTATTTCAAATTCAGCTTGTGATATAAAATACCGGAGAAAGGCAATTGCTAAGTTCTGCTGTTTTGCTCATATATGGGGATTTTATCACCATTATTCAGGCAGGATCAGTTGAGCTGATACGGACTCTAATCTGTATGCATTAACAGTTCTGGTCTAATTGCTTTTCATAGTACATACTGAGACCTACTGGCATGAGAGTAGTGTGTGGTCAGAGCTCTCTATTCATCAGACGGTCTGCAAATACTGGCATGGAAGAACAAAATATGTCCTCTTTATTATTGTTTTCTAGGGTAAATGTCATAAATGATTACACAGACCTCTAGAATACTTAGTAATTGACTTTATTCCACAGTCAAATATTTCTGAATCGTAAATGCACGCTAACCTTGAAAACACCAAAGATGACCAAAACATAAGTTTCTCAGACTCCTCTTTCTACAAAATAAATACAACTTGCTACACTATAACTATAATGTACACACACATATACAGTATGTATGTGTGTAATAGTTTATATTATTATTAACTCATGTTGTGCCAAACATATACAGTATGAGTTTCTTTCTTTTGCAGAACACAAATTAAGGCACTCTGAAGAATGTTGGAATTAAAACAACCTTGGACCTCATTGACTTTCATTGAATAGACAAAAAAACCTAATACTTTTTCTGTTAGTGTTCCGTAGAAGAATGGTTTAAAATGACATGAAATGTAAGCAAAATTTACTGCATTATAAACAATATACTGTGTAGCATTTGAGCTAATCAGGCGCAAACTATTTGTTACATTTAAGAAATAAGTTTTAATACCGCTTTACCCAGCCCAAGCGGTAACTCAAACTGCGACTATGAGGGTCTGTGGACCCTTCCCCTGAAAGGCAGCTAACACCCCAGGAAGGCAAAACAGGCCTCTGATTTCCATGGCAACCGACTGATAACACCGGTTTATTGCTTGAAGGAATGTGAACAAAGCAACTCTGACTAGTTCCCCCTTTTGAAAAGACAATTGACTTTTCCCTAAATTAATTCACAGGAAAACTTTCTTCGAGTGAACACATATCCTTCAGGTCATTGTGTATATTGTTATTGTGCTTGTATATCGTCTTGTGTATGGTACACTGTTTTATGGATGTTTATGATAGATCACTAGCTAATATATCAATAATAATATGTAATATAATATAATATAATATATTATATCATAATATAAACACATTTCGTGTTTGGTATCTAAGGACTCGTCTTCAGACAATCTAATTGAGAGTGTATGTTATATGCTGATATCTTTGCAACATTCAGTGTTTTAAGAATCTCTTCTAATTAGTATGTCAACCTCCAATCCAGTGCATATGCAAATTGCCATGCTTAGAAACAAAGACCCGTAAACGTTCCCTCTAAAGGATCAACAAACTATTGGCTCTTTGACCCACAAGAGGTGTGATCTCAACATGTTTCAAAACGGTGGTGACCCGCCTCGCTTTTTGCTTTTTCTGGATGCTGGACCCCCACCATCTCTCTCGTCTCCTGGCTAAGTCCCCGGGCCCGATGCAAATGCATGTAACTCAAGATCCACGGATCGCGACAGATCTCTCTCTCAGCTCTCCTTTCATCTACCAATCATCAGATTCAGGACATCTTTGGAATTCATCGTTCTTCAAACCAGAAAGAACATGATTGCCAATCCAAAACCTTGGAACCTCAGGACTTCGAGACTGCATCGGACCCTCACCAACGAGACAATGCAAGTATCGTACATATAACTAAACAAAACAGAGGTTTAGTATTAGTTATGGAACCGGTTATGAACAGCACTGATGGTTTTACAGGTGGTCAACTGACTCTCTTTTCATAACTTCAATTTTGGCTTTTCCTAATGGTTTACCC
>JAUMHE010000042.1:14237381-14257920 GCA_032359235.1 Enteromius mattozi
TATATATATAATTAAGTTACATTTATTAACAATTTAATTATTTGCAAAGGTTTGTTTTAATGATTTATGAAGATGTGAAAAACGCTATATATCTGCTGAAGTGACCACATTTATAAAAGCTACTTGCCAATAATGAAAGAGAGTAAGAACATGGAAGAGACGAACATGACAACAACTGCATTTTATATCAAAGGATCCATTAAGTAGGCTCTGTCTTAGAAAGCAAGATGTACGCTTTCATCTCTACCTGGAAAACTGAAATAATGGAATAATTCTAAGCACATTTATATTATAGCTAATCATTTAATCAAAAGCAGTGCACAGGGAATTATAGATGTCATTGTTGGCAGATCATTAAAAACGGACTCTCAGCCCAATAATAAATTCAACTTTAACAAAGTAAGTAAACCTCAAATGTATAGAGTACATAAAAAATTCATCATGGCTGGGCAGCAGTCGTTTCCGGTGGGCATACTGATGGCTGTCTCTCTCTATTTCTCTCTCATCCTTAACCCCTTTGGGTCAACAAAAGGGCCTTGAGCATGGGAAAACATACTTAGAAGTGTCTCTGTGTGTGTTGGTGTGTGCGTCATTATTCAAGAGGAGGGAGTTTTAAAAGAAAATCACTCTGCCTACAGTATTATTCTCACACACAGCACCTATTAATGAGCTTAACCATCAATTCAAGCCTGTCCTTTCTGAAGGGGTCAAAGGGTTATGTCGCCTCCTCTACATAATATGTTTCTGCTGACTCTCAAGAAACCTTGAAGTTCTACTCTAAATTACGACAAACAACCTTATTTTGAAATTAATGTAGATTTAATTCCAGAGATAATTACAACTCGTGGTTAAATTAGCATTATTCAGTGAGGAGAAGAGAGACCGGCAACAACTGCAACAAATTTGTATATAATAAAATAAAAAAAAACCTATCTTACTTACGAAAGCCGCATTTATTTAATAATATAACAGTTATTTAACTGAATTGAGAATTTAAAAATAAAATGCTCAATGCACATTATAATCATCAAATAAGTGCTGCTACCTGATCCATGCTTTCTGCTGATGATATCTGCTGTCAGCTCACAGGCTTTTTCCTGAGTATTTCTATTAAACGTCAACTGCACAAAGCCAAGTGTGATGGGAATTTGTTTGGCGAGAAACACAGGCACACAGATAGACAGAGATACCTGTGAGGTTCTTGAGGCCGAGTTGTCTGAGGCCGTAGTAGCCATCCCGTCTGTAGTTGAGAAAGATGGCCAGGGAGTATCGTCCTTCATACAGTTTAGTGCCTCGGATGATCCGCAGGTTCTCCAGAGGAAGATAGTCAAACTGATTCAGAGCCACCAACACGTATCCCGTCACCTCACGGATGGACTGCGGGGATAAAAAGTTTCTGTTACACACGATTCAGAATTTAAACAAAATACATAGAATTACATTTGTATTTGTATGTAGCCAAAACTCTGCAGAATTTATTCTCACTTTAAAGCTCTCTTGGCAAAGATTTGTCCTCTGCTTTTTGACTCGATGCCCTCGGTCATCACAGCAATTGAGCAGCACCAAAAGAACGACTAACGAGACAGCCTTGATATAATTTGAAGAGATAATGGCCCAAGAGAGCGCTGGACCCTCCCTCTCCACACCCACATCAATCATGTTGACATCCAATCACGGCTTCTTACTGCGTATCATTAGCAGACACAGAGGACAGGTCTATTTCATGCAGAAGAAGTGAATGTGATATAGCTGTAGTGATCGGACACACACACACACACACACACACACACACACTAGAACTATAATCATGGAAATCCATCTGAAGAGCTGACCAAGCACACACCGACAGCTGTCACCTGCCAGTCAGGAGCACTATTAGTCCACACAGGGACACCACGCTAGAGATCATTATTATACTGCGCTCTACGATACTGGATTCTAATTTGGTTAAGATTTAAATAAATGCTTAATATTTACCATTATTTACTAACTCTCATGCCTTTCCAAACTTGATTTTCTTTCTTCTATTGAACATAAAAGAAGATATTTTGAAGTATGTTGGTAACCAACAAATTTTGTTTGCTATTGACTTCCAAAAGAAACACTATGGAGGTTAATGGGAATAAAATGGTTACACAAATTGTTTAAAATATTTTCTTGTACAGTACTATATGTTTCATGGATGTATGGATCAGTGTTAATTTTGACAGCAAATATCAATTTAGGTTTAGTCAGAGTCTTTTGACTAAAATGCCGTTTAGTTTTGGTCATATTTTAGTCATCTGAATTGTTGTTAGTTTTAGTCTAGTTTTAGTCAACTAAATCTAATTTAGTCAGCTAAAATCTAATGGGTTTAGTTGCAGTATAATGCATTTATTAAGCATTTCTCAAAAATTTTCAAATTCATTATGTTTGATATTAAGGTTTTAACTGATTTAACTGTGGTGCCACACAAAATAAATAACAATAACAGGTTAAATATAACCACTTCTCATAAAAGACAAGAACATGGTCTTCTTTTCAATGACATACCAATGGTTATATAGGCTAATTATGCAGTCTTTATGACAACTTGGTTAATATATTATTCATTCTTTCAAGCAGACATATTTATTTCTATAAATAAATACAATAATCTTTAGGACTACTAAATACTAAGTGATTCAGTCAAGAGCAGTGATTTTACTTTTGTTGCTTGATTAACATCAGTGACTTAGATGATAGCAACTAAATTAGGCTGCTATTAGGCGTTCAGGAGTAACTTACTCACAGTGTGCGAGATGCGCTCTCTTTGTGTGTATGCTTCAGTGTCTGTGATCAGAAACCCGGACCAAAGTCTCTTTAAAACAAGTCCTGTCACTCGGCGGCCATCTTTGAAACGCTTCTCGGGCATCCACGTGCAGCTCCTATCTCTTTGAATGGGGAAACATCAAATTCTCCAAAAACTTTTTTTAAGCTTATGATTAAATTTCATATTTGAAATCACTAATGACATCTGACAACAACTGTGTAATAAATGTTGTTTCTTTTGCTCAAATGGCGTTATAAAAAGATTATTTCTCAGGGGAGATCAGTCAGTGGACATGCGCAGTCATAGGTTCACGACGTCTCAGAATGCTAACTTCTAATGACAGATGCAGTGTTGCGTTGACTTTACAAATCAGCGATTGGCTATTTTATATAGAAAGGTGGGGCTTCCTGTGATTGATCAGTCATGTTAAACATTGCATTTTCCCCAATTCAAAACTATACGAGTGACAAGTCTTAGGTATTGTATAGTCTTTGTCCGGACTGAATTGAGTTCTTTCTTGCATCGTCAAATTTATCCATATGCCCACTCTTCTCTTAATTCTACATATTGACATTTGTGAGCATTTTATGAGACGTGCAGCAAGTGTATGTTAGCTTATGTCCTGCAGGATAGTATAGGATAGGATTCTATAGTAGAAACAATTTTGGACATACAGCATACCATTGTAAAGAAGGAGTACTGTGGGATTTCCATCTGATTCAATCACTTTACCATAATAACACTGTAGTTTCTGTCTATTTGTGAGTCTGTCAAGTTTTAGGATAATTATTATGGAGGAGTCCATTCAATTCAAGCCATCTGCGTTTCAAGTAATAGTTGTTAGTAGAAAAAAGTAGTCTTAAATCCAGCATATCCTACAGTGTGGGCAGAAACTATGATTCCCATTGTCCTCACATGACATGAGAGACAATAAAAAAAGGAAGAAGTCTGTAATCAGTAATTAGCTTGATTATACCTTTCAAATGGGCTGACTGATGAGGAACAAATACAAAATCAAATCGGCGCATTATGAAAAAAAAAAACCTAATTGAATAACTCGATTTAAAGAACAACAACTACAGCAAAAAATGTATAATACCAGATGTTTTGCCCTATTATTCTTATATACTATTTGACTGTTTACTGCTTTTATTCAGCCATGATGCATTCGAATAGCATTCATTGATCAACAGTGAAAACGTTTATAATGTTATACAAAAGAGTTCTGTTTCAAATAAATACTGTTATTCTGAACTTTCTATTTTTTAAAGAATCCTGAAAAATGCATCATGACTACATGGTTCAAATACTAAGCTGCTAACATGATTTCTGACTGGAGTCATAATGCTGAAAATTCAGCTTATTTTACATTTTAATAATATTTCCACAATTTTACATTATTTTCATTCAAATAAACTGAGCCTTTAAGAGACTTATTTCAAAACTAGTTCCTAAAAACTAATGGCATCCAAAATACATGTTTTTTGTTTACATTATATATGTATATGTGCTTTGTATATTTATTATGTACGTATATATAAATACACACAAATGCATGTATATATTTAAAAAAAACAAAACAGTTATATGTTTAAATATATTTTAGAAGTTATACAAATATAAATAAAGACATAAATATTTTTCAAACATATACTGTGTGTATTTATATATAAATGTACACAGAACACACTCATAAATTATCCAAACAAAACATCAATTTTGTATATTATCATATTCATCGTTTGACAGCACTATTAAAAACATAAAAAACTAAACATCAACAACAATAACAAAAACAGTAGAGTGCATGTATACAGTGCATACATACTGTAGAACTTTTCATATTACTTTCAAAATATCACTTTTGTACCTAGAAATATAATATTAAACCCATGTGGAGGTATTGTAACACTGCTTCAACGTATATTAAAGTACAAACACCTCTCAGTCCAAGCTGCTGTCACACTGCAAAAACACAGTAAGTCACAATCTCTCACCTCACACATAGAAAAACCGACTCCCTCCGGATACTTTTAGCTCAAATTGCAGTAATGAACCAAATGGACTCATAGAAATCAAACACACCCACGTTTCAAATGCTCGCTCGCTTTATACACCTGTATTCTTCCTGCAGGCATCATTAGAATTTTACATTTGTTTTAAAATTTTTCAGCGTGTATTCATGAACAAACCACGTCCAGTTTTATATATTCTTCTTCACACTAATCACGCTGACGTTCATGTGTTGCCTGAAAAAATAATGCCAGCATGACTCAGTCTCTCCGCAGCTGAAAAATAGCTGGACTTGTCTGTACATTAGGCTGTGGGAAATAAATTGAACAAACCAAGCAATGTTTTTAAAGTCAAGTTCAAATGGGCGGGTGATTTTGCCACTTTAACGGTGCCGTATTCTGCACCTTTGTAGCATTTTATGCTATTTTCTTTTTCCCCTGCGGTCCACATCTAAATGTTATCCAAGGATTCGTACACCAAAAACATTCAAGATGCAAAAACCTTTCTCATGCTCACCAAGGCTGCAATTATTTGATCAATATTAAATGAATATTGTGCAATATTATTACTATTCTAAATATTGGTTTTCTGTTTTATTATATTTTCAAATGTAACTTATTCCTGTCATGGAAAGCTGAGTTTTCAGCATCATTCATTACTCCAGTCTTCAGTGTCACATGATCCTTCAGAAATCATTCTATTATACTGATTTTTACAATTTTTTTGTAATATTATACATAAAATATTATCTTCACTTTCACATTTTCAAGCATCTTTGCTGAATAAAACCTTTTAAAAATGAATTATGGGTAGTGCAGTTTGTCTAAGGGACATTTTTAAATATGAGTATGAAATTATATTTATTCTGCAGAAGCTAATACTAGTTTAACAATCTCAGAATATGGCCTTAAAATGTGAATAAGGTTTTAATTTTCAGTGCTAAAAATCAAGTTCCATTTTGGGAACTTTCACTTCTGGAACCGTACAGTTGTAAGAAATATAGTTTCTGTTTTATTAATATTAAATATTATGGAGAAGGCATTTACAAGTAAATCCCACACACCAACCAAACATCTAGTCTTGGAATGTTCTGCATTAACAGAACACAAAAGATAAAATGGTGCACACACACTTCCTGGAGAGGAGCCAGCAATGCTGACTTGTTATTATCACCACTGAGAGAATGTGGTAATGATAAAGCTGAGAGGGCAGCAATCACCCATTTTGCATTCCAGCCCAAGAGCAAACGATATAAATGTCAATGTTAAATGCAATCTATTTGTTCCACTTTAGCAGCAGGTGACATAACAACACATGTGCTTGATCAAAACCAGCTGTGACAGAGTAGATATTAAAAATGCATGGAGTGAAACAATTGAGCTGAATATTTCTATCAGGAACAGAGGAGGCTTCACCAAACTCTCATTATAGGACTTTGTCAGAGGATATGTGAGTGTCAATCATTATGCTGATTTTGGATCATCTTGCTTTCCGAGATTCTCCCTCAAAAGGAGGAGCTTAAATCGTTTATTCAGGCTATGGATGGAATAACAGAAATTATATTAAATAAATGGGGTTGGAACATCCTTTAGGAGGCATCTTTTACACTCAATTTACAGATGAACTTTAAATGTTTTTTTTTGTTTTGTTTTTTTCAGTCTTTTAATGGGATTAAAAGTAAGGAAACTGGTTTTCATTTTAAAGGCAGGCTATATACGATTTTTCAAAAATGCCTTAGAAAAAGATTCAGGGCGTTTAGCAAATCAAATTTGTAGCCAATCAGCAGTAATGGGGGTGTCTATTCGTGACGTAGAGGAGATAGTGTTCAGTGAACAGCTGAGCAGAGCGACAGAAAGATAAAAAGCAAAAGAATAAAATGTCTGCGGCACGATAAGGCAAGAAGTATGACCCGTCCGTGTAAATATCGTATCAGCTTTCCAGCGCTCAAGGAGTGGAAGGCCTGCGATCGGACGGCGAGGTTGTTTTGGTTCTTCTTGATAGGTGAGTTACACTGGACGTGATAAAGTGACCGTTGAAAATCATTTGAAATTCATGTAAGCATGTAATAAATAGAACACGGCAGCAGTTTTCTGTCAGAGATTTGTATTTCAGAAATTGTATACCCTGCCTTTAAGTCAGCACAAAATAGAAATTCACCCTGTATACTTTCTAAATGCATTTTAAAAGAATGATGTGGCCAAGAATTTAAATTCTGTCATCTTCTACTCATTCTCATGTCGTTCTAAACCTGTATGTAAGATATTTTGAAAAATGTTGGTAACGAAACTGAGTCCAGTTTTGATTTTCAAAGTAGTTTTTGCCCATACTATGAAAATCAACTGGATCGAAAACTACTTGCTACCCCTCAATCATAAACCTCATTCTGGAGGGTGTTCTGCAGAAGTTTTCTTCTCCAATCAATTAGTCTGCATAAACACTTCTTTTACATTCCACACACACACACACACACACACATATATCTATATATATATATATTTATAGATATATAGATATATATACATATATATATATATATACACGTCTTGTCAATCAACCATTTTGAGAAGGGCCTGTGCAGAACTATGTAATTCTACCAGGCATCTCAGAACAGCCTGATTTGAGAAAGGGGATTTTAAAACAGGGATTTTTGTCATTATAGAATGGATGTGTACACACACTTCAAAAAGACATTTATCCTCAAACAACGTGAAAAAAGTGAATTTTGCATCTGATGAGATGAAAGAAAAAATATAATACCTGGACTCAGTAATACACTTTGTGTAAAGCAGACTTAGGTTGCTTCAAACAGTTGTGAATGTACACTAAATTGGTAGTTTAGATGGTCAGCATTTCCCCTTGTGATGCAGGAAAAGATGGAGCCTTATTCAGATAAATGGTGATCGTTCAATTATAATTTGCTTTTATAGTCATACCTTTTAATATAATAGCAATCATGGGAATTCCTGGTGCCTGTAATTGCTCTCAGGAAATTATTTCACCTCTGAGACCTTGCCACAGTGCTGTGTCGGATCTAATAAGAAACTGCGGAGGCTAGAATGGGAAACAACAGTGGCTTTCTAAAAAAGGGCAGAAGTTATTACTAACTGCTGATACGTGATCAGTTTTGCCCTTTACTTTCAGAAGGGTTGGGATTAAGTGCAATCAGGTCAAAGACTGGCACTATAACAGCCTCAGAGCCGGGATATAAAATTAAGGCCTGTATTTTATTTCCATATTAGCTAATGCAGTCTATCAGGACTACACATGGGCTGTGTTCAAAACTGCATCGCTGTCTACTATATAGGAAGCTACGGACTAGGGATGGGTATCGTTAAGGTTTTAACGGTATTACTAATTTTATCAATACCACTTATCGATCTGGTACTTTAACGGTACTCTTATCGGTACTTTTTGTTGTGTTTTTAATATAAAAAAATAAATAAATAAATAAATAAAAATAATAATTGAGAACAGAATTAACAACACTTAATTTTTTTAAAAATGTAAAATAATAATCTGTAGCCTAACAAACAACGTTTGAGCAAATATTACACACACAAAACAAATGATTGTAAAACAAATAAATAAACACAACAATTTTCCTGTAAAAGAATTTACAGTGGTTACAGTTGGGGCATGCAGGTAGGCTGCAAGAGGACTAACAGTTTTTACCCATCCCTACTACTGACAATACAGTTCAAAAGTTGGGTGTTCTGATTTTTTAAGCTTTTAGAACAAGTCTAATTCATTCATTCATGTACAGTAATATTGTGAAATATTATTACAATTTCAATGAACTGTTTTCTATTTTTATATAATTATTTTTTTTATATATATTCCTGTGAAGCACACTGAATTTTGTTCAATTTTTATTCAGTGTCACAAGGTCCTTTCAAATAAGCCGATTTACTGCTAAATAAATAAAATAATAAATAAATATTTGAAAACTATTCTTTGATGAATAGAAAGGCCAAAAGAACAACTCAACATTTGATTTTAATGTCTTGCAACTTTGTGCTCTTTAATGTATCCTTCCTGACTAAAAGTAAAAAAAAAAAATATATCTTTATTATTTTATATTTTATATTATATATTTTATATAATTTATTTATTTAGCTTTTTTAAAGCAACAGTAATTGCAAGAAAGTTAACTGCAAGAATAATTGTGCTTTAATGGTTGAATACTGTAAAAACACTAAGGTAAAACCTAAAAGTAAGTTTCTTTACCAGTGCAGTAAATACGTGTTCCATACATTTTATCTAATTTTACAGTAAAATACTGTTACTTTACAGATTTTGGAAGACTTTAAAAGACACTTTAATGATTTTTCATTCAGTTTATTTTATTTTGTTTTTTTGTATTATTTATGTACAGTCAGGGTTTGCAATAACATAAAATGTATGTTTATTGCATGATTTTATTGCCACACATTCTTGGATATAATATGCAAAGAACTGTATGCAATGCTGCTTTAGATTTAAGACAAAGTGATATTCTTACTGTTTAGAGCAGCACACAGTATTAGCAACACACTTGTGATATCTATAAATGCTTTCTAGGTACTGTAGGTACCTTACAAGAGTTTGTAACCAAGCCAGTGTACAGTATGGCCGTGTCGCCACACATGAACTCTAATAGAACAGGACAAGCTGTTGGGCTGCAGTTTCCAGCAGCATCTCAAACATCAGCTCACCTTAGCCATCCTCCCATCTGTTTACCCACTAATAAGGACACAACTTCACACCGCTGCAGGGCACTGGACACAAAACTATCCATCATACAGTCAGGTTCATCCTGACCCTATATATATGGCCTGTGCATTGCCACAAACTGAAGAGTTTAACGAGTCCTGGGCTGTGCTTGAATATTTGCTGCAGGAAACACATCCTCAGAATGATACAAATATTACCCAGTCTTGCGTCTATCATAATTTTTTCAGCTTTAGAAGTGCTGTAGATAAAAAAGCAGGAAAGTAATAACTTTAATAATAGGAAATTCTAGGCTGGATAGCAATAATGGTCCACCCAGTAGGCCTGATTTATTTATTTATTTTTTATAAAGATAACTTTTGAAGAATGGAATTGTTCAAGAAACAGCTTTTTACTGCCAGTTCAACTGTGAATTATTAGCTCTGTTCCAATAGTTAGTGAGTTGCCTAGTTAGACAGCCTAGGCACATTTCCAGTTTAAAAGCTGTTCTGAATGGAAGATAACTTCTAAGTTACAGGTTTTGGTAAATGCAGGAGTAAAAAGAGCGGAGTAAAAAAAATAAAGCATAGAGAAAACAAGATTATAACTGCCTGTAAGATGTTTTGAAAAAAGCCTCGCATATTCATCAAAGATGCATTTATTTGATCAAAAATGCAGTCAAAAAATACTAAATATTATTATAATTTAAAATATTATTTTCTATTTTAATATATTTAAAAATTCAATTTATTTATTTGATGAAAAAGCAAATTGCAGCCATTACTCCTGTCACATGAAATTATTCTAACACATTAATTACTTTCAAAAAGGGGGGGAACAGGAAAAAGAAAAAAACAACAAAAAAAATTGTTCTGATCTAAAAACTAAAAACAGACATAAATAAATAAATAGGATACTACAAAACCTACAAAGCCTAACTGTTTGCTTAGCAATATGTCAAACTCTACTGCAGTCACTTGTGAGTAGAGTCTCCTGTGTAAATCACTATTTGGGTTCAAAAATCAGTCACCTATAAGGTTTCATCTCCGTTTGGATGCTGTGTATAGATGACAGCTGCCTATATTGGCAATAGGCAGTAAGGCAGCTCATTAAATGTTGGAACAGAGCTGTTGTGTCACATAAACAGGGCCATGGGGCACCAGTAAACCAGTGCAAAGGCCAAATAAATCATGCTGTGACCATCAGAGTTCTGCAAAGATTAACACAAAAATGTATATTTGAAATGGATTATCAATTTAGAATATGGGGTTTCCATATAGCTATATATAGACTATTACACTTTGCTGAGTCAGCCTCAATTACCATAGTAAAGTAGATTCACAGTTGTGGTTCATATTCTGGAATTGGAGAAACTATTTTAACATCTGTTCTTGATCCACAATTACATGGTTAGTTAGCTTCTATTTTCTTTTTGCCCAACCATGTTTTCACCTAAAAATGCAAATGTGCTGAAAATGTACTCTTTTTCAGGCCAAGATGTAGATAACTTTATTTCTCCATCAAAGCACATTTGGAGGAATGTAGCATTACATCACTTGCTCAGCAATAGATCCTCTGCAGTGAATGGGTGCTGTCAGAGTCCAAACAGCTGATTAAAACATCACAATAGACACAAGTAATTCACACCACTCCAGTCCATCAATTAACATTATGTGAAGTGAAAATTCACTGCAGAGTATGGTCAGTAAAATTTCAGCAATTTCCATTTTTGGGTAATGTATTCTTTTGTAAGTAAGAAAGTAACAATGCTAAACATTTTTACAAAGTAACATTCTTTTTCTAACATCAATTGCCTGTAAATCATAAAACATTTAAATCAGCAATCGGCAAACAAACATGCAAAATCTTGCATGCATATTCAAGAAATTACTTTATAATTATCAAAACATAAATACAACTCAGACACACTTAAACTGCTAATGCTGTAGCAATAAGTTAGTGAAGTACACGCCTTAACAAATGACTCACTTAAAGCAGCAGTAACACTCGGCTCTGCTCTGAAAATGCCTGAACCTCTCACAGTGACAGAGTGATAATGAGGCAGAGCTGTTAGCACATCACAATGATTAATACATCCTCCAATAGTCCTACTCTTACTCTGGACATTATTTCACTGAAAACCCTTCTTCTACATTATATTTCAGTGTGAAAACGCAGGACATCTAAAAGTGGCTTTTTGTCTCACTCACCAGCTAAATTACAGACCCCACTTAAATTCACTTGTAAGTGTGCAAGTGGCCCTTACTGAGTCACACAGAAAGCTATAGATGAAGGGTACAGAAAACATGAATAGATGTTTTAATTAAATAAAATGCAAAAAATAGAGACCACATGAAAATAAATTACTGCATGGAGTATCAACTAGGGTGGTCAGTTTAATGTGTGAACTTGATTAATTAGTTATGATAAAATAATAAGATTAAAATATTTAACTCATTTATTGGGACCCGCCCCCAGACCTGTACATCATCTTACATTTCATACAGTTGACAAATATTCAAGGCAGCAACTACATAAATGCAGTTATGCCCTAAAATTCAAGATATTTGGGCAAAAAACACCCCTGTTTGTCATATCTCTCATCTTTTTCTGCGTTCACACAGCAGCAGAATACAGTTGTCAATCCTGTATTTAGGATTGACAACCGTATTTTCTTTACCTGTGTGAGTCTTGAAAAATCTTGTTCACACAGCAGCTTTCAGTTGTGCTTAGAATTCTGTCTGGTTGCATTCACACAGGAGCAGAATACGGTTGTCAGTCCTGTTTTTCAGTCCTTAATACGGTTATGTTCACACACAGTTCGGTTATTTATGGGTGTGATAACTGCATTATGTAACCAAACTCACACCAGTTAATTTTCAGGAAGGAATAGGGCTTGACTCCCATTGTACATTCATACAGACAGAATTCTAAACACAACTGTAAGCTACTGTGTGAACGAGACATTTCAAGAGTCACACCGGTACAGAAAATACTGTTGTCAATCCCAAATACAGGATTGACATCCGTATTCTGCTGCTATGTGAACGCAGCCTCTGTATGAACGTGCAATGGGAGTCAAGCCCGTATTCCTTTCCAGTAACAATAGCAACAGTGACCAAAGTAATATCAAAGATGGCAAAGTTCATAAACTGAAAGTTTTATCAATTTTTTTACCTTTCAAGCCACAGAAGAACTGGCTGCGCGTCTCAGAGCAACACACTTTCGTTTCTGAACGAATCCGTATTTTGAATGAATCGTGTGAACAGATGCTTTAAAGACCCGTTCATAAAAAGAGTCGTTTAACTGTTTGAATGAATGACTCATTTGTAACTAAAACGCAACCTGTTTTGGTTACAAGTGACTTTCGTGAACAAAAAATACTGAGAGATTTCTCACATAATCTTATTTTACGTTCCATAGTTAGGTCATTGTAATGTTTATGTGTAGGCTAATACACTTCGAATCAAATAAAATATTTCAAAAGCTACAATTTGTAATGTCTAGTTAAAAAAAAAAAAAAAAAAAATGTCGAAATAATCTTTTGTGCATATTTTAATTGTCACGAATGAGACTAGGAGCGTGCAAATGCATAAGCAAAGTATTTTAATGATAAAACTCACAAAGTGCAGGTTACAACAGGCGAGGTCAATGTCAGTATACAGGGATGTCAGAGGCAAGAGTGAGAGAGGTATCCGAAGACGAAGCAGAGTGTCAGGCGATCGGCAAACAGGGTCCAGTGGAACAAAGGCGAGAGCGACAAACGAGAACAGGCAGAAGTCGGCAACGGTAAATCCAGATATGACACAAAGACAGAGAAACACGGGAAAACGCTTACAGAGGTGACAGAACACACAATGATCAGCGATCAACAAACAGAGAACCGGAACTTAAGTACACATACAAATCAGGTCAGGGGGTGGAGACATGAGTTCATTGATGATAAAGTCCAGGGATGAAACAGAGACAAAGAACACAGAGTAAGTAGTCAGAGGCTGGCGTGCCAACCAGGAAGCTGGCTTGGCAACTCCAGCTGATCGTCACATAGCCCCCTCCAAAGGGGCGGAGAGACCCACCTGGGCGAGATAGGCGAAGGAGACTCCCTCCAGGGCGGATCGGATGGTGGAGACGCCCTCCAGGGCGGCACAGACGGCGGGAATGCCTTCCAGGGCGGCGCTGACAGGGAAGACGCCCTCCTGGGCCGACCAGACAGCAACGATGCCCTCCAGGGTGGAGCAGACGGCGGAGCAGCCCATCTGGGCATTCCAGGCAACGAGGATGCCCTCCTGGGCCGAACAGGCAACGAGAACGCCCTCCTGGACCGAGCAGGCAACGAGAACGCCCTCCTGGACCGTCCAGTCTGTGACGGCGCCCTCCAGGGTCGAGCAGACGGCTACGATGCTGCCCTCCTGGGCCGAACAGACAGCGAAACTGCACAAGGGAGCACAGACAGGTTAGTATAGGCCTTAACGGCCGAGTTCTTACCTGCCACCGCCTCGGGTTGAGTGGGCCCGACAGCCGGGGCAGGTCCGGAAAGAGGTTCGGCAGTCTTTGGGTCTGGCTCAGGGCAGGACAACAGTTCAACGGCCTCCATGGCCGGTTCAGGGCAAGGTGAAAGTTCAATGGCCTCAGTGGTAGACACAGAGTGGAGTAAAGTCTCCTGAGCTGCCCCACTGGACTGACCTGGAGGGTGTGCAGCCACCAGCGGGGCCCCTAGAGAATCTACAACCGCAGTTGACTTCTCCGGGGTTGATGCAGCCACTGGCGGGTTCTCCGGGACATTATCGTCACATAAGGGTTCAGGCGACTGGGGCCACGGCAAATCAGGGATATCGTCTTCGGACACCTCTCTCACCTCGTAGAGGATCTCCGGGTCGAGCCCCATTAAAAAACAGTTCTTAATCTTTTCGTCCTCTACCCGGACAAAGTGGCTATAAGCGACAAACTCCTCAACATACTCCTTAATACATCGACCCCGCTGAAAAATCGAACATAAATGCCACAGTGAATCCCGGCCGTGAACGGAGCTTTCATATGAATCTTCGCTGGATTCTATCGGGCTGATCATTCTGTCACGAATGATACTAGGAGCGTGCAAATCCATAAGCAAAGTATTTTAATGATAAAACTCACAAAGTGCAGGTTACAACAGGCGAGGTCAATGTCAGTATACAGGGATGTCAGAGGCAAGAGTGAAAGAGGTATCCGAAGACGAAGCAGAGTGTCAGGCGATCGGCAAACAGGGTCCAGTGGAACAAAGGTGAGAGCGGCAAACGAGAACAGGCAGAAGTTGGCAACGGTAAATCCAGATATGACACAAAGACAGAGAAACACGGGAAAATGCTTACAGAGGTGACAGAACACACAATGATCAGCGATCAACAAACAGAGAACCGTAACTTAAGTACACATACAAATCAGGTCAGGGGGTGGAGACTGAATGAACTGCTATAGTAACATACAAGTGGGTGGAGACATGAGTTCATTGATGATAAAGTCCAGGGATGAAACAGAGACAAAGAACACAGAGTAAATAGTCAGAGGCTGGCGTGCCAACCAGGAAGCTGGCTTGGCAACTCCAGCTGATCGTCACATTAGTAGTCAAATATATTTTGCGATTAATTAATCAAAACATCATGTAATTAATTAATTATATATATATATATATATATACACACAACTAAATGTGTACCTTGAATGCAATGCATGTCACTTTGGATGAAATCATCTGGCAAATGCATAAATGGCTTGGCATCTAGTATTGTTTTCTGTCTTGATTTATGTATTTCCTTTTGATGCTGGAAGTTCAGACGGAACACATTTTTCTATTAAAATAGCTAACAGCTTTGCATCACAATCATGATAGGACATTCTCATTCTAGAGAGCATTTGATTGTGCAAAAACTTGAGTGAACATGAATGGTCTGTTTTCCAGGTAGAAAAAGACATACAAGCTATCTCAGTTTTCAAAGGCACTAGAAGCAATAATCCTTTGCTGTATGATTCTATTAGATTCCTAAAAGCACAATCTGGTCATTTGAGTTCAAACATTACAATTTAATAAAAGAAAATGAATCTGAAATAAATCAGCAGCATAAATAAAAGAACTCTCTGGAAGTTGAATTGAACTCTCAAATATAAATGTGAACATCCCTGAGAAAACCAGTGAACAGAGCAATCAGCTCTCATATGGGTGAGTTTGATTAATGACCAATCACAGTCCTGCCTACGTTCTGTACAGGAAGGCAATTTTATTTTAAATGATTTTCATTTAAGTAAAACTGTTAAATCTTAAAGAGAATAGAGATGAAAAATACTTTAAAGTTAACATCAAATGATGTTTGCAACCCATTTGTAATTTAATATATTTCTATATGAAACAGGATATTCAGTGTACTTTAGGAGGTTCAGGGGGCTTGGTAATGTCAGCAAAATCAAAATTCATTTCAGACTTCAAATTAATGTCCTTTTTTGTGAAAGGTTTACTTTTACGAAAAAAAAAAAAAAATGCACAGATGAAATACAGTAATGCCAAGAATGAGTATTAATAAAGTAAATATGTCAATATTTCCGGTTGACCTTTAAATGTGTCAAGCATGATATTAATGCAGATGGTATCAACAAACAAACGATGATATCCACATTATTCCTAAACATGGAAATAAGCCTATATGAGCGAGACTTCTGGCTGATTAGCTGCTATAGGGAAATAATGAGAAGAATAACAACATGCAGTAACAGTAAAAGTGTTTGCATTACAAACCAGCCTGTTCATAATTAAGATAACACACTAAAATAATATTATAAGACAAAACAAATAGCAATATCAAGCAGCAAAACGAGTGGTTTTGTACAGCTAAAAATAGCTGGAAGCAAATATAACAAGAAAAACCCACATGAACCCCTCCCCCATTTTTATAGGAAGAATAATGTGGATATGTTTCTATATAACCTTCAAAATGAGATGCTAGAAAATATTTTATTACATCTCTCATCTTGATTATCTTCAAAGAAGCTTAATTTCCAAAGAAATTATGATGCTTGTGTTGATGTAACAAGACAAAATCCAAAAAAAAAAAAAAAAAAAGAGAAAATAATATGACATATTTGGAATGTTGATTACAGATCACTGTAATCAACATTCTAAGCACATGCACACACAAGCACTGCTGATTTGACTGTGCACTGAAATTCTCAGCAAATCTAATTAAATTTCATGTTTCAACAGTTTTTGGGCATAGATTCTGCAAATCGTGAAGACTTTGATCCAATCTGTGAAAGTATAATCAAATTATTTCTTATTCTCAAGTCACTCATTAACAGATCTCAGAAAAAAATTACCCTCTTACTGCTACAAAACTGAAGGGTGGGGGATTTTTAGATTTAAAATTTTTTCGAATGCAAGCACATAACCTTTATATATTTTTGTTTAGAAAACAAGTGACAAGATGTATCTTTTCTTATCTCATCTCATCTCATCTCATCTCATCTTATTTTACAATCCACATTATGCTACAAACGCTGTTAACTGTGTTTAATTAGTACTGAATATTCTTTCTGTTTTGGTACTTAATGAATTTCATTTAAGTTTCCACTATTAACATAACATGTAAAACAAATGTAATCTCTCTAAACCTCCCTGGCTCATTCCTCTGAGACTGTGGAGTAGTAGACTGTTGTATGCATGTAAAACAGATATTTTTTCAAGACAATTTCAACTTCCTCACTACTGCTCGAAACCACTTCACTCTTCACAACGACCGTAGAGACTGGAGTGAATGACCCGTGTAACAGAACAAGAGCCAGCCAGAACAACTGAAGCATTATTACACAGGAGTAAAGCCCTGTTGTGCTGCAAATCCTGCTCGTTCTGCAAAAAACCAACACGACTGAACAACATCAACCCACACGGTTTACATTTTTCAGATATTTCAGTTGCAGACAAAGACAATTGTGTGTCCGTGCTTACAGGGACATTGAGCTTGATGTTCCCACTCAGCTGGCATGTAACAATCAGGTGGCTTGATGAGACTTTAATGAGCTGTCAATCAAAGTCTCCTACATTCCAGCCTACCACAGGATGCCATGATGCTACTTTAACATTTCTTATTACCTGAAATATTTCTTCAGGAGCAAATCAGCATATCAAAATGATTTCTGAAGGATCATGTGACACTGAAGACTAAGGTAATGATGCTGAAAATTCAGCTATAACATTGCAGGAATACATTACATGGTAAAATACAGCCAAAAAGTTGTAATTAAAATAGCAATAATAACCTTTTGAACAGTAATCTATGTACATCTTACTCTTGTACAGCAAGACACATCTCAAAAGCCATGTATACGAGACAAGAAGAGAAGGCGATTCCAGAAAATTGTGTAATTATTATATATTAAAACTTTTAATAAATACAAAGAGTTAGACTGCATCTTAATATATTAATTGATCTTTACCTCACATCTATGCCATATGTACATGTACAAGCTACTACTACATATACTGTAAAACATTACTTTGGCGTAAAGCTGCTTTGCAACGACATGTATCGTGAAAAGCGCTATACAAATAAATTTGAATTGAATTGAATTGAATATTACACTCTTCTTAAAACAGCTTGTTGGAAACAACACAATTTTATTTCTGTAAAACTTTAAACTTCTGTTTTTCTATCCTCTTTTTCAATGATTAGGGATTTATTAAGAAAGATACTGAAACTTGAGAGGTTTGATGAATTTCCTCCATCCCTGATCACTACACTACATTACTTTTGAGATAATCAAAGGAAATGAGCCCCTATTCTCTGCCGGTCCCAAAATTACCCTGACATGTAAGAGAACAAAGATTATAACATGTCTACCAAAAAAACAACAGCCTAGACCAAGGGTTTTCAACCTTTTGGACTTTTTAGCATTTCAACTTTTAAGTTTTAGACTTTTTAAATATATAAATAATAATTGTATTTAATTTAAGACCTTTAAAAGAGAATTTCACCAAAACATAAACCTTTTTCATCATTTTCTCACCCACATGTCGCTCAAGACCCTTCTGTTGTGCACACAAGAAGACATTGTGATGAATGGTGATAACCAAATGTAGCCAGTGATTTCCATATTGTGTAAAAACACTATGGAAGTTGATGGCTATTTCCAACTGTCTGAATGAATGTCAGATGAATGTCCAACATTTGTCAAAATGTCTTCTTCTTCAAGTTGACTTCAACAGTAAAAAGGAACTTAGGTTTGAAACAACTTGAGAATAAGTAAATGGTGACAGAATTTTCATTTTTGGGTGAACTATCACTTTAAGTCATCCTATGGCTCCCTTAAAACCACTGGTTTACCAGCTTACAGACCAGGAAATAATTAAATCAGCTTTTTTTCCCCCAGCAAAGACAAGTTTCTTTTATAGCACACTTTGTGAACTTCTATATTCAGAGGACACAACATAAAAAAACTAGATTTCCTTCCAAGGCTGTATGGAGAAAATGTAAGTTGTGAAATGACACATGGCCCAAAGTCTTTACAACATACTGAGCAGACTGCACCACTATCCCTACAACCTCATCTTCATATGCATCAAATTAAATATGCCATTTACTCTGACAAAAATCTATAACTTGCCCGTTGGAGGATTCCTTCATCAAGCCCTTCCTTGATTGTACCCATAATGACATCCATAAAATACTGTTATACACCGCAATGAAAATCTCACCTTGAGGAAAGACAGATTTCGGTTTCTTTCAATACTGGTGATCTCCAGATTACCCATGACAACCTCACAGTTCTCGTAGAACTTGCGAAGAGTTTTGTACTGCTGGTCTAAATCCGACAGCGTGCTGAGCTTGTTATCAGTGCCAGGGCACACTATAGAAGAGAAAAAGAGAGAGAAGACAGGTAAGGATAATACAATTAAAAGCAAAAAATAAACAATAAGCATTAAATAACTGCAGATGTGCAAGTCGACAAAAATTAGGCAGATGGGTGAGAAGTACAGAAGTAAAGAATAAAAAAATAATAAAGGCAAGTCACTGGAAACCTTCCAAAGCAACATTAGCTTCTCTAAACAATGTGTGCAGTGTCCTTAGGCCACAATCATAAATCTTTTCCCCCATATGGACGCTCCAGCATCACACATATTGTGTGAAAAGACACAGGTCATTACTTCAAGAAAGTAATTAGCCAAATTACTGAGCGAAGGTTCATGTGCGTTTACGCTTCTACTGACCTGCTTTTGCAACACTAAACATCTGCCATCCACAACAACCAGATAAAAGAGGCATTTTCCGCTTTTCAATTAAAAAAGCCTGTGTGCCTGGCAACAGTGTTAACATCAGCGTCTCTTTATTTTTTCACCCAGCTGAGCACTGAGGGCTGTGCGGCAGGTTTTAATGAAGTATTTGATGAGTGATTGTTCCACTGATCCTGGAGACTAATCCTGGCTTGGAATCTCAGTGACCCCAGGCTTTATTCGGGCATCTTAACTCAGGTTGAAGTGACCCAGTAAGATTCACTCTTGATGAAGGATATTGCATGGGGTATCATGTACCGATATGCAGGGCAAACAAACATGTTATCTAAAGAATGAATTTATTACATAACTTCATGGCCAAGAGCAGCAAGAAATAGTAAATCATGCAACTTCTAAGTCGCCAAATAAAGCTGAATAATCTTACAGTAACTGTTTCTCATATGTAATTAATATAAAAAAAAACAGTAACACTGATAATTTGTGCAGAATATAGAAACAAGGGAATTTATTTATTTTGTTGAGTTTACAAGTTGTAACGATGAGTTCAGGAGCAAATGAAAACACAAACAAACAAAAAAAAAAACTGAGTGACTGAATGAAAATGCTAATTTATTTTCTGACAGCAGATGGCACTTATGGAACAACAGCAATTTTTATTCTTGCTGCTGTGTACAACATAACTTCACTTTTAAATACTATATTTTCCATCTCAAGAACATCTAAATTGCGTCCTATGCTCTCAACCTCAAATGCAGAAATGTTAATTCATGCGTTTATGACCTCGAGGTTAGATT
>JAUMHE010000042.1:14267808-14278544 GCA_032359235.1 Enteromius mattozi
CCTACACTGAGATTCTCTGGTAAAACAAGCTTTTATTTTTCTTAAAAAGAAGCAGCAAACACTTAAATATCAGGTATTGTGTAGAGGTTTCACTTGTTGAACAGAATCTGTTTTCAGGATTGACTCAAAGTCTGTTCACATCTCTGGAGTTACATCAGTGTGCTCAATAATGTATCTTTGACCTTCATTATGTATATTTTAATTATACTGTGTTGTAAATAATAAAACAAATCATTTTAAAAAACAGTTTTTTCAGTCTCCTCACATTCTTTCTTACCTGCCTCAGTGACAGTCACTAATGGTCCATTGATGGGCCATTAGAGGAGGGGTCTTTGTCTCTTCAGGGGAGAATCTCTGAATATTAATGACCATTCTCACTCCCCCGCATACAAGCTTTCAGTCACAAATTTGATTCATCACTCTTGGAGAAGACTGTGAGAAATCTGTTAAGAGCCCTAAAAACATATGTGCACGAGTGAAACGTCTACTATGATGACTTTTATGTTGTCTGTAATCAAAAAACGCCTTCAATCAAAAAACATCCTTTCTGCCCTACGCTATGATAGTGTAGTTGTCAACAGGGGCTTGTCCTGCTGAAGCTAACCAGTTGGTAATGGCATCTGGTTACCATCTGGTAATGACAATCAAACAAAGTCTAAAAAACCTGTTTCACAGCCAGATATCTGACAGAACACCTTACAACTCTTAGCTATTAATAAATAAGCACTCAGTGTTTAACTATGTATATTACTCATGATATCCTGACATGTGAAGGCCACGATTTTGAGCTTGCTTTGAGCACAGACAAGTGTGACTGTGTACTATTCTCCCAAACAGTTAATATTCTATGTGATGTTTTTAGAGTTTGTCGTGTCCACGGTTTGGCGAGCTGCTTATGCACACAGGAGCCTGCCTCTCATTAGGGGAGCGCAGAAGACAGGTAGATTAAAATTCATTGGTGTATGTTGTGGTAATCTCCACATATTCACAAAGCCTAGAGAAAGTGTGAGGCTGCTGTCAAGACAGATACAGACCAACACTGAGCCTGTGCCATTTATCAGCCTGCTACTACAGCCTTATCGGCTGAACCCAAGGGGCCTGACTCTGACTAGCGAACAGCAAGTGGAAAGCTGCTGGGTGAGTCAGTGAGCAGTGTAAACCATGAAACCATACAAGAAATTATATAAGTGAATGGATGACATTTAAGGCTGTAATTATTCATCTTTTTAACTTTAGCTAAGAGTTTAAAGAGTCCTAACAATTCTCCTTTCTATATTAGCTGATATATATATATATATAAGAATATAAGAATGATTTCTGAAGGATCATGTAAAACTGGGACATTTCACAATATATTCAAATAGAAAACACTCACAATATCACACTTTTTACTATAATAATATTTCACAAAACCAAATGTTTTACTATATTTTTGATCAGTTAAATGCAGCCTTATGACTCATAAAAAATATGAATCGTTAAAAAAATAAAAATAAAATAAAATAATTGAAACTCCTCTCTCCTTAGCCATGAAAGCATAACTCTGGAGCAGTTACAGAGTATCCTCTTCAGCCTCTCCTCAGAAGTGGGTTTTATTTTGAGAGAAAGAACAGAACTGCAAGCATTATTCAATATTTCACTCATGGATTCATCTGAAACCATCTGAAAACCTGGAGAGGCTATAAAACAGTGGAGAGACCTTATGACTATATTAGACTCGGTATGAAAGAGCAGGTTAAAAGCAGTACAAAAAGAAAGAAAGTAAAACATAAAAAGGTTAAAAAAGTCAAGTAAGGACATTTTGTGCATCATTTTGTGTGCATCAGATAAATAAGACAATTTTCACTGCATTGCTCTGGACCTTGAGAAAATAACTGAAATATTTATGGGATGGCCATGGATGAATTTACCTTTTTTGCCAGTCGTCAAGGTTAATGTTGGCTTTGCATAAACAGTTTTCATAGCCATTCAATAACAAGTCAATTCCAACCTTCAACCAAAGCTCACTGAGGCTTCTGAATTTACTACTCTCTTAATCACAATTTTGGTGTCCTTTTTGTTGTAGGATGATTACATCACTCATCACATGCTACCTTTGTTAGTGCATAACCTCACGAAAATACACAATAAAAAATGTTCCCCCTAATTTAATCCAATCCTGGATAAATGCATGTAACTCCATACGTTTTAGCAAGAACTTCACACAAGTCAATATGTGCGAATAAATGTATTGGGAGTTTGGAGAAATGTATTGTTCTCTATGCCCCATGCCTGGCCGGGCTGCTTTCAAGTGTCTGCGCTTGGACAGATGATTAAATCCCTGACAGCTGTCTATAGCCAGTGCTTTGTGAGAAAATCGCAGGATATCACTGATCCACATTAACCTTGGTCACTGACTTCCCTATTGTAAACCGGTCCAGATTTGGAGCACTTAGTGCTTTAGGGCATTATTGTGTCGAAGAGAGATGTTGGAAGGAGGTCATGGTCCTATTTCATAGATTCACGAGACAACAATCGATTTCTTCAAAGTTTCATTTTTTAAGACATAAAACAAATGAAAGCTTTCATATTCTCTGCGGAATAGAATATAAATCTTATAAAACACAGTCTATTGTATTTTCTGGTTTATTTTCTGCATTTTACTGGTCGTCTTTTGACAGTGTTCTATGCATAATGCATGAAGATTGAAGGATGTCGCATGGATTGCGTCACCTTTGTCACCATGCGCTCTTTGATAATCTTGTGGTTAAAGCGGTGCCGTTGTAAAAAAACTAAATGAGTTGGCGCTGAAGGGCACAAGACGAAAAGCAAGGTCACATCAGCAGACCGTTTGAATGAACTGTTTTAAATCTTTTTTTATTCCGCTTGTTGAGCTTGGCTGATGTGGGAGCAGCAAGGCTTATAGTTTTTAAGCATATATTCAGAATGTATAAAAGAGCACCTTGTAAAAGCCTACATCATGTTCTAATCCCCAGAGCACAGGAGAATTAATGGAGTTCACGATTATGTTTCATTGACCAGCTTTGTCGCAGGTATTCTCCAAATGTTTGGGAAATAAAGACAGATATACGTGAGAGAACTAGTGACAGTTGTAATACAATAAATGGACAACATGGCTCGGATAAACTGATCTTGAGAGAATTTAATGCAAATATGAGTTAACATTGAAAGCTCAGATTTTTTATTAACATCTTGGCAGTCTGAGCACTATTCATATCTCTCGACATCTAAGCCTCAGAAGTCACATCCATGGACCATTGGCTGAATGTCTGATGCATATGGCACACAAAATTGGAAACACTTCAGGAGTTTTGAAATCATCTGATAGTATTTTCAGGAGACGTTCTTTAATGGTCCAAAACCCCACAAAATGCCAAACCCCCTCATGGTGGAAGAAGTCATCACATTTATAGGACAATAAGGACTAATTAGTATCAACTAAATGCTGGGTTTTAAAAAATTATTAAATATTTGAGTTACCAGAATTTATATTTTCACACTCTTAAACATGATATAGAGCCAAATGAATTGTGATTGGTTGCTTTATGTGTCCTACAAAAAAATCAAAGATGGGTAGATGGGTGTTTAAATAGATCAATAGATTAGATAGATAGATAGAGATGGATGGATGTAAGGATAGATAGCTAGATAGATAGATAGAGATGGATGTAAAGATAGATAGATAATCAAGTGAGACCTAGATAAAGAAGCACCATTTTAAAGAAAAGTTCTGCACAAGTTAGAAAGCAAAATCACTGCCCCAAATACAGTTCAGCTCTGTCCACTTTAATACTTCTCAATTAGCTCATAGCTCACAGAAAGACCAGAAAGTAATGTTTCCAAAGTCAAGCAGGGACACTCTTTCCTGTGTTTTTCTTTAATATCAGAAGAAGTGAAAGGAACTTTGTCTCAGGCGATGGCACCTGCTCCATATGTGATGCTGACAGATGTGTGCAGTAATTAAGCTGCCAGAGGTGTCTTCTCATTATTCTGCTGCTCTCCCATGAGGCTTGTGAGTGTTTGTATGTGCATGATGTGTGTGTGGCTCTCAATGCCACATGTGTATTATAATAATTATTTGGCAGCGCTCAACTATTAACTGTAAAAGCAAAGTCATGAAGATTTATTATAAAGTAAGATGAATTTAGCCTAAACGTCATGAAACGTCACTGTTTACAAATGCAAACACAGAAAAGCATGTTGCAACTGTATCAATACATATGTGAGTACATGTGTAATTAGCATAGGTATATTTGCATTATTAGCAATAGCCAAAAAAAAACAATTGTATTGGTCAAAATTATTGATTTATATTCTGTTTTTTTTTTATTTTCAATAGGATATTGGGTAAAGATCATTTTCCATAAAGATATGTGTGTATATATATATATATATATATCTTTACCTAAATTTACTACCGTAAATACATGAAACATTTCATTTTTGATTGGTAATATGCATTGCTAAGAACTTCATTTGGACAACTTTAAAGGCCATTTTCTCAATATTTAATTTTTTAATTATTTTTTAACCTCAGATGCCAGATTTTCAAAATTGTATCCCAGCCAAATCTGATCTGATCCTAACAAAGCACACATCAGTAGGAAGTTTATTTATTCAGCCTTCAGATGATGTATAAATCTCAATTTTGAAAAAAAAAAAAAAAAAAAAAAAAAAGTGCCCTAATGACCCTTATGTTTTGTAGTCCAGGGTTACAGGTAGACTTCTTACAAGTTGTAGTTCATTACTAATTACAAATTACATGACGGAAATTGTAGTTAGTAGTCAATCATTTCAATGGATTGCACAAATTTTGTTACTTTTTAAGTAATTTTGAGCTAACTTGTTTATCACAAACTTCAATGGTTTACATACATACATATACATAATATAATATATAACTCAAATGAATTGCACACTTAAATTGATGGTGTGACTAAGGCGGTTTAAATGATATTTGATATACATACATACATACTGTCTTGGTTTGCTTTAAAAATATAACAAGGATTTAGCAGATGCTTTTATTAAAACCACTTACAAGTGAAGAGGTGCTACAGCATAAGTGATAAAAAAGTAATCTTATTCTCCACTCTCACTCTTGCGTAGGTGTAATACCTCAATTACTGCAGTGCAGGACAGAGGATTATGGACTCTAGTCTGCTGATGCTTTAGTTCCGCAGGTCGACTGTTGCTAATCAATTGAAGAACAGGATTCAATTCATTACACCAACCATGCGCACACACACAGTGCAGCTCAGAAAAGAAAATCAAAAAGCTCAAGAGAATTAAGTATCTGCACTGTTTAAAATATTTTTTCCCCTGAAATTACTGAAGATAAATGACAGAATATAGCTCAGTGTTATTTTAGTATTATTGAAATGCTATTATAGTTTTCTTAGTATTTTTGAATCAGTTTTTGTTTTCATATATTTTTAATAAACCTTATTTTACTCTTACCATATATTTTTAATTAATATTTAATTTTTGCTTTTGATTTAGCTTTATCTATTTCAAGTAAATACACAATTTAGCCTTGACATTTAACTAAAATAAAAAGTGTAAGTTTTGTTAGTCACACTTTACAATAAGGTGACATTTGTTAATGTATTAATTAACATGAATGAACTATTAAAACTACCTGATTTAACTTTTTATTCATATTTATTAATGCTAGCTAATAAAAATGCAATTATTCATTGTTTGTTCATGTTAGTTTACAGTGCATTAATTAATCAACAAACAAAAAATATTTTAATAATGCATTATTAAATGCTCAAATTAACATTATCTAAGATGAATAAATGCTGTAGAAATGTTATTAATTCTTAATTTATGTTAACTAATGTACTTAACTAATATTAACTAATGAACCTTATTGTAAAGTGTTACTGTTTTGTTGTCGTTCTACTTCCAATCTTTCTGCTGCTGAAAAAATGTATTGCATGTCATTAAGTGCTTTTGTTTGTCTGAATCATAGTTTATTGCGGCTCTTTTGTCCTTTGTCATTTCGAAGGGATGAGTGGTCACTCTCCTCTCATCGAATTTACGAGGCGTTTCTATTTTGCTCATTTAGTGGACAATTTCTCGTTCATAAAGCATGTGCGTGAGGAGTGTGGATCAATTTATGACTGACACTGACAGAATCCTCAATACTGTAGATTTACAGCAGGCCCCAGTGTGTCCTGTTAGTCAGGCATCGCCATTATCTCAAACTGTTTTAGGTCTGGTTTTGACCTTCTGATATTCTATTCCCTGTAGTTCAGCAAGGCCAGATAGTTTGACACAATCAGCTTGTGCTGTTTCCTCCCATGGAATGGAAAGTTTGATATAAAATATAACAATTCAGTGGATTTTCTAATGTTTTTGTTGTTGAGCAGGTAGCAGGGGACTACTGGTTCAGATATCATTACTTGCTACACTCAATGCTCCTCGAACCATGGTCATAATGTTCATGGGAGGAACATCTGAGTCAAATTGCTCCAAGGGAATTGACACCACACTGACTGCACACATTCCCTTCATAAAACACAAAACATTCTCTTTTATGAACCACGTTCAGTTGCTGAGGTTTGTTCATATATCTATCTCTTAGTTCACTGTCTTGGACCACATCATATACATATGACCAACAGTCATAGTGATGCTCATCCACTCAATAACATCTCAAAATGATGTCAGTTTATCACATTTTCTGATTGTATTCAGTGAATACAGAAATGTGTAGGAGATGTTGTTTTCAACCAGGCCTGTGTTTTGTACCAACTGTTCTCCACCATGACTTTCTATAATACATACTGAATAGAAAATTGCATCAAATATTAACTATTAAACATGACTTTTCCCTCAATAAATTCTTCGTTTGCTGCTTATTAATAGTTGGTAAGGTAGTTGTTAAGTTTAGGTATTGGGTAGGATTAGTGATGTACAATAAGGTCAGGTAGAATAAGTCATTAATATGTGCTTAATTAACACTAAATGGCTAATATTTTAGTAATATGCATGCTGATAAGCAACTAATAAAAAATAAAGTGTTTACCGTAAATGTAATACTATATAAGCTGTAAGAAGCTATTCAAGACTTAAAACTTTAAAAATACAAAGTTGCCAACAAACACAAAAACTTTTAACTTGTGTTTCAACCTTTCGTTTCTGCAGCAGGGTCTTTTACAACTTAAGGTACCTGCTGTTTTCAGAAGCAGAACTCCAGTCATGTAAAAAGACCCTTTGTGACACTAAACACTCAAAAAAAAGTGGCAGTACAGATGCGAGAAAGGTAAATCAGTTCTTCAGGGCTGAAAATAGTGAAAAGAATCGTCTAACCTTCTCGTTCGCCCACTCAAACCTGTCAAGCAAGTGTCCTGTTCAAAAGGGGCAGCCGTTCCTGCTCACCTCGTGTCTGTTTTTCTCCGTATCCCTCCCCTTCTCAAGGATGAAGAAGAACATGGGGGTGGCTTTCAAAAGAAACACTCACTTCACACCTCAAAGATATGTAACAGCTCACTTAAAGACTTTCTTTTCCCTTTCGCTCTCTCCCTCCAACGCTTTTGCTTGTGCATATTTGATGCTATTCCCTGCAGAAAAGTCAAGGATGCAAAACATTTGGCTGCAGGTGACGGTGAGTAGATTTATCTCATTTCACCTCTGTATTTTTCCTAGAAAATGAAATTGCAGAAGTCTCGGTTGTAAACACAAAGGAATAAACCCCAAAATGCTTTAAATATTGCACGTATATGGAAGCGAAACAGGTGCCGGACCGGGTGAGGTAAATGATGGGAGGGGAGGATTAAAGAGCAGAGAGATATGCGTTGAGAGACACAGATGAGCGCTGATAGAGAAGGCCTTGATGTGGCGGTGATGAAGGCTAGGCTGAGTACACTGAGCACAGCTCCATTCATCTTGCCCCCCACAGCAGACAGACTGCAGTAATGACTCCCCAGAGAACATGGCTCTGCCTCTGACCTTGGAATTCTCTGCACAGCTTGGGGACTGTTGACAGTAACCCCGGAGAATGCCCGAGGGGTTTTTAAAACACGATATTTCTTAATAGGAAAGAACCCAAACGCCCCTCTGCTACAGCAACCTTAACCATGACAAAACTAGGACCTGTTCACTCAGAGCAATGAGGATTTTCCTGCTGAAAAGACCGACCTGGTCTCATAAAAATATGTACCTCTGTGCACTTTTTGTGCAACACAGTTTTTACGTGCCTTACTGCACATTTCACCGCAGCTTCAAAGAGAAATGTCCAATGAGTGGCACTAAAACACATTACGTGAACCCTGGTACATTTTATTATGTTGATATGGGTATGTATTGCAGTGGTTCAGAACTGAAATATCCAGGGACTGACGCTAAAAGTTAATGCTCTATCCAACCCTAAATCTACCCGATAGTGTTAAAAAATGCAACTTGATTGCAAATGGAAATGCAAATTGAACTGTTTTGTCGAACTGTAGTTACATGGGATTCAAAATGCAGCTCCTCGCCTCTCAAGTACATCTCTGTACTCAGTGAAATACTGAACAAACCTACCGTCTATTACAACCCATAGATATGAAGCTGGATATGTGTGATGCTAACGTTCAAAAGCATCAGTTTTCAAATCTCCCAGCATATTAATGTTGTTTTTAAATCATAACATGATATTCTTCGGAATTGCTCAAAAGTGATGCTTTATTAGTTTTACTGCCTCTAGTATTAATTTCTTTTGGAAACTGCAGTGATATGTACTTGGTACGTATTTCATGTCTCGCTAAAAAGTGCACCAAGGTACGTTAATGACATGAGACTAGGTAGGAAAAGATCTATGTGTAGGCTATTGCATGAAAGTAATTTTGCCAAATATGTACTGGACCAACAGGTAGTACAAAAATAAATTAAGAAAAACTCTAATTCAACTAATGAAATATATAATTAATGAAATAATCATGTCCTGCACTAAAGATTGAATGAATAATTGTGTAATTATGATGAAATGTATTTAGGTTGATTTAATGATATTAAATAATATATTTGATTAAAAGCAAATGATTTATGTTCATGCAATCTATTTTTGTCAAGGCAACTACAGATTTTTTTGATAAGTTAGCTTTTAATTATTCACTAATATAATTAATGTATTCTTATAAACAGCTTTGTTCGACATTTACTAAGTGAATTTGAGTCTGCTCTTTAAAAAATAATTAAATAATTTATAAATTTAATATGTGCCTCAATAGCTATTACCCAAATCTCAATTCACTAGTCCGCGCTTCCTCATGAATAGTGAAAAAATAGCATGTTTGGCGTGCTGTCGGGGGCGAGCCGGGAACTCGGCGAACCCCAAGCCCTAGTAGCGAGAGCCCTAATGAGGGCGTGGCTCGGAGTCCGGCTCGAACCCTGCGTGCCCCACGAGGAAAGAGCGAACGGTGGAGAAGGGGAGGTGGCGGGAATGCAAAAAACGAGAATCTAGGGGAAGGAAACTGGACTATTTATAGTGGCAAGATGAGGATTGGATTGGCTTACAATGGAAGCGGGATTGATTAGTAAGTGGTGCCAGCTGTGTCTAATAATCGTCAGCCCTTCCTCCTGAAATTAGTTTGAAAACTTCATTAATAAATTTTATTAATAACAATTAATTATATATATGAATATATTATATAAGTAAATATAAATATATTTATAAATACATTTTTATTATTGCTTTTGATAATAGTTATTATTTTGGTTTAGGTTATGTTTATTTTGGTTTATATATTCACAAATTCATTCACAAATTCTTCAACATTAAACTGTTCAGACCATTGCTGGTCTAATAGAATTTGAATGCAGATTCAAAGTCGGGGCATGATTAACTGTGTTAATATTTCTGATACCATTATTTTCTGTATAATTAATTGCACCAAATGAATGTATTAAACTGACATTGAAATGTGTGGATGTCTAATGGATGCATGAATGCAAACAGACACAAAGACATGCACTCACAGACCAGCAAAAATTCAGGCTTGCACAGAAGATAATACTTATTTTGATGGGTGCTTCAAAAGGCATTATAGCTCATTTAAAAGCTACCAGTGAGAGATATATGCTGGATAATTTAATAGCAGCTAGAGGCTGATGTTACAGCACAACCCCTGCCAACCAAACCTCATCCTCATACTATCAATCCTCATACTATCTCTGACAGCATACTAAATAAACAAGATGGAGGCTTGATACTGAGCAGATATCTAGCAAAACTTGTGCCTGCCTACAAGAGCAACGCACATCTGTCCTCTAACATATAACCTGTACACACATGAAGATGTGTGGTGTCTGCCGATAAAGCCATATAGGAAGCAGCATGTAGTTTATAGTATTAAAGAATTAACTGATGTATACGAATTTGACATTTACACAGTGCAAACAAATGGAAAAATATTAATAAAACACCTGTCATTAGTCACCATAAAAACAATAAAAATAAGGGGGGAAAGGGTTTGCTAAATACGTTTGTTAAAAATGCCTCAAACCACTGGATTTCAATGACTGTGTATAAACAAAACAAAATAAAACAAACAAACATATATATATATAAGGGCAGCCGTGGCCTAATGGTTAGGGAGTCGGGTTTGTAATCGAAAGGTTGCAGGTTCGAGTCCCAGGTCCGGCAGGGATTGAAGGTGGAGGGAGTGTATAACCAGCGCTGTCTCCACCCTCAATACCACGACTGAGGTGAGTCCCTTGAGCAAGGCACCGTTCCCCCAACTGCT
>JAUMHE010000042.1:14309792-14320769 GCA_032359235.1 Enteromius mattozi
ACATACAGTCTTTTAATATAATCCAAGAATACAGGAACCGAGACGACTGGCAAACATGCAACATTCAACGACCGACAATCAGAACTAAAAAAGACACGGTTTAAGTACAAACGGAAACAAGGAGGGAAACTCAAAACACCTGTGACACATGGCTGGGATAAATCAAACACTAATGACATGACAGGGACATCAAAACAAGGTAAGACGTGATACACAGAACAAACTCAAAACCAAGGCAAAACAGAAATACAGGACAAGAGACAAGACCCGACACCGTTACACTAAGAAATATATTTTTATATTATTTAATTTTATTTATGGTTTATTTCAGTTAGAAAAAAAAAAAAACATTTTTATTTTATTTAATTTTACTTTGCTTTATTTTTATTTATATATAAAACCATAGTTTTTAATCATTTTAGTTTAATTTATCATTGGGCACTGACCAGGTCAAATACATTGTCTTGCTTAAATCAGATGAAAGAAAAAAAAAAGAATCAAGTTGTTAAATCTGACATTAGCAAAATTAAATTAGTTAATCGATACTTAAATTAAAATTACATGAACAATGGTTTGAGCAGTAAAAATGAAACAATGACTTCCTCATGCTGAGCAACATTTATAGGACAGATAAACATCCACAATTAGCAGTGGGCTTCAGCTTAGTCCATCACTAGCTCTGTGTGTCGAGGAGTGGGAAGATTCTTTCCTGAGGCACTGCTACAGTCATATTAAAGGCCTTGTCAGTTCATCTGTCCATTCGATTGTGTCAGAGTACATAATGAAAGTCCCAGGAAGCCTTGTAAATGGGCAGGAGGTGAGGATAAAGACGTTGCTCGGCTGACAGGCAGCACTAAAGCAGCTACTGTATCTTGATGAGCTGCTTCAGGCAGCGGGAGCTTTTGTGTCGCAGCATATATGGAAGAGTCTGCATCACTGTGCATAAGCTCAGGAAAATAGCTCCCACAGCACAAGAAAAAATGTTGTTCTCAGAGGGTTCAGCACCTTAATCTGGACATCAATACAGCCAGAGGCGTTTGTTTCCTTTAGCAGCCAATGAAAGACAGCTAAAACACATATATTATGGTGGCTCTTGATATCTGTGCTGTTTTGCACCTAATTATATGAACTTGATTTCCTTTTTCTCCAAGAGAAATTATTTTGTAATTAAAACGGACAAAAACTGTGTCATTTTAGCATTAAAGTATATGTTTATTGATTTATAATCAATTATTATTAATATTGTATTAATTGATACTTTTATTTAGCTTTAATTTATTTGAATTTACATAAAAATTGTAGTATATCAAGAATTTTAAACATACATATATATATTTCTGAAAAATACCAACAATTAAAAGAAAAAGGTGTGTGTGCGTGCGTGTGTGTGCACCCAGGGACGGTTCGCGGGTTCCGTGGGCCCCTGGGCCGACTCTTGTCATGTGCCCCTGAATGAAACCTTCACGCAACGTTCTCACAGCGTTTACGTGTACCCCTGAGTGAAACGTCCACGCAACGTTCGCGTGTGCCCATGACTGGAACGTTCATGCATCGTTGGCTCAGGAGGAAGGCCCCCGGGCAGCGGCCCAACTTACGTTCTGTAGTCCGTGCCTGTGTGCGCCTGGTATTTATCACCTTATGGGGACCCCACAAAGATCGGAATACCAGTAAATTTTTACCTTGTGGGGACATTTGCTAGGTCCCCATGAGGAAACAAGCCTATAAAACATACAGAATTAAGTTTTTGGAAAATCTAAAAATGCCTGTAGTTTCCTGTAAGGGGTAGGTTTAGGAGTAGGGTCAGTCTAGGGTCAGTGTAGGGCAATACCACATACAGTTTGTACAGTATAAAAACCATTACACCTATGGAGGG
Source organism: Enteromius mattozi (assembly GCA_032359235.1). NCBI lineage: Eukaryota > Metazoa > Chordata > Actinopteri > Cypriniformes > Cyprinidae > Enteromius > Enteromius mattozi. The sequence continues at coordinate 14,311,666 of JAUMHE010000042.1, forward strand.
TAGGTTCAGGGTTAGGGAATAGAAAATCTAATTTGGTCAGTATAAAAGTAATAGAAGTCTATGGAAAGTCCCCACAATTCACAGAAACAAACGTGTGTGTGTTAAATTTGAATTCTTTATTCTTTATTCAAATACAAGTTGACTTCAGCATCCTGTTTTCTGCTGAATATTGCACAACACTTACAGGTGGTTGGGTGCTAAAACAACATAGAGTGCATGCAAATAACCAACACTATCAGTAGGCGCTATTCATTGTTATTGCATTACCCCTAGACTCTGTCATTATTACTCCAGAGGACAAAGACATCCTTTCTGCATAGCCATGAGTATCATGAATATTTTAGCTAGCTTAGAGGTCAGCAGCAAGTAAAAGACACCACTTACCATGATTTATGTTCAGCTATCTGGAGGCTTCCCTCATCATTGAGCTCTTATGTCATGATAATCATGAGAAAAGTTTGCTATATGTTTACTATCCACGATCATGATGGAAAACCAGAGTGAATTACCCTTAACCTTTACGTAATGACTGTGATAGTGTTGTTGAACCGTTAAGTGGCGGGGAATTAATGCCCAGAGAATTAAATACTCTTGTTTCAACATACGAGATGGAAAACATATAACACAGTTAAGCTGTTTAGTCTATAGTTAAGACATAACCAATGTTTTGTTGATTCATATTGAGGGAACCTCTTATGAATGCCTCTTTAAATGGGCAAACTGGATAGTCATGACATTACAATGTGTAAATAAGAGAGCATTGCAGCAAAACTACTAAAATATCCAGCACCCCAACTTCAACTCGTAGCTGCTTCTACTGACAACCAGTGCAAAGAGATGTAAAAGTAGGGAAAAAAAAAGGTTTTACTGATGGTACTCTCTGTACAATATTTCGGAGATATTTCTGAATGTCTGTGTTGTGTTAGCTGTCACAGAGCAACAGGTTGCATTTGTGGGTTATGGGGTTCAGGTAAAATCCTTGCTGCATTAGCAAGGACTCCTGTATCCAAGAACTAAAACTCTGATCCATAGCAACACGATTTGATTTGAGACCACAAAAGCCTCCTGGATTTTCTGTCTAGCTCTGACTTCACCTCCACTGTGCCAGTTTGCTGTTCATTAAAACATAGCTAGTGCTGGGTAATTTTAGCAACGTCCTTTTAACTGTTCAAGGCACTTCATAAGTGAACATTTTTCCTCCTAGAGACTAATCACAATTTTATAATTATACAAATCAATACTAATTTGACCTTTTTTCCTCCTTCAGATTGAACGCTGTAACATTTAAACTATACAAAATAATTTATAGTCTCTTTAAAGTACAGTGTTAAAGTTAATGCAATAATAAAATAAAAGCTGTATAGAAAAGCTATATATATATATATATATATAAATATATATATATATATATTTTTTTTTTTTTTCTTTCTATTGAAATGACACACTATGGTTTCCACAAAATATGAAGCAGCACTGTTTTAATAATAATAGTAATTATAATTATAATAATTATACTATTAATACATGTTTAAAGTCAGCTTTGCATCACATAAATAAATTACATTTTAAAATATATGAAAATACATAACAGTTTTTTAAAACTATAACAATATTTCACAATATTAATATTTCTAACTGTATTTTTTTTTTTTTTTTTTTTTCATTTAAAAAAATAGCGCTTTTGTGAGTAAAGACGCCCATGTTCAAAAGCTTTATAAAAAAAAAAAAATCTTCAAGCTTTTAAATGATGTATTTCAAATTTATTTCAAAGGTGATCTAAACTACAGTATATATCAGAGAGTCACTTTATTTATTGCCATTCTTGGACAAGACACTTCACCTTTGACTCTAACAGCATGCATTCTTCACTAAAATTAAACTAAATGAGCAATGGATACTCCCTTGGGGACCAAGTGTTAAATTTTATGATTTCTTCACATAGAACTACAGCACAGCATGATAGTGTGATGAATGAAGTGCATAAATACTGATGCTATATTTGTATCACATGTGTATAACCCACATGCCTATAGAACTGTCAATCATGCTAATTCAGCTGTAGAGCCTCCCGTTTTCAGCGCAGGCATGTTCCAGGCCAGATGTTAAGACGTTAACCTCTGTCCTTGCTGGTGACCTTGGATGAAGGGGGGTTGTTGCTTTGTGATGTAAAGGGCAGGTGGTGTAATAAGATCTGACCATGTTTCAGATCCATCATTCCTGCAATTCTGCCATACACAAGTCACAAAACTTAATCACATCTCGCATCGAGAGCCCCTCCTTTGCCAAGCCTGACCACCGGAGCATAAATCCCAGGCTCACGGGTCAATAATCCTGTCCTGGGATCTTCCATATACAGTAGGCCAGCTAGTGTTCTGAGTAAAACAAACCCTGCAACGTGAAGAATTAATCCACAAGCTATGTGTCTTTCTATAGATAGTCATTTTGCAACCTGTTTTTATTAAGTAGTAAATTTATTTTGATTGAGAGTTACAAGATCAAATAGAGGATGAAAGATGCTTTCACAAATGGCCTATATGACAATTGCTATGTTATTTTACTAATACAGATATCCTGTAAAAATTATTTTTTATGTTATTTTGTAATATGTAATATTTTGAATTATATTTTATATTAATATTATCATTTGTTTATATAGTTTATATATTTTTATTTATTAGTTTATTATTTAAGTGCATTAAGTAGAAATAAACAAAGAGAGATTATTTCTTGCCAACTAGCTGAAAGGAAATAGGTTTACATTTTATTTAATTTTTTTTCCAAGTTTAAGTCAGTATAACCAACTTGGTCTCATAAAAATATGTACCTCTGTGCACTTTTTGCGCAACACCCTTTTTACGTACTTTATTGCACATGTCGCCGCACAGGTTCAACACGTGAACCCTGGCACATTTTTATTCTGTGGATATAGGTATGTATTGAAGCGGTTCAGAATTGAAATATCCAGGGCTGTTGCTAAAAGCTCATTCTCCATCATGGTGGAAATATGCCCTACATCTAATCCAACCCTAAACCTACCTGACAGTGTTAACAAATGCAAAACTGATATAAAAAGGTATTTGTTGATGCAACCGTGCCATTTCAATTTCCTTTTACACAGATTTGAACTGTTTTGTTAAACGGGATTTGAACCAGAGCTTTTTACCTCTCAAGTACATCTCTGTACTCTGTGAGCTACCAAACAAACCTCTATGAAAACCCATAGATATGAAGCTGGATATGTGTGATACTAACGTTCATAAGAATACTAATACAAGTAATTATGCTTTATTAATCGAAATTGTAAATTTGTGTGGAAATAAATAAAAGGTGTTGAAGTTTCACTGCCTCTAGTGTTCACTGCAGTGTTATGTACTTGTTGGTACATATTTCATGTCTTCCTAAAAAGTGCACATTTATGCCATGAGACCAGGTAGCTTTTTTACATGTCAGGTAAACTGTTCAGAGTTCAGATAAATATTCTGGAAATAATTTGTGCTTGTTGTTGTATCGAAAACATGAGAGTCCTCTTTCAATGTGAGCACATATGTGCCATTAATTTGTCTTTCGAAAATAAAAACATCAATATTAATCAAAAAGAGGGAAACTCAAACTGCTACTCTGGGAGTTTGGTTTCCCAGCTTGAATCTCCAGATTTCTGAGGAGCAATCAGCAGAGAATTTCCTTCGACTGAATCACTATTGAGTGACTATTACAAGTGTTGACTCTCCCCGCTACAGTCACTTGAAAGATGTTATTTAAAGTGCATGCCTAGATTCCAAGCATGCTTAGATAGAACAGTGAATAACTGGATCGCATGGCTCACAGCTTAGGATGTACAGAGAGCTCACATAAGAGTTCACACACAAGCGAGTCGTTTGTCCAAGCACATGTTTTTCAAGTTTCTTTTCTCTAAATTCTTTTAAACACTACTGGGCTTAGGCTGAAAACGAAACAAAAAAAAGTTTTCAATTTACAATTTTCACTGCAAGTAATGCACTGATAAACGTGAAATTTTGAAGAAGAAAAACTGAAAGAGTGTTTTCTCAAAAAATGCACTCCAGTAGTCATTGCTTTGCAATACTGTGTGTACAACCAAAAAGAAAACAATTAGGAAAGGAAAGGACATGTGGCCAGGCATGGTTTCCCATACTAGGAATTGGTGCTCTGCATTTAACCCATCCAAGTGCACACACAGAGCAGTGAGAAGTCAACAACCACACACACCCAGAGCAGTTGGGGGATTCGGTGCCTTGCTCAAGGGTCTCACCTCAGTCGTGGTATTGAAGATGGAGAGAGTGCTGGTTATTCATTCCCCCCACCCACACAATCCCTGCCGGACCTGGGACTCGAACCCACGACCTTTGGGTTACAAGTCCAACTCCCTATCCAGTAGGCCACGACATTTAGATTTAAAAGAGTTTTTGTAAAAAATTTTTATTAAAATGAAAGACACAAAAGCAAGGAAGTAAGAATGCTGAATTTGAACTCATATATTGCTAGTAAATAAACACATTGTAATGTAACATTTTGAAACTGTTTATATACTGTATAAGCTAAGTTATTGGTAACAGTGCTATGGATAATTAAACTGTAGCTGTTGAAAAGTATGCATGCAGCACCATGCCAAAGCAAAAAGCACATGCTTGGGCAACAGTGGTCAGCAGGTCATCAATAAACACCAGCATTAATGCTGCATCTGTAAACCCTGACATCAGGCAGAATGTTCTCTGTTTAAGAGATTTTATAGGAACCAGGTGGATGTACCAATAAAGACTCAATTGGCTTGGATCACACTGAGTAAGGTCTGTTCACTGCAGATAAGTGTTATGAGACCATAAACCAATAATATTAGATCCCATAAAGGGGTTATTCTGTCTCTTGCCTCGCTCTCTGTGCCTATTTGTCTGTATATATGTTTGCAAACTTTATATTTCAATACTCTCATGCATCTCAGAAATGTTTGTTTTATAAATGATCAAATAAGTGTTTGCCAAGGACCCAAAATGTCATTCCTCGCTACACAGAGTGCTGGCTTTCAGACCCCGCATGATTCTGTTGTAATATACTTTATATGTAATGTAGTATGTGACATATGAAAGTGCTATACACTTTCAGTAATTACATTTCTTTTTGCATTGTCACTTTAATCTAATGGAATTTTTAAATTGTGCATTAGGACATTATGCAACCAGCTCTGCTGATTTTACATCAATGCCGAATCAGACTTAATTATTCTGTCATGCAGTTCTAAATCAGCAAAAACCCATAAAATCATTTTTTATTCATAATGCTTCAAGGCATTTCAAAACAGCAAAAGAAAATTAAGAACTACACCTAAATACGACCTTTAAAAATACCTTCAAATCCACTGATCTCCCTTGGAAATCTTTGTATAATACACTGTTAATCAATTTTGACAGTTGCTTTGGTTAACCTTTTTTTTGAAAACATGATGCATTTTTTACAGCAACGGCTTTGTTTCAGTTTTTATACATTTTGAACAAATAAATCCATTCTAATTGCACAATGTCAGTTTATAATGCATAAATGAGGAAGTCCAGCTCTCGTTGCCCTTTCACATCAAAATTTGCAACATACTGCATTTGTTTAGAACGTAAGCGTAATTCTTAGCCAGAAACAGTGGTTAAAATGTCTTAATGATGGATCTGTTTATTACAAAAATACAGCTGTTTTCCTTCACAAGATATTAACTGATGGACTAAAGTCATGTGGATGATTATGTGCGTTAACTTCACCAAAGTAAACAAATGCCTCAGTGATGAACAAAAAAGATATTAACCCTTCCACAAGGTAAAGTGGGAAAACAAGCCTGCCTCTATGAGAGCTCCTGCTTTATCAGGTGCATGTGTTCTTCCGTTAAAAACTGCGTTAAGTGCTAAGTGAATGTCTCTGGTCTGCTCTTTAGTCCAGAACCATGGTCTCTGAGGTACAATTGCTTTTCCATCTTAACCAATTGTCTGAATAACAGCTAACAATAAGTCCATCATGTATCATACTGATACTTTTGCACATTAGCAAGTCAACACCATCGTGGTAGCAGGAGAACTGCTTCGCTGATGGGGAGGCCACCCAGGCTTGTAATCAATTAATATCCTGGGTACCTTGGAAACATTCAGATGCCTAACTGAAAATGATAAAATAATATCAAAGCGGATTATGAGAACTTTTCAATTAAGTCAAGGAATTTTGTAAAAAGAGGCACAAATGCACAACGCTAACTCTAAATACAACGCTTTCTACAGCATTAAAAGCAGCAGATATTTTACACTGACTAGATTGTTCAACACTACCCAGTATACTAAAGAAGACATATGTACTTGCTTTAGTAAAGTAAGGCCATGTGTCCACCAAAGCATTTTTCCCCAAGGCTAGCATTTTTTTAAAAACTGTTTTCAATGGAAGCGCCACATTTTTTAAATACCTTTAATAAACACATCCAAAATGTATGTTTTTGTGAACATAATATATGTGTTTACTGTGTATATTTATTACGTATACACAAATACATACACATGCATGAATATATTTAAGAAATATATGTTATTCTTATATATTAAATCTATTTATTTATAATATAAATTATATGAATATAATTGTATACATGTAAATATTTTCTAAATACATGCTGTATGTGTGTCTTTAAATATGCATAATAAATATATACACATATTATATGTACACAAAAACTTTTATTTTGGATGTGATTAATAGAGATTAATACTATAAAATATACATATTAGATATAAACTTTAAATTTAAAACTTAAATTGCCTTGGTAACTAATAAAAAAAAAGTAATACTAAATTACTAAACACTTAAGTAATATATATAAGTATATAAATAAATGATACAGGGATAAGATAAAACTAAAATAAACTAAAATGACAGTGCAAAAAAAAAACCCTCTTTCGACTCGTTATTAGTATAAGCTCTAGTAAAAATTTTAACATTAAACAGATACATATTCTGCTATAGAAAACCATTTCAGAGCTTGTAGGAATTATGTTGTGTTTGCTCATTTATACATATTGGAGAATGTAGCTTGTTATTGCAAGGTCTTTTAAAAACAGCTATTGTCACACCACTTAAAAATCGAGTAGCATTATTGATTTAAACATGTCTTTAATAAGCAATGCTCCTCTCTCTCAACTGACTGAAGGAAAAACCAGAAGTGGAAGAAAGACTGAGGAATTATGGGAGAGACACAGAATGTGATTTAGTTGAGGAAGGCAGATGTGGAGACATAGCGAGACTGCGGATAGCTGAGTAACAGAAATGAATGTCTTGTTTACTACAAACTCAGCGTGAATGGAACCGTTTATCACCAGCTGAATGAAACGGGGATGAGATGAAAAGCAGAAATGACAAAGAATGAGAAAACAATAGGGAACGACTAAGACGGGGGCTGATACAACCAGTGCCGAGCAGAGATAAAAGCGGCAGCGGCAGTTTGAGACCAAACAAATGTGTAACAAAAAGCCTACTGAACAAGACATAAACGTAAATGTCTGAGAAATCTGAGGCGCTTGTTTTTGAAAGACACCTGCAAAGATGCATGTCTTAAAGGTGCGTTTTCATAACACTGGAGTAAGTTAGCTTTGTTGTCTGAGATAAGAAATTAGACTGTGCTTGGATGCCCTGAAGTTCACGAGGATGAAATGATGAAGGGTCGGGTCACGGTGGGGGCGTGCAGATTGCAGTACTGCTTTTATCTTTGACCCACGATGCGCATGTTTGCACAAAAACAGCCTTCGCTTGGCCATTAGATACTGCTTAGACAGATAAATGTGTAGGATGACAGAGAAAGCGTGTCGGTGTGCTTCAATGATGCTACTGAGCTTCCATTATTACACCCATAAATCCTGATTCAGATCTGCACGGAAAACAAGCGCATGGAAGCGCTTCACACACACCAACCCACGTATCAGCTTTCCATCTATAGAGCACAGCTGTACGATAACTTCCAAATATGATGTGATACCTTACAGTGCATTATGGCGATTGCTCCAAACATATGTGACTGCCCGTGAGTAATGTTTTTTAATATATAGCATTTGTACCCATGGCAATTGTGCCCATTCATCTTGCTAAACTTAGTTGGCGACGGGGAGATGTTTGAGTTTATAGCAAAAGTAGTACTTCACCAGAAATTTATTTTGGAGTAAAAAAAAAAAAAATGCACTAGATGAGCACTGTATCAACAAAATAAAAAAAATAAATGACCATGGTAGCCATGTTTTTTAGAAGAAAAAAAAAAGAAGATTTATTTCAACGATAAAGAAACATAAAAATTTACTAAAGAAGTTTGTGAAAAATAAGTGCACATAATTTGTAATTGAATGGGAATGGACACTAGCAGCACACACATACTTGCAGATATAAAATATTAACATTAATAGCTACTTAAGCATACTTTTAAAAATAAAATGACAGTTTTTTCCTACATTAAGTACACAAGTAGCACAAGCAAAATTCTAACTGTAATGTAATGTGAAATTCTGTGTACTAAATTGCAACTTCATTACAAATATGCAAAAAGATGAATACATGAACCATAAATGCTTGTCAGTACATTTCAATCACATTAAAAAGATTAATTAAAATGATTACATAAAAAAGTCCTAGGCACTGTAAAATTCAGCTAATTACATTTAATAAAAATGTATTTAAACTATAATACACTTTCACTCACTTGCATTAGTTGCATTAGTTCTGAAAACATTACATTCAGTTTTGACTTTTAAAGTATATTATTTTTGCTTTTTTTTAAAAGTATGCTATATAGCCTGTTATTATTTGCATGTTTCACTTTCCTAATATGACGTATTTCTGATACATTAGAAACAAGGTATGGAGTATTTAATTATCGTAGCCACAGTTACAGTAGATTCTAATAGCTTCTCATCAGAGCTGAAGGTGTGTGCTAACAGTTAGTATACTGAGAAACTGAAAAGACATTTAGAAAACAGTCAGTTTAAATGTTGACAAGCAAATTATGTTGCCAACTGTAACGTTCTATTTCTGTTTAGTTCTGTTTAAAGTCTGTGTTTTTGTATTCTTGGTTTAGTTTTGTTTTCATGTGT
>JAUMHE010000042.1:14357101-14367137 GCA_032359235.1 Enteromius mattozi
GAATGCTGTCTCCAAACAGAGGTTGGCCCATTGGGTGGTTGAAGCCATCTCCCTGGCTTACTTGTACCAGGGAGAGCTGTGCCCCTTAGGACTGAGAGCTCACTCAACAAGGAGTGTTGCTTCATCTTATGCGTGTTCCCTCCAAATAGGCGACCTGAGTCCTCCCTGCCCCGCAGTCAGAACTAGAGCGGAGTAGCTCCGTACTGTGCGCCTACTGGGTCTCCTTCGCCCAGTAGGTTGTGGCTCAAATCTCAATATTCCACAGTCAGCCAGTTGGCTGTGTTTCCCTTCAATTATATCCATAATCTTATCGATACATTGAATTTCTTTATTCCACATGCAGGAACTATGTGTTTAAATCATGTGCTCCGCTCCCCCAACCTTCTGCTTCAGTACAACTGGCAGCCCTGTGGGGCCCACATTTCGGCCCCCAGGGTGTTGGGGAAGGTTATGTGCAGACTCCTCTGCTGACGAAGTTGAAAAGTATCTCGCCTGTCGGTGGGGGGGTCTCCGCGTAACGCGGCCTCAAGGGTCGTGGCCTGTTCCATGGGTGTTCCCATATGTAACGTAGAAGTGATTCGACTGAAAGGGTAATGTCCAGGTTACGAACATAACCCACGTTCCCTGAAGGAGGGAACGGTGATGTTACACTTTCGTGCCACGACTCTGAGGTCGCGCTGACGCCGGCTCGGCTCTTCAGCGAAAACCTGCAGGTGCACCTGAGCGCAATCAAGTGCACGCCAATATTCATTGGCCTTTTGTTTAAAGCTCAAAGGCAATTGGTCTCTCTGGTGAGTTCCCATATGTAACGTCTCCGTTCCCTCTTTCAGGGAACTTGGGTTACATTCGTAACCTAGACGTTATCTCCTCACGCACATTATGAATTTAATTATGTCTGAATTAAAACCTCAACATAACACACTAATGGGCATTAATTCCTGAATATTTGCTGGCTAAAAAATACACAACTATTACCTTATAATCATATCCAAAAATTTGAATATATCAGCATCAATGTCTGTCAAAAAATAACATGCACAATACTTGGTAACATTTATAAGAAGCAGACATGCAGAGAGCATGTGCATTTCCTGCAAAACACTACTTTATGTTTCGCGACCTGAGCTTCATCATTAAAGATGATAAATTACATAAACTACACCCCACCACACCGTGTCCGACTTCAGTGAGTTAGTGAATGTTGTTGAACATGTACTAGCTCCAAATGAAAACAGGGAATACATTTTATTTTGACACACTATTTATTTTTTAAAACTACACATTTTGATTCTGACATTCCTGATTTGAATGTCTTCATACATTTTCTATTTTTAACAGATCTCAAAAATATAATCTGAAATCTGTCAACTTAAATCTGCATACTGTAAATCTACAGACAATCGAGAGACAGACTATGTTAAATAATTTTAAAATTAATGTATTTTCATCAGCCTGTGCTACTATTCCTGAAATCACAGCATTTATAGAACTGCTATGATATCTCTGCCAGTGTGAATAAATAAATTCATGAGAGAGAGAGAGAGAGAGAGAGAGAGAGAGAGAGAGAAACATTATATAACTTTATGCTCACATAAATATCTGGAATATGAACTTTGTTTCATTTCATTGAAACATTAGCAGATTTTATATGCCTGAACATTATGCACTTCATTATAATAAAAGGCAAAAAGGAAAGCCATTTTTTTAATTTACATAAGCAATAGCTCTATGCAAACTAGTGAGCTGACTTGTTGTCTACTGCCTACATATACTGCTGTACACAAAACAGTGCTACTTAAGAATTTGCTTTTATCAAGACACTAAGCTAAAGGCACAATTCTTAATATGAATATGATGAAAACAAGGTATCTTAAAAGGCCACATAATGTTGCTGCCTACTGTTCAGAACATCCTTTGTGCTAAAAGTATGCATGGTGCTAGTGCCGGCCCGTCCAACAGGCAATACAGGCGGTTGCCTAGGGCCCCGTCTCACTTTGGGGGCCCCGCGAACACTGCTATAATATATTTGTTTTGTTTCTACTTTTACACTTTTAGCGCGAGTGCTCATGTGAAACTTCGCATTTGCAATGCACAGACCCAATTAAACACGATACAATTCACAATGATGGTAAGAAAAAAAAAAAAAACACCATATTTTATTAAAAGAATAGCTCTGTATAATCCATACATGACAAATAGCTGATTATAATATAACTGTAATAAATAAAAAACAACAGTATAAATTAAAGTGGAAAAAAGATTAGAAACATACACAGCAGCCAAATAACCATACTCTATTTAGCATAACATCTCCTGCAATTGACTTGGTCGGCGTCGCGTCATAGCTGTGTGAGCGGAGTCTGTGCCTCATTGGAAAAGCATTGTGTTGACCCAGAGCAGTGTACATAAAATAATTTCTGCAGTTCAACAGAATAAGGTATGTCAAAAACTGAGTCGTATTGGGTCGGACTGTCTGTATGGTATCTGTCACTGGTCAAATGCGACCCAATGGAATGGCCAGAGGTTTCGTTTCCCAACACTTTTTGTTTTCCGATTGAGTTTTCAGGCAAGAGACTGCTTACTACAAGCTGAAAGTAAACACTGTCTTTTTGTTTTGCTTAATTGCTTTAAGTGATAAAGACTAGAGTAAAAGTCTGTCACACTTTGATATATTAAAAAGAATTTTAACATTGACAAAACATAGGTAACATTAAAGGTCTACTGAAGTGCCTTAAAATGTGGTGTATTAGCCTATATTTAAAAAAAAAAAAATAATAAAGGGATTGCATATAATAATATAAAATAAATGTTTTAATAGATTATGACATTTACATCACAAAAATATCAGGGAGTGACATTTATTTGATGTGAAAGGAGGGGCAGCTCATCATAACTTGGTTGCAGTGCAGGTGGGACAGGACTAATGACAGCTCATTAAAGTAGTATATTTAGTACATGTACAGTAAATATGAATATTAAGCTAGATATGTTTCATAAGTTCTATATCTATAAGTGCTTTCAAAGTTCTGATGCTTTGTGCTACCCACTCAGATTGTGCTCCCTCCGTGTTTATTCAGCAGCATATATATCTTGAAATTGTGTTTTTTGTGCTTTCTTCTCACTGTTTTTACACCAGTGAGCCCAGTTTTCTTTTATCTTGCCTAGGGCCCCACAACCCTTCGGGCCGGCACTACATGGTGCCTTAAAATGCTTGTGAAAGTACTGTAGGCAACTCGCTACTGTAGGTTTTGCAACAGAATTTAAAAAATGCATTGAAAAAAGGGTTGAGGTTGTGTAACATAATGCTTTAAGTTGAGCACTAAAAATGAGAAAGCTGCTGGTTTAAGTCCAGTAAGGAAGCAGGATCCGAGCAAAGGCCTTGCTAGAAGTGGCTTCGGATAAAAGCATCTGCTAAATGACTACTTACTGTACTCTTCATGCCACCTTATACTTTTAATAAAGGCACATTAAAAGACACAGAACAACCTATTTTCTTGTTCACAGCCAGGCAGAGTTCATCCTACTAATCTATATTCTTTATGCAGATAGTGCCCTGTAATTACATCGCAAAGTTTAAGTACGATCCTCCAACAATGCAAATGGAAGAGTCGGGGAGCTCTCTCTCAATCTCTTTTTGTTTTTCTCCAAACATGCTTTCTGACTTCCTCTGTAATTACCGCCCACACTGTGAACTATATTAGCAGATGCAAGTTGCGGAACGCCGGCCCTGATACAAAAGCACTTTTGCCGACTGAGCGGCAGACCTACAGTCTCTGGGCAAGAAGGATGACAATGTTAAACAGGTCTTGTCTGAGTGAAAGCAAAGACATAGAACCATAGAAGATCACTTATGAAGCCTAAGTAGCGCACGTGTATCACTGCGAAATAGTTCACCCACAAATGAAAATGACCCAATATTTTTCTCACCCCCAAGCCATCCTAGGTGTACACAGACATAGCTTTTAAAAAATTTATCCTGGCTCTTCCAAGCTTGATAATGCTGGTGGATAGTGGCCATTATTTGGAAGCTCCATAAATTGGATAGGTGTGTAAATGACGACAGAATTTTCATAAACTATTCCTTTAAGCACATTTTTAAAAGTTTTCAGTTTTAGTTGAGAGTGGTGTTGTGTAAACACTCCAAATGCAACTCAACATCTCACAAGTAATTACTCCTAAAACCCCTAAAACAAATATGTATGCTCTTCCACAGTCATGAAACAACATTAATTGCACTGAGATCATTTGTAGTTCTAACAGTTCAACAGCACAGTCACCTTGAGCACAATTTAACTGCATTCACAAATTACCATGTTGATAATACACCACAGGCATACGCAAAAAGTCATCATCAGCTATAAAATCCAATTATGCAATGCATTGTGCCATCTTCGCCTCAAGCAATCAAGCACTCTTTTGCATGAGAGGTATCATCATCACAATTTAAGTTGAATAAAAATGATTTAATTATGATCAGTGTTCCCTGTGATCATAATTGAACCACCTCCATGTTCTCACATTTATCGTCACGGTTGTTAAACGACGCAAGAATTCGATCAACAGGACTAATGTCTTGCTACCAGAAAAAAAACAATGCTCTGCTTAATATGCATTAACATTTTTTTGTTTTAAATATGAAAACAAACAAACAAAAAAATAGGGTCTGTATAAAATGTACATGAACTTGTGATGGAAGAAAATAATAATAAGTACAGGCTAGATATATTTTAATAATAATCCATGCTGTTGAATTGAAAAACACAAAACAAAACAAAAACTCATGTATTTATAAGATATATAAGTAACATCAATGTTTTTACAGTGGCTTCAAACATGGCACATCCAAGATACAATCTGTTTTATAATTCCAAAGGTTCCATAGTTTATGTCTAACATCTGGTTATCTATTATCCCCCGAGGGATCTCTAGATCTGTAAAAGACTGAAAGGCTTTCGGCTCATATCAAGATCATCTGTTGTCCATGTCTCTCTCTCTGCAGTGACAGAGAACAGCCTGTATAGAGGTGAAGAGACTTGTTATTGAGGAGCAGATACAATCTGTCCAGCACCTGTATGCCTGGGTGATTCTGCTCTACAGTGCTGCACATACATAATGACTTTTGGGAGCCAACACACATCAGCTGGACCTATAGTAGCAAAACAAACTCGCAGGGACTTGCTTAAATCTTAGTTTTACAATTATCGCCAAATATGTTTCACCAACATAAATAAGAGGCTTTTGAGGCTCTTTAAATGTACAAAAATGGGATCAATGTTATGATGTAGACAAAAAAGGCTTTCCAGAAGAGCCTGTAATTATATATTTTTGAGATGACCAGTACTGAGACACATTAATATAAGGTATCGTGATCCTAGGCTCTTTGGAAATACGTGCCTCTTCATACATTTCTACAAAACTGAAAAAAAATGTACCTATACATACGAATCACTGCTGTTTCCAGTTGATGCCACACTAGAGGCAGTAAAGCTCCCACAACTTGTATTCCTTTTCACACAAAAGTATGATTTACAGATACATTTTTGATTAATAAAGGCAATTTTTCACATAATTAGTTGTAGAATGTTATTTTATGACTTTAAAACATTTTTAACACAATTTGAAAACTGATACTTTTTATCATTGTCGTCACATATATATGTATGCGTTTTCTAGTTCTATAGGTTTACTCGGTAGCTCACATGATACAGCGTTGCATATAAACGGTTTGACAAAACAGCTCAAATTGGCATAATAACATGGCTGCAGCAGCGAATATGCTTTGGGTGTGTTGTCTATGGTTACGGCCCTGTGATGACTACAAAATGTTGATCCACCCATAAAAAAAGTACTTTCTTTACAACTTCAAAGCTTTTTATACATATATTTATAGGTATATACAGTGTAATGGTAAGTGGAGCATAAGCTGATTGTAAGAAAATATGACTTTGTCATCAAATCAGCAAACTGTTAATTTAATAAATGCCATGAAATTGTTCTGATTTCTCCAATGACAAAAAACTTTGATCAACACACAAATGATAACAATAGCCACATGACACAAAATAATGTCTAACAACAAAAATGCAATCCAAAGAAATGAAGGGAAGATGTAGTTGTTGTTGCTGCTGCTGAAAGATTAAAACTATATCTGGATATTTAATGTTCTGAAGTTCCTCATGTAAGTGAAAGCAAGACTGCAAAACATCACTAGAGAAGGCAGGAAGGAAAAACACAATGGCCATAATGCCACTATCCAAGAAGAGGCGTTTTTCCCACATTTTCAGTAAACAATTCAATTGTGAAGCCTACCTCCACGGTTCATGCATCAAGATGCCACCTCTAAATTGCTAGGTAATGGAGGCACTCTATTCTTTTTTTTAATAAAATCTCCCCTGATACTGTTTAGAGGTGACACGAAAATGCAATCAGCTTTAATGGAAGAGTAGTAAATTCAATAAGACAGGCAAATGAAAGTGATGTTAAAGTCACATGCATTAGAGCGCCAGAGACCCTCACTTAAGAGATACCACAAACAAATTAACAGCAAACTCAGAAAGAAAAATGAGTTCCAACTTTAAAAGTTTCAATACATTTATTTATTTATTTTTAATTTATTAAATAAATACCAAAACAAATAGCCTTTAGCATTGAAATTACCCAACAATACCAGTCCACATGATCAGCCAACAGAAAATATTCTAACATCTGTTCCCATCTCTTACTATGAAATGCTCTGATTCTCAGTTCCACAGAAAACGTTCAAAGTTGCATTTTTCTTTAGTCTTTACTAAATGGGCTGGGCATACCTGAAAACCCCTCCTCCTCTAAATGCATTTTCGTACTTCTGGGACATACGTTTTACTCATGCATTGTTGCATTCATTTAGATCAACGTTTGAGGTTTTATAGCACAGTGCATGAATGAATAACCAGCAGCAGCTCTTTCATGAGCCGCTCATGCCTCCGGTGTTTCAGATCTGACTTCCGCTCAGAGCCCCCGATGGTCTCGTGCACATAAATAAATAATCTCAGCATTCGACTGTATAGAGAACAGAGCTTCACAGCGCTAGATAGTCCAGAGTTCATCTGGCAACAGAACATCACGGGGTTGGTGGAAAATTGAGTAGCACCACACGGGACTGCCACACACTTATACAAATATGCACGGATATTTATTTTTGGAATAATTTTATTTAGAAAAATAATGATAGAGCCCTAGGGGCATAGCAGTTTTTCCTGTTCTTGGCACAAATGATGGCTAGTAAAACTGAGCAATAAGTAATGTTAGCTAACATTAATGTTATACCTATCTATGAGGGAACATTTAATGTATAAGACATACACTACCATTCAAAATGTTTTCAAAAGAAATATCTTTGCTCAGCAAAATGTGTTCATCAAAACCAAAGTAAAAATTATTATTGAAAATAATTATTTTACAATATAATATATTCAACACAGTCTCACGACCAATTCGTACATATTTTACGAGGTGGCTAATTCGATGAATTCGTACAACAATTTTGTACAATTTGTCTAAACCCCTGTGACAGGTAGGTTTAGAGGCGTGGTAAGGTAAAATACATACGATTAAGCAAAACATTTTTGAATATAGTACACATAGTAAAATATATACAAATTGCTATGGGATTGGGCTGATATATTACAGTGTAAAATTGTTTTCTGTGATGATGAGTATGTATCTACCTATCTATCATACAATATAGCGTAATTACAATGTAATTATTCCATTATTACTGTATAATTACAAACTGTATTTTTAGAAACTATATATACATACAGTACTATTATTATCATCATCATGCATTAGATATGTGTTACATATATACATAATGTACATGCATACATAAATGATAATTCCTTAGAATCAGAGTCTACTAGCTGACGGTGAGTATGAGAAAACCAAGAAAAGAGGGAAAAAAAAGAGGGAGAAATAAAGAGACGCTAACAGTTCACTGGCCATGGATCCTACGCTCAGAGACAAACACAAAGTCCACACATACCAATCAGGACTCCATTAGATGCCACTCACTGACTCTTTCAGAGGTATTTGGCCTGTAATTGAGACAAATGGTTCAGCTGCTCTAAGACATGTCCATCAGAGGCCTCAAGTAAAGCAGACAGCACATCACTTCAGGAAAAAGAGAGTTCTAGACAAACAAACATTAGAAAAGCATACATAGATCCATTTGAAAGCAGAATGCAGGGAGAAAAGGTACTTTTGCACAGCCCTAGCAAATAAGTAATTTGTTGAAGCGTGTTTATTTTTGAGTTTTGAGTCTTTATATACTTTATATCTTAGTTTGATTACTGGCCAGTGTGTAGGCATCTAGACGTTATATAACGTTAAAATATTTCGGGTATTTGGGTTTTTCATGAGAGCAGCAGAAGATGCTGGCATGTTGTTTGTTTATTTTCATCTTCACTGCATTTTGCTACAAGATTTATTTATTATTTTTTTATTTAGACTAGGACGCCTTTTAAAAAGTGAAGCAGCGTTTGAAGTTGGTTTTAAATATTCTGCCGCCTACTAATATAACTAATTCATTATTAATGGGCTGTTTTCTATATTGGGGTGATATCAGTTTGAAATGCAAGTCACATCAATCCATCCCAACACCATTAAACAGATTAACAGATATGAAATATGAACCTGAAGATATGAAACAGATTTAAAAAAGTGTAAAGGTTAACATAAACCGTATGTTCCTTCATTATTAATCTCAAAGAGAACATTCAAGTTTGAGACTTCCTTCTCCCCCAACATCTTGATATCCATCTTTTCAAATTCTCCATGTTTATCAATATTTAATTACCCCGCAATTTTGTTTGATCGATCCCCACTAGAGATTATTAGATACATTCAGCCAACATGGCAGTTTGCCACAGGTGAGACAAAACAAACAACCATGCAAATAAAGTGTATGATCAGTCAAACAGAAAAAAACACAAATCTTTAATGTCATTAATCACCTGGAAGTCATCAATCAGCTTTTTATGCCTCATTTTTGGTAAACCAGCTTTGTTTGATGCCATACCAGTATTTTAGTTCTTCCCCTGTGAATTGAACCTATGACCTTCCTATTATTTCTTTTGTAGTATAATATACCTTATCTGATGTCCTCTAGTGGATCAATAAATTACACATTCGTAATTCCAACAACTATAGCTTGTTTGTTGAAGAGTCAATGGAAAATAAATCCTGCAGGATCATCAATCAAGCAGCCAAGACTGTAACTGATGCTACGTATAAAGGCCACTAAATTAATACACAATTCTGGTTTGTGAATGTGCATACATATGAGGACACACAAAGCCTAAGAAACATATTGG
The DNA here is from genome assembly GCA_032359235.1 of Enteromius mattozi. Classification (NCBI taxonomy): domain Eukaryota; kingdom Metazoa; phylum Chordata; class Actinopteri; order Cypriniformes; family Cyprinidae; genus Enteromius; species Enteromius mattozi. The sequence continues at coordinate 14,366,455 of JAUMHE010000042.1, forward strand.
CTTACAAAACCATGGAGTTAACATAAGATTATGCGGACTAGGTAAGAATTAGTTTTCTTCTCTCCCGGCTTTCAACTGCTTTTTTTTTTCTTTCTTCTTCTTAATGAACAAAACTATTTTCATTAATGCTAAGGGATTATGAGAGACACTGTGAATAGATTGTGCCTGTGTTTGCTATTTATTCCAAACACATGGATCTTCAGACAGCCAGCAGATGGGAAGTGGATAGAAAAGTTTCATTGTTTGTGTTTTGTTCAGATTGGCTCTGTTCCTAATGGGCAGGAGCAACATACAGGAAGACCGCATTACATTACTAAGTAAACAAACTCAAAGATAAGGAACGGAGGGTTTATAAAAATGTGTGCTATCAACAAACTCACCCCAAAATTGTGGTGGTTATTACGCAATTTGGGAATTACCTTCCAGTTGCATGTCCTGTATACTTAAACTTATATGTGGTAAAACAAAAAAGTAGAATGGAATTTAATGTATGCAATAATGTGCATCTGATTAATACCTAAGATAAGATCCAGCGGCAAAAATATTTTCACATTTGGACAGACACATACATATGTTCTACCTCATGAACAGTCAATAGTTCTCCCAACTGTGCAATAAAAATATGTGCAATAACCAATGTTTATTTTTATCACCCTACAGGATAGTACATTCTTCATCTTAGT
>JAUMHE010000042.1:14368922-14390765 GCA_032359235.1 Enteromius mattozi
CAAACGTTTAGGAATTCCTGCAGCTATGTTAAAATGATCAGAATAATGAAGTAAATAAGTATTTTGTTGTCTATATATATATATATATATATATATATATATATGTATATATATTAATTGTTCTTAAAACATGCTCTTACATCGATCAGATAAGTTAAAATGATGTGTTGTTGTGTGAAACCATCTGTCTATTCATAGTTATTTTTCTACATTAATTATGACCTGTCAAGATGTCATGTGGTGATAGGTTGGGCAGGCTGGCTGTCAAATCAGTCGCTGTTGGTTGAAACAAAGTGGAAGTGAAATTCTTTAAAAAGAAGAAAAAAATGGCTTGCCACAATAGGTAAATTGCATTGAAAATTGTGAAAACAGTCCAGCCCCTGAGGCAGTAAGTAAAGTTGTGTGTAAAAGACCTGCCATTATATATCTCATAAATAATGTTTGATTAATGAATTGACCCTTTATGTGTCTACTATTTCTCTAACATCCAACAAAACAAGAAAGAGACAAATATTTGTGTCAGGATGCTGAGGCTCAGTTGTCTCAGGTCTAAGCAATCATCATACCTGCCCTTTAGAAAGATACAGAAGCTGTTTCATAGTTCAGGAGGCTTAATGGAGTTCAAGGCAGCATTTCATTTAAATATAATTTCTTTCCTTAGGTATTTCCCCTAAGAGATACAGAATACAGTATCAACCTTATTTTTAATGCAAGAGCTAGCACGGCCATTTCACTTCATGTGTGTGGCTTCCAGTTATTTTTATTTGTACAAAACAGCTTGTTATGATGCTTGTTATTGCAGACTGGTATTTCTGGCACTAAATTCATGTATTATTGTAATTATAAACAAATTTGTAATGCAAATAGTTTGTTTACTTCAACTGTATTATTTTAGTTATGCATATAGCAGCTAGTGAATCATAAGTCTTGTATGTTCACAGAACCTAGATTAAAACTAGATAAAATAAGGTACACTGTAAAATAAAATAAAAAATTAAATTAAAAACAGCTTCAGCTGATTTTTAAGTCAAGTTTTCTCAACTTTTGGTATACAAACTTAAAAATATAAAAAATCTGCTAAAGCTGGTTGCCTTAGCCTTTTTTTTTTTTCTTTTACAGTTTAGATACAACTGACATACATGCATATGACGCTACAAAATTAATTTGAATAATAATTTGGTCAAATGTAAATGTGTAAATGGTCTAATTTAAAAAAAAAAAAAAAGGAAAAAAAATATATTTTTGTACACCAATAATTTCAATGCTACCATATTATTATTATTATTATTATTATTATTATTATTATTATCATATAGGTTCAAGGATTTTAGAGGAGTTTTATCTTTTTGCAATAATTATTTAGGTCATCATGAACTTAAATGTGAAATTATTTGTATTTTTTATATTTTATTTTGTTTATTTTTGTCAAAGTAATGTCAACATAAATACTAATAACAACAACAATAATAATAATAATAATAATAATAATAATAATAATAATGATTATTATCATTTTGCAATAATTATTTTCATCATGAACTTAAATGTGACATTTTTTCTTTATTTTATTTTATTAAAGTAAATAAATAGATTTTCTTTTTCACACTAAAGTCTTTATAAAGTCTATCCCTCTGGTCCATACTATCAGTAAACCCTTCCACCCTACTTTATCATTCATACTGACAAAACAAAACCAAAAAACCTTCAGTCAAACTTCTGCATCAGTATCATCCGAGAACAGACTCACTCCATGCTAGTTTCATCATGCTGAATGCGACAACTTCTCCAGTCATGAAAAATTCATCTGAGTGGCTCAAAAAAGTGGCACTCATGTCAGCAAATAGAGCCACATAGGGACTGATGATGCAAATCATTATTGTCCATGTAGGAGATGCCATCTAGCTGAGGTTTATTGCAGAGGACTGTCTCTTAGAAGAAATCCTACCGATACAAATACATTAAAACATATTTACCAGAGTCTATAATAGAAGAACCATGCCACAGTCTACAGACGATTGAAATGTGTCATGCAAAACTCCAATCATCCAGTATTCAACACACACTGCTTTAGCCCAGTGGGTATTTAACAATTCTCAGAACTTACATCAACTGCACAGCATACACTGTAGAGTAACCAACCACAGGGTTATTTTAACAAAACAAGTGCACATCATTGCTACATGCTATTACATGTTTCTGCACTATTTATAGGTTTTTAATCATATAGGCATATTTGATAACAAACGTGTGAACAAAAAATGGTACGCTTTGAAACTGCTCCAGCAACCCTGTGGTCCATTGGAGAATAGAAGGATAAACAAGCAAAGCACAGTCACTAGTAGTCTCAAGATTTTAAATATTTCAGGGTTGCATGATGTCCTGGTACAAAAACAATTACTAGTGCATCATTTTCCACACTTCAGGACCCAATTTTGCTTTCAGTGTCTCCATGCTTCAAGAAACCTACCTGCAAAGCTAGTTTTAGACATGTAAAATGAGGACTGAGATTTTCTTTATCAAATAACTTCTGTTAACTAAATTAAATCAACATTTGGTGTGACCATCCTTTGTGGTTTAAGCAGCCTTTGCCCTAGGTGCACTTGTGCATAGTTTTTCAGGTAGCTTTCTTGTCTGTCATTTCCTTTTTGACTGTCTCAGTTTATTTTGTTTCTTTATGTAATTTCTAGAAAGACTGGATGATGATGAGATCAGATCTCTGAGTGGAGCACTGGCTGTTGTCAGACTTAAAATCTCACTGGATTACTACAATTAATGGTAAAATAATAGTTTGGAAATGTGAACTGATATTTCCTTCTGACACACTACTACAAAATATACACATATCCCCTGCAGTTCCGCTGTGAACCCCTAGACGTTTTGTAAACTCTCGGTTTTGAACCCTGCAGTCTCCTGCATTTACATTTATCAGCAGGCCCAGACGCTTGCTAATCAAAGCTTCTAACTGAGACTAGAATTTGACAAATATCTATTTCCAGATTAATTACACAATGAAAAGAACTTGGACGGGGTTCAAAACCTTCCAGTACCACCTGATCTTGTTTACTGCTTTGGTGAACTGGCAGCAACATTTGGAAGCTCATATGTCAACATCTTGGCACACATCGACTGGCCAAACAAGAACATGGTTCCCATGACACCTTGTAACAAAAACAACTGGCCTTCCAAAACAAGTCCAGTGGCAATAAAGGTAATTTGAAGGCCTTCATCTAAATTGAATTTGGAATTAACTGTGGTCTTTGTTTCAACCACTTATTGCATTTCTGGATGCAAACAACGTATGCTCTTCTGTGTCAGCCGCAACACAAGGATATGCTACATGTATTTATGCTTTGGTTTAAAAGAAAACAGCACATCTGTGTGGCGCAGCTGACACAGAAGAGTGTACATAGTTTACGCTCTGCAGATATTCTCCAAAATGGCACTATGGTGATGGGGACACACAGAGGAGACAAAGTTATTTTTTATTTTCTTTGCATACAAAAGTATTGTTGTTGCTTCATAAAATTCCAAATTAAACCACTGATAACTTATGGACTATTTTGACTTCTTTCATATGTCTTTCATACTTTTTTTCTGGAGCTTGATGGTGTTCATTACTTGGCAGTCAATGGGACAGCCAAAAGCCTGCCAGTTTCTATTCAAGGTATCATAAATTGTGTTTCCAAAGACAAACAAAGCTTTTACAGATTTGGAATGACGTGGCCATTTTAGAGAGTATCACAACGTGTCCATCTGCTTTCCACCAGGCGTCAACCACAGATTATGTTCATGCATGTAGTGACGAACAAAATCTAGGAGGCGAAATCGTGTAGTGATGGGTACTCGCGTCACCAATGACCTTGTGGTATTGGGATCACGTGTCACTTAGGGTGTGGTTATGAGTACATCACATAAGAAAGATTGGTGGGATCTCTAACTTGTAGAACCTTTTCTGTATCATCAACACAAGGAAGACAAAAGTGTAATAAGGGATGTTTGTCAACATTGTTTCGGGAGGAGCACGCACGAACGCTAACCACAGCTGATTCTGATTACTTCCAATCAGCCTATTAAGCTTTATCCAATCCGATTCGTCTGCCTCTGCCTTAAATATCCTCGATTACTTCCCTTCCTCATCTAGCTTCGCCCCCCGGACAGCACGCCAAACCTGCTATTTATATTTCTTATGAGGAAGTGCCAACTCGTGAAAATAGATTTTATTAACAAAAGATAGACAAGAGTAATTACAACTACTAAATGAACACTATAAATGAAATAGGAATAAAGTGCAATAATATGCATACACTGCAAGTGATCAGGTTGGGTGTTGCTATGTCAGAGTTACGTTATCAGGAAAGATAAACTGTTGCTACTCTGAAAGAAATAAGGTGTAGAACCTTATTATGCATCAAACAAATATGGAAAGATTAAATCAGCTATATAACATCTGGACAAAGAGTCTGTTTCATCTCCTACCACGCAGGCCGGAGTTAGTGCTCTGTTAGTGTCTCCCTGGACAAGCCGGAGACTCAGAACGGTGGAATTTTGTTACAGTCCTTTCCTTGACGATGGTGAACTGTTATTATCTCCTACCACAGAGGCCGGAGACTCAGAACAAGGAGTGTCTTTTGGGAAGGTACCTTTGTCTATTTCCAATGAGGAGGAGATTGCAATCTGGTCATGCATTCACTCATTTTTACATTAACAGCTGAGTTTGTTTAAGATGTTGCACTACACGTCGCTGTCACTGAGAATACTTATTTCTCTAAATAAGTATAAAATGTGTGGGTAGTTCAGTTTAAGGTTTGAGAACATAGTTATGAATGGAATTGGAGGGAACTTTGTGATCTCTCTTTGTTTCACCCACTGCTGCTGCATCCAGAGATCCTAAGGTATTTATATGGCAGTCAAAGGCCAAAACCTTAGGAGTCAGTCTGTTGGTGGGTGAAGGGCAGAAACTGCATTTTGACCAATGAGAAGCACTGTCCTTCCCAGGCTTTGTACCAAAGGTCTTCTTCTTGCCAGGTATCTGGCCGTTGTCCTGGCATCTTTATCTGATGGTGTTGGCCAGTTTGCTTATGTTAGTCCACCAAGATCCAATCAAAATGTAGCAAACCTATGTACACTACTGTGGTCAGAGGGGGGAGGGCTGGGCTCCAGGAATGTGCTGTCCACTACATGCGCATGCTTTCCCCTGGATGTAAACAAAGCTGATTACATCAAATACATAAAAGCTTGCGTATGCGTTGCATTGTGATACTCTCTATAATGGCGGACGATGTAAGTCATGGGAGAAGAATGGTAAAGTAAATTATGTTATTTTTGGTTTCTTTGAACAAAAAAAGTATTCTCCTAATGTCGCAAAAATGGGTTGATGTCACATAGACTGTTTTACCAGTGTATTTGCTGTTTCTGGATCTGGGATCATTTGAATTGTGTTGCTGTCTATAGAGGGTCAGATGGCTCTCTGATATCATCAAAAATATCTTAATTTGTGTTCCGAAGATGAATGAAGATTGTATGGGTTTGGAGCGACATGAGGGTGAGTAATAAATGACAGATTTTTCATTATTGGGTGAATTAACCCTTTAATGTCAAAATTTTCATTTTGGGGAGTAACCCTTTAGTCTTTTTAACAACTGAGAACATAGTAGTCAACATTTTATAAAAAATATTCGATTTGAGCAAAACAGTTTTTGCAAATTAGGCCTCATAAGTAGCTAAATTGTGCTGATATTATGGCTGTTTACCTGATAAGAGTTTTAGCCTACTAATGGAGCTGTGATTAGCACATAGTTACCAAAATGCTCATGATGAACCATGACTTTTGCTACTACACAGATTGTGCATAATACCAGAGTTGTCATGATGACACAAGTAAGAAGAGGATGTTCGTCATCATTGTGATCATCAAATAGGCCTATTTCTGCTCATCATTTGCACAGTCAACAAACAAGTCTGCGCATATTTGCCAGAACACATAAATACAGGATACTTAAACATGAAATGAATCAAATTTTCCACTAATATGACTATGTAGGTTGGCATAATGCTCAAACTATTTTCTTGATGAAGTAGCCCATCTGTGCCGCTGTAATTGCACTAAGTACAATCTGGACAACGTTATCACTTAATATAGCAAGACATCCATCACACTCTTTCTCAGTATGGATGCAGACATTCTGCTTTATTGACTTTGAAAACTTTGGCGTTCTTGTTGATTTTTATGTATCTTAAAGTCTTCTAAATCTTTTGGGCTCTGTCTGGGGCAACTGCTGGAAAGACCTTTTGATATCCTGAGCTGTGAAACTTGAGGAGCAGCAAGCAGTCAAAACAACTCACTCTGCATTTCAATCAAAGCCAAAACAATATAAATGTCATTGTGACTGTTTAATGCAATCTGTTTGTTCTGCTCCTGTGGTGGGCGATATGACGCTGTGCATATTTGCCCAAAACCATCTGTCACAGGCAGATATTAAAAATCCATAAAGGGAAACAATTTGAAAAGCCTCATAAATTAAACACTACTGAATAGCCATTTTAATACAGGCATGAACAGGAGGCAAGCTTTGATCTGCTACACAAATCCATCATAATGGACTTATTTAAAACCTAAGCTTTTAATTGTCGCTCATAAAGACCTGACTCGAAAGGTAGAGGATATTTAAGTGCAAGTGTAATTTGTTTAGTTATCTTTCTTCGTGTGTGTGTGTGTGTGTGTGTTACAATGCAAAAAATAAAATAGATTTCAGCACCAAAGTAAAATGTGGCTGAACACATTAACTCCCACATTTTTCCCAGAAATGCCTTGTTGGTAACTAATTATTTGCATATATATTAAATAAACATGCACAGTACTTTTAACACTTTTTAAAGACATTCAGGTGTTTTAAAAAAGGCAGCTTTATTTATTTATTTTTTTTTTTTTGCAATTATCTTTATTTTTTAAAAAGAGCCAAAAAAAGAGTGTCATATTTAAATTAATATAATATCATAATTATATTAGATCATACATTCAGGTTAACTACATTTACAGACTGACAGTGTGCACGTCATATCAATTAATCAATCAAATCAAACCAATCACTTTAATCACTCCATTAATCCATTAAACATACTAAGTCTTAAGTAAAGAGCAAACCATATTCTTCTGCAGCCAGACTGAGGAAACTCCTGTGACTTTCTTGAAGGCTTATGCTTTTGAACAGAATCTTTCTAATGTTCTCATTGATCTTCTTGGATGTCAGTGATGCCTAAAAGCATGCCATAATTCAAAGGTTTTGCCAAAGCTGATGATCTACAATCTACATCGTGACTTTTGAGACACGAGTCAGGGCAGCACAAGGTAAAACCTTCTTACTTTTCAAAGTCTTAATAGCATTTTAGATGCAATAGGAATCAAGTTTATCTCTTGCAACAACTCAGCCGCACTCCCATTTATGTGACTGCTGATAAGAACAAACGCCGGCTCTGCTGTCGGGCATCGAAAGCAGGTGTCTTCCATCATATATGACTTTTTACAATCACCCCATGCGTAAATATAATGAGATTCACTAAATGGAGGAAAAAACACAGTTGGGTGTTTCTTCAGCTATAGGCACTCATATATTCCAGAGGTTGATTGTAATTAAAACTAACAAATTTGCACTTATGACAAGGAACGGTTCACCCAAAAATCTAAATTTGCTGAAAATCGACTCACCCTTAGGCCATCCATTAAGTAGATGAGTTTGTTCATCATTTAGCCTTCCATCACTTGCTCACCAATGGATCCTCATTCAGTGAACGGGTGCCATATGACAGATAGTCCAAACAGCTGATAAAAACGTCACAATAAATCACAAGTAATCCACTCAACTCCAGTCCAACAATTAACAACTCTTTTTAATGGAAAGGTTGCATTTTTGTATTAAATAAATTAAGGCATCTTATAATTTCAGTCATTTCGCTGTGTTTACCACCAACTGGCAACCATCTGAAACACGATTGGGTAAACTGACGGTGGGTGGGTTTTACAAACCAAAACAACATCCTGCGGTGTTTTTCAGATAAACAAGTATGAAAACTTAAATATCCACAAACATATAATGGTATTTTTATGCTTTAGTAGAGTCAAAATCCTATATACAGCACCTTTAGAAATGCCTATATTTGCTTCACAAGATGTTAACTAATAGACTAGAATCGTTTGGATTAGTTGTGGATTATTGTGATGTTTTTATCAGCTGTTTGGACTCACAGCACCCATTCACTGCAGAGGATCCATTGGTGAGACCCTCCACTCTCAATGTTGAAATATGTTTTAATTACTAAACTTACAAAATCAAAAAATAAAAAAAGTCAATCATTTTGTAAAAATGTAAAAAAAACAAACCAAAAAAAAACTATGGCCCTCAGCTTTTCTATCATTTCCATTACAAACCACATTGTTATCAGATTTTGTGTACTTGTTTACCAACAAGACAACAGTGTCAATAGATCACTTGAGACTAAATCACAGTAGTAAATTAAGATAATTTTTCACATTCAATCAAGCTACTTTGTTAATTTGCCAAATTTTGCAAAAGTGTGAAAATAGGATTAATTATGTTTACTTTGGATACTAGCTAAAATTAGACAAAGTGTCAGCCATGTGATTCCAAAAATCCTTGAAATGTTATTTTCAGCATGTTTTCTTTTACAGAATGTAATAAAAATAACAGTTCTCCAGTGATGTATGTGCATACACGGTTGGGCGCTGCCAGCAGAAAAAAAATGAAATAAGGAGTGTAAGAAGTGTGTTTCAGAAGTTATTTCTAAAAGTCTACAGGGCAAAAAGCGCCCACAGTTCAAGGAACACCCAATTACGCTTACACCCATTAAAGGATGGATTCTCGTTGTGTCATGAGTTTCTGCGTAACATCCCCTGAAGTCCTGATAAAAGTGACAAAGTGTTGCATTGTAGTTTAATCCACCAGAAACCATTTCCAAAGGCCCTTTCGAATGGCATCTTGAATCACAGCAGATTTGATCAATGGAAAAAGTATTGCATCTCAGGTCTGAAATTGAATATCAGATGGTTATGATGCAATAAATGGCATCTGTGTCATAAAAAGTCATAATTGACTGTCTAACTTGCGAGTGGGAAGAGAATGCGACACTACACTGCTCATCTTTCTCTTTGTGTTTATCAATATGACACCCGGCCAGCCGCGGCCAGACGTTAGTAACAGTAACAGGAGCGCTGGAGAAAGTCCTCTGTCACAAACACACTGTAGGGCTGCTGTGGTAACACTATCTGATAACCTCTTTTTCTTGCCGACACAGTGTTGACAGGTGGTACTGGGTAGGTTGCACATTTGCAACTCAAGCGTGAATATACTGAAGAAGTCAAAAGAATAGTTCAACCAAAAATGGAAAACGTATCGTCATATAGTCACCCTCATGTCATTCTAAACTGATCAAATACAGTTTTGAAGAATATATTGCTGCACTTGCATACAACACAAAAAAAAAGAAAAAAAAAAGCAGCTTACACTATTTAAAAAACGTTTGGGGTAAGTTAGATTTTTTTTAAGTGTTATGCACCCCAGCACTACATTTATTTAAATTGCAAATTGAATAGCAACAATATTACAATTTAGATAATTTTATTAAAATATAATTTAAAATGTAATTCATTCTTTTGATGCAGAGTTGAATTTCAGCATAATTACTCCAGTCTTAATTGTCAGGTGGTTTTGAATGTGTAAATATGTAAATATTTTACCAAAATTATGAAACAAAAATTAAGACTGCTGCACTGTACATTATTGTTATCTGGCAAAAGAAATAAATAAGTAAATAAAATAAAATTGGATTAATAATTTTGCTTATTTCTGTCACGCTCAGTCACCAGGCAGACACAGAAAGATAAGTTTCAAAGGTAAGTATATTTATTTTGCAACAAGCAGATATAGAGTTCACAGGAGCGGAGCAGGTGATCAACTCAGGTAAGTAGTTCAGGTAAAGCAACTCAAAAGCTCTGTTTCATCAAACGAACTGAAGGAAGACAACCCAGCAATAGTAGCTCATTGCAGGTAAGTAACAGAGGTAAGTTGACAGCAATCACACATTGTCTTATAGCGAACTCTTTCAACAAGGTTTAAGAGCAACACTCAGTCTTTAGGAAATGGCAGTCCAGTTCGGCAAACGAGGTAACTCAGGCAGGCAGTGTGGATGTCAAAACAGAGAGCGTTCCAAGAGAAGAACATCAGGTAAGGACCTTGAGCTCAGCCAACGCGTGTTGGTTGAGCTTTTAAGGTGAGTGAGTGAGTAGGAACAGGTGTTTAGAATTCCGGTGATTGTGATCGGGTAAGTAGGTCAAGTTCAGGAGTGACTGGTTGTGGTGTGCTGGTGACTGACTCAGGATCGGGTGCTTGTGAGGATGTGACAGATTCATTGTGTTTTCATGATTAATAGAACATTGGTAACATTATAGTTTTTTAGTTTTAACTTTTTTTCTTTTTTTAAGAATAGAAACATTATAAATTATTTTACTGTCACGTTTAATCAATTTCATGTGCCCTTGAAAAGTAAATAAATAAATAAATTGAATGGTAATAAACAACCAAAAACAAATAAATAAACAGTATTTTAGAAAAAAATATATTAATAATCATAGTCATATCATATAAACAATACAATTAATTTTACATGGGCCAAGTGAAAGCAAAGCAGGCCTGATAAACCCTCTGGATGACTTAATTACTCCAGAAACATCCATTTTAAAGGTACTTTGTGAGCTTTATCTTGTTTGGCTCAGAACCCAACCGCTGGGTTTGTCCATATTTTACCCAGTACAGGGTTGTATTTATCCCAGCATTTTTGAAAACCTTTGCAACATGCTACATTTGCGCTACTACTGTAGGTCTCAACAACATATGTTCACAAGAATAGTCAGCACAAATGATTTCCTTCTTGATTGCAGTTCATTTCTGAAATTTGGCAAAATGAACACAATCAGCAAAATCTTAATTTCTTTCGAAGCTAATGAGCTCACACCAGCACTGTAATGAAGTGAAAGCCAGCATGTGCTAACTGTGTGCTAATTTTCTCATAAAAAGCTGTAATTATGCTAATGTTAGTACGTTCGTGTCTAAACTGACACTCCATGTCGCAGGGATAATGAAATGGTGGCATTTTTACCCTCACAAGTCCTCTTGAGCCGCTGTTCTCTCTCACCGGGTGTGCTGCCACTCGCTGAAGCGATTGTCAGGCTAGTTTAAAGCTAGAAAGGACCGAGTATCCACTGCTAAAGTGGAGAAGTAGAGGAGTCAAGAGGTTTCAGCCCTCTTCTCAGTGAAAGTATAGCTCATTTTTGCGGACAAGTGGCCCTAAATGTACTTCACTGAGACACAATGAGAGCTGTGGAGAGAGAGAGAGAGAGAGAGAGAGAGAGAGCTGGCACATCATGTGTTTTCAGCAAAACAGTAATGTCAGCCAGCAAACTGACATGCGTGCTGAGAATGGCTCTAGGTACTGTTCAAGACATAGAGGTCAATAGCTACACTTAAGTGAGTGTATAGAGCAGAGATCGGGGCTAGTTGTCACATTTTTTTATTTCAGTGAATATTTGTTATTTTTAGAGTCAAATTGTCAGTCAAATTCTGTGTACACGTTGCAAAATCTACTAAAATACACAGGGTTGTCTTTGTAGTACATAATAAAAAAGTGCATGCATTTATGCAATTTGTTGGTCAAAATTCACCAAATTCTTCTCCCTGTGACAACTAGCCCCAAAAAAGATGGCAAATAGTATTGTAGCATACTGTAATTTATAATGCAATGCAATATGAAATATATTCTGGGTCATGTATCCAAAATATCAAATGCAATCCATGGGTTTAAATCTGCAGCTTTTTAAAAAGGAAGTGAGCAACACAGCCGAAGGATCAAAGGAAAAAGAATATGCAAGTATATGCAGTATATGATCAAAGACAACATGCATTAATTTCAAGAGAGATCACAATTAAGTGAAGACTCATTCAAATTATACATGAATCAGCTCAGAGGCACATTCGGCATATAAAATGTTTATATTGAATTTATAATACAACTTTAGCAGGTCAAAAAGCTTAATTTAATTACAGCAAATGATTTGAGCTGCCAAAACAATAACCAATATTCATATTTTTAAATAAATCTCATATAGTACACTATAATAGAGTGTACAAACGCATATCATTTTTATGTCATTTAAAATAATATTAAGAACAACAGTGTACAAACAGTATAAATAGTATAAATGAAGAGTGAGAATACATGCCCAAACCTTTGGACATCTGATGCTGTATAACAGCGTATTTGCTGAACAACTTAAAATAACAGTTAGGAAATGTCAAAGGAAATTGGATACATGAAATGCATTTTAGGATTTAATTAATGTATCTGTGTACAGGAATGCACACGGACCCTCTGACATCTGTGCAATGTGTACGAAAAATCAAAAAAGTAAAAACAGGCTAAGGGGGCTTCGATATATACGTCTATAATACACTATTTCAAATAACACAGAGACAATATGTATTAGAAAACAAGTTGTTTCTCTTTGCATTAAGCTCTGGTTTCCTCACCCTGCAGGTATATAAATGTCTGATTAAACAGACTTTAACAAAAAGCTGGAACAACCACTGTGCCATCATTAGCTTCTGATGAAGTACTCGGGCCATGGGCAAACTGCACTCTTGACTAAAGACTGAGTCTGCCGGACAGGCCGTAGTGACACCATAAAACCAGAGGCAGTGACATAAAACCATGGAGATAAATGAGGTACAAGCAGGTATTAAGAGATTAGCAACTGATGCTCTCAACATGCTGCCACTGACTCAGGTTCTTAATCAATAACACTTAACACCGATGCAATGAAAGCAAAACAGGTCTGATAAACCCTCTCTACGATATGACTTAATTACTCCAGAAACATCCATTTTAAAGGTGCTTTGTGAGCATTATCTTGTTTGGCCCAGAACCCAAACTAAATATTTCTAATTACTAACAATGGAGTACCACGTAACTGAAGTGATTGGATTCTCAGAAAAAAATTGCATACACATATAGTGAGTGTGTGTTTGTTTGTTTGTTTGTTTTTGTAGTTTCCTATAAGGGGTAGGGTTAGGTGTAGGGTTGGTGCAGAGCGATAGCACATACAGTTTATAAAGCGGACTATGGAGAGTCCCCATAAACCACAAAAACCAACGTGTTTGTGTGTGTGTGTATATACACTATATTGCCATAAGTATTCGCTCACCTTCCTTGACTCGCATATGAACTTAAGTGAAATCCCTAATCCATAGGGTTCAATATGACATTGGTCCACCCTTTGCAGCTCTAACAGCTTCAACTCTTTTGAGAAGTGTGTTTTTAGGAATTTTTGATCATTCTTCCAGAAGTGCATTTGTGAGGTCACACACTGATGTTGGACGAGAAGGCCTGGCTCTCAGTCTCCGCTCTAATTCATCCCAAAGGTGTTCTGTCGGGTTGAGGTCAGGACAGATTGCAGGCCAGTCAAGTTCATCCACACCAGACTCTGTCATCCATGTCTTTATATACCTCGCTTTGTGCACTGCTGCACAGTCATGTTGGAAGAGGAAGGGGCCAGCTCCAAACTGTTCCCACAATGTTGGGAGCATGGAATTGTCCAAAATGTCTTGGTATGCTGAAACATTCAGAGTTCCTTTCACTAGAACTAAGGGCCAAGCCCAGCTCTTGAAAAACAACCCCACACCATAATCCCCCTCCACAAAACTTTACACTTGGCACAATGCAGTCAGACAAGTACCGTTCTCCTGGCAACCACCAAACCCAGACACGTCCATCAGATTGCCAGATGGAAAAGCGTGATTCCTCCCTCCAGAGAACGCGTCTCCACTGCTCTAGAGTGCAGTGGCGGCGTGCTTTACACCACTGCATCCGACGCTTTGCATTGCACTTGGTGATGTATGGCTTGGATGTAGCTGCTCAGCCATGGAAACCCATTTCGTGAAGCTCTCTGTGCCCTGTTCTTGAGCTAATCTAAAGGCCACATGAAGTTTGGAGGTCTGTAGTGATTGACTCTGCAGAAAGTTGGCGACCTCTTCGTACTATGTACCTCAGCATCTGCTGACCCCGCTCCATCAGTTTGCATGGCCAGTTCCACGCTTGAATTCACTGAGCTCCTGAGAGCGACCCATTCTTTCACAAATTTTTGTAAAAACAGTCTGCATGCCTAGGTGCTTGTTTTTATACACCTGTGGCAATGGAAATTATTGGAACACCTGATTCTGATTATTTGGATGGGCGAGCGAATACTTTTGGCAATATAGTGTATATACTTTATTTATATGGTTTATCAAAAGTGACAGTAAAAACATTTATTTGATATATTTCACAATATATTTCAAATAAACGCTGTTCTTTAAATTTTTCTATATGAATCTAACAAAAATTTAAATGATGCATAATAATAATTAGTAACATTACTTTTTTTTTTTCTTTATAGAGTGACCAGCAATGTAACTTCAGTCCATAAGAAAATAACTTCCTTAAGTGGACGAGATCTTTAAAAGCATATTTCATCTAAATATCAATGAGTCAGCGCTTCCCTAGTGAGAAGACAATCTACAAAGTTCCTTTTTTATTTTAAATTACCATTTTAAATTTAGATCAAAGAATAAAATAACATCAAGGGCCAGTTTTCCAAGATTAAACCCCATATTCCAACATAAAATACAGCATCAGTCATACAACATTTCTCAACCCACTCAACCCACTGGCCTTTCCTGAACACCATAATCATCATCTGCTCAATGATCTTATTACATCTTTATACTCGCGTCGCATAACCAGGACTTAAAATAACGGCCAATGCAAATGGATCGGTCTCTGTTGGGCGACAAACGCAGCGACTGATTCAGATGTTCAGGAAGGGATTGTTTAGCAGGTGTGGTCTGTGACAGCTTCCATCAGGGACTGCAGAACCTCTCCTGGTGCCTCCATATAGCAGTTTCTCCCTCCAGCAGGCAAATTAGCATCTGCCCCATATCCTGAGGGACTGCAGCAGATGCACACGCCGGAGTGCCCGGAGATTAGCCATGCGTGCGGATACTGATATACAGAGGTATGTGTGTGGCTCGATAGTAGCTTGGTACATCGTACTGAGTGATATCCTTTATCAATCCCCCAGATGCCTAATTGTTGTGCTAATGATGCCGGGGCTAATGGAAATGTTTATAGTTTCCATTTTGAAATGATAGCGCAGTAATTAGCCACACTTCAGTTCATTAAGCACTGCGAGAGCCAGACAGGAAGTGGCTCTCAGATGAGGGGGCTTGGAGAGCTTGAGAGGGAGGAGTGGTTTACCGCATTCGTCATCTGATGTCATTGTTACTTTAATAATATGGGGTTTTACAATGTTGGTTATCCACACTTTTAATACCATGATATTCTTAGAAGTACCTCATAAATGGCATATTACATGGTCAGAGGCGGACAGATTTAGTCTGCTTTAAAAAAAAAAAACATTTCTGTACTTCATCAGTGTTTTTTCTTTAGAAAACTTTTACTTCACAACATTCCAAAACATAAGATTGTACTTTGTACTGCACTATGCTTCATATTAAATATTATTTAATACTTGATTACATTAGAAATCTAGTACTTTCTTAGTTTTTATGTAACTTTTATTTATCAAAGGTAGTGCAGTAAAAAAACCAACAACAAACAAACACACAAACAAAAAAACACTAACACTATTAAATTTACAGTACCTGAGTAAAGCAAAAATACTTCACTACTGTATTATGTACTACCTGGTACATAATAAGGTCATCATTCTACGCTAAGGTATGCATCAAAGAATACCATAATATTGTCACAATACCACTATACTTTCACTCTACTGAGAACTTATTTATAATAATAATAATGATAATAATAATAATACATACAAATGAATGAATGAATGAATAAATAAATAAATAAATAAATAAATAAAACTACTAAATAAAAAATAAAAATAATATAGATAGGTAGAAAAAAAATAAGAGATTGTGATACCAGCATCCAAACCCCACCACAAACCAAAATAATTACAATTTTAGCTATAGTCTAGTAATGAATCCTATTTATCTGTTCAAAATTAGCTAACAGAAAGCACTAGATTATGAAATAATGGACTTTCCTCTCGTTTTGATAATGCACGGTAATTTATTCTACGAGGTCAACCAGAGGACAAGTACTCGTTTCATCCCAGGCTTTTTATACTCTGAGTGTTTAGCAGCTAGTTTCTTGCTTACTGGGTTTTTTTTTTACCTGCTACTTTGTAAAACTCTTTTAAAGCTTGTTGAAGTGCCATAGTCCTTCTAATGGGTTTGTCAAACCATGGATTCCATGAAACTACATTGTCAGTTCCTGTTAAAACACAATGACTTCACAGAATGTGAAACATGTTGTAGTCCTTTCCAGACACTATCACAGGGTCGCATGTACTTGTAATCTATCACATGCACTTTGGTACATGGTTCTCTTGAAACTCTCATCCTTTCTTAGTGTTTGTATGAAGCACACTATTGTGCTGCCAAGCTGACTGTGTTGCAAAGATTGAAACACCATTCTGATAAGGAACAAAAGAGATGAAGATGTTGTTACTTTGGCTTGCACTTGTCCGAACTTACTGATGTTTTTGAGCTGTTCAACATGAAGTATACTTTTCCCCAACTTATGCAATATGTGAAATAGGTTAAGGTTAGAATTTTGAATTCTGAACATTCTGACCTCTGACACTGACATTTAAAGTGTCTCCTATTTTACAAAAAAAGGGTATATGACTATAAAAACCTCCTTTTTTATATTCAACTTGACTTACAGTGCCCTTGTATACAATGCACTGCAAAAATAATCGTCTTCTCAGATAAAATAAATTCTATATTTATATCTAAAAACAATGCATGAGAAGAAAAAACACGCAATTAATGCAATATACAAAAACTATTTTTAAAGTATATGCAAATGTCAAGTAAATTTACTGTAGCTTGTAATGTGTTTTAACAGGAAAACAAGACAAAGATATAAATATAAAGTGCATATGTGTTCTCTAGAAATAAGATCCACGATCTTAAAAACAGAGCGAAAACAATCATAAAGATGACAAAGTGTCAAATATTAAAAAAGGATTAGTCACAAAAATTCATGATTATGGAGACACTATATAAATGAAATAATTTGATGACTGTTTAAATTACTGTATGTATGATATATTGTTTCACTTGTAGATACATCCAGTTATGTGATAAATGCGAAAATCACTGTGTCTGTTTCTCACATATATGAGAAAAGTAAAAATTATTACTTACCTGAAATTATGAGATATTTTGACTTTTATGTCAATTATTCAACAGAGCCCTTTTCCCCTCATGTGGCCATATCAGTAGTCAAAGACTAAAGACTAAGAGCTTTTTTTTTGTTGTTGTTTTTTTTCTGTGCACAAGAAATAATTGAGGAGTAGATGCACCCTGGCTGAGGGCGAGATGCCAGCTGAACAGAGTGAACAGAGGCCCCGGGCGCAGGAACAGACAAGCTTGCATTAGTCCGTACTGGGGTGGCAGATTTGACGTGTAATTAAATATACCTATTTCCACCCATCAAACACCTTCCGCAGTCAGGCCTGGGCCATCTGCTACATCAGCTGGTCTAAACAAACAGCACAAAAGCAGTAAGAAGAGTGTTCGCGCTCTCTCGCGGTGTGTTACTTCAAATGCCAACTCTTTTGGCTCCTTATCCAGCTCTCCCGCTGTTATAATATAAGTCGACTAAAAAGGTTGGTTCTAGTTTTATTTATTTTTTTTGTTTCCATGACCCCATTCCTCATAATAACGCAGCTCATCTTGTGTCAGGATAACAGAGCAAATCAGGTGCAATTTAGCCTCTTTTCAGGGCAAGAAGGTCAAAGGAACAAAAATAACAAACCTTGCACCACCTCCACTAACCACTCTGAGAATCATGGTAAAAAAAGGAAAATGAAAAAAACATATTTATTTCGCAATAGTGAGAAATTGAGAACCCTACTGGCAAAATCCTGGCAAAAACTCATTTATTATCATGCTGTGCCAAAGGACATGGAAAATTTCCTCGACTTCAGCTGTTACCAGGCCTATGTACCGCATCCAACTTATTCAAGTATGTAACGGTGGCTTTGCCAAGATCACACCAAGCCAAATTTAGTGTGTGAGGCATCACACGGCAAGAAGTGATGCATCATCTAAATGCATCCCACAACTCTGTGCTCCAACAAACATGTTTAATCTAACATTTAAACGTTCCAGGAGTCTTTCGTAATCCAGAAGATACAAACCAGTGCTGCAGAAAATAAACCAGACATGATGAAATCAATCAATTCTGATGCTCGAAAAGGTAAGTCAACTTAGTAGCACAATTTAAATCAAAAGGAAATAATTGTTTTTTCTAATTAACTGAACCCCAATGGTAATCTTACTTTCTAATGAATAATAATTGAAATGGATTAGTGTTAATGGTATACATATGGAACCACATTAATCAAGAAAAAAGCAAAGGTGCAGAAATTATTCATTCAAGTCATGTCAGAAAGATCATATTTACAAGGTGAACGCACATGAACAGCGCCGCCGAAAGTCAGAGAGAAACTGAACTTTCTTTAAGCCAAGACAGTTTATACACATTCAAAAGTGAGAGTTTTGGAGAATCTGAAAGATCCAAACACAATGAATTTTGTCCTGTGACATGCTTTAGAGAATAAATTTACATCACCACAATGGATAGGGAAGAGTTAAAAGCATGCACACAAAGGTCAACAATGATATCATTTGTGATGTTGACTAAACCAGACCTTATTTTTCCATCCTCATCATGCAACATAAACAGGGCTTGATGAAAGGCACTGCAGTTCTTTTAAAATGTATTAATAATTAAAGTATACCGATATGCTAAAATGTAGCAACATTGTGTTGCCCCCAGCATGCCTCGCTCTCCATCACCCCCCCTGTATTTGTTCTTAAAAGTCAACAGCACATCTGTGTCAGTGTGGAGTAATTGCTTTGGGAGCTAAAGCTCTAGGCATCAAAAGTGAAGGACATGCAACAAAATTTATGCTGTGCTGAGTATTTGCAAAATAGCAAGCAACTTAGCAAAAATATGTAGTAGAATAGATTATTTACTTTATTTATTTTAAAAAGCCTCATGCTCACCAAGGCTGTATAAATTCAATTAAAAATACAGTAAAAATAGTAGTATTATTGTCACGATCTGGCTGCGGTGGAGCGAGCCATAAGCTTCTCCAGCAGACACAGAGGACTCAGAGACAGAAATACTCTTCAGAAGAACATTTAATGAGTAACTGGGAATACTGAACAAAGCCTGACAAAGACGAGCCACACACCAGCACGAAACATTAACAACGGATAAAAACACAGGACATGGGGCATGGATAAATACGGGTTACAATCAAGGATAATGGGGAACACCTGGACACACACGAATGGCAGGGAGTGAACACTGATGAATGGGGCGGGACCACAATTACGAGGATACAAAAGGTAAACATAAGGCAAAAACACATGACACGATGAAAACAAAGAAACACATGAACGAAATAAACAAATGAATACAAGACAGTGTCACAATTATGAAATATTATTACAATTTAAAATAACCTAATAACTTAAATGTGATGCAAAGCTGAATTTCCAGCATCATTACTACAGTCTTCAGTGTCACATAATACTTCAGGGATCACTCTAATATGTGTTTTTTTTAATTCTCAAGAAACATTTTCTATTTCTTATTATCAATCAATCAGTCAATCACTTTTATTTATATAGTGCTTTTAACAATACAGCAAAGCACTGAACATTATCAAATAGGAGAATAGATTGATGGTAATGTATAATGACGAGATTAAACTATTTATTTATTAAATGCAGAGACGGTCTCTGTAATCAAAATGACGATAACAAACAACAAAGCAAGCCAGAGGCATCAGCGGCAAGGAACAAAACCGTATTAACAATGATGAAAACAGTTGTTTGTGGTTTTTAGGATTTTTAATGAATAGAAAGTTTAACATTTATTTAAAATACAACTTTATAAATAATAACAAATATTTGATCAATTGAATGTATGAATTAATTAATAAATGGATTGATTGATTGATTGATTGAATGAATGGTTGATTGATTGAATTAATGAATGAAAAGTGAGTGCACAGAATGGATGAATGAATGAAAATGAGGCCTGTGTTTTTGGACTTTACTCTTCCTTCATTGCCCCCCTCTGCCACAGTTCATTGTGCTGAACTGAGTCTGCCTTTCATTAGCCAATAGCCAGAGACAGGTGGAGTAAAATTCATTGATGTTCACTGCAGTTATCTCTACACACTCACCCTGCCTGGCAAGAGTGGGCAGATACTGTCAGAACAGACCCTCAGCTCAGATTAGGCTATTCATCAGCCTGCTGCTATTGCCCTGTCTACCAGCCTAATTGCCCCACTAAGAGATTCACTGGAAAACTGGCAAAGCCAATAAGTATACTCGCACATAAAACGCAAATGGACTGACACTGTTACATGCTGTACAATTATTCGTAAACATTACATAAAACAAACAAACCAGGGTTGGTCACTTAAGTCATTTCCTATATGCCTTAGGTCTGGCTCTGCAAGAGTTTTTTTTTTTTTCCTGAAAATTGTAGCATTTGAACCAATCAGGCGCAAAGTATTTGTTATTATGCTACATGTATTTAACAAATAATCTTTAATACCGCTTTACCAGCCCAAGGGGTAACTCAAACTGCAACTAGGAGGGTCTGTGGACCCTTTCCCCGAAAGGCAGCTAACACCTCAGGAAGGCAAAACAGACATCTGATTCCATGGCAACCGACTGATAACACTGGTTTATTGCTTGAAGGAATGTGAACAAAGTAACTCTGACTAGTTCTCCCTTTTGAAAAGACAGTGGACTTTTCCCTAAATTAATTCACAGGAAAACTTTCTGTGAGTGAACACATATCCTTCAGGTCATTGTGTATATTGTTATTGTGCTTGTATATCGTCTTGTGTATGGTATACTGTTTTATGGATGTTTATGATAGATCACTAGCTAATATATCAATAATAATATGTAATATAATATAATATAATATAATATATCATAATATCAACACATTTTGTGTTTGTTATCTAAGGACTCATCTTCAGACAATCTAATTGAGAGTGTATGTTATATGCTGATATCTTTGCAAAATTCAGTGTTTTAAGAATCTCTTCTAATTTGTATGTCAACCTCCAATCCAGTGCATATGCAAATTGCCATGCTTAGAAAGAAAGACCCATAAACGTTCCCTCTAAAGGATCAACAAATTATTGGCTCTTTGACCCAGAAGAAATTGTGACCTCAACATGTTTCAAAAGGCCCACGGTGGAGACCCGCCTCGCTTTTTGCTTTTTCTGGATGCTGGACCCCCACCATCTCTCTCGTCTCCTGGCTAAGCCCCTGGGCCGATGTAAACGCAGTCTTGTGAGACACTAAGATGAGGATTTAACTCTTAAGTTTTACACCGGGACAAGGCCTTGACTTGTCATATAACTCAAGTTCCATGCATCGCGACAGATCTCTCTCTTAGCTCTCCTTGCATCTACCAATCATCACATTCAGGACATCTTTGGAATTCATCGCTCTTCGAACCAGAAAGAACATGATTGCCAATCCAAAACCCTGGAACCATCCGGACTTGGAGACTACATCGGACCCTCACCAACGAGGCAATGCAAGTATCGTACATATAACTAAACGAAACAGAGGTTTAGTATTAGTTATG
>JAUMHE010000042.1:14435805-14447435 GCA_032359235.1 Enteromius mattozi
AGCTTCTGTTCCGAGGTACACTTGCCCATAGTTTTTCAGGTAGCTTTCCAGGTAGGTTTTTTTTAAGCATCTTGGAGACGTGCCCCCTGAGACTCCTGATCCGCTATGGTCCCTGAGACTCCTGATCTGCCATGGCCTTCTAAGGCTGCTAATCCGCCCTGGAGGCAGTCCGTGACTCTGCCCCCTTCCAGCCTCCAGGGCGCCCACCCTCCCTCCCCTGTTGTCATCGTTTTTGTTGTGGTTTTGTCACGACGCGAGGACGCGCTTTCTGGAAGGGGGGGGGTCGTAATATCACGTATTCCGTCTGTTTAGTTTTGGTTTCATTTTGTATCTTCCTTATTTTCCTTATTTGGTCATGTTCCTTGTCTTGTTTAGTTTGATTAGATAACTCGTCTCCACCTGTGTCTGCTCACCTGTCTTCAGTTCTCCCTAATTGTGTATGTATATATAGTCTTGTCTGCCCTACACAGTTTGTTGGTCCCTAATCTTGTACTAATGCGTACAAATTTGTGCGTTGATGAATTAAAAAGAAGCCTTTGTTTATGCCTTGGTGAAGACTATCATTTCTACAACCACGACGCGTGACAACATGATATTCCTCGAGTAATTGTGAAAAAATTACACTTTATTAATCGAAGCTCTAAATTTGTGTAAAAAGGACTAAGAGGTATCTGAGTTTATTGGCTTTAGTGTTCATTTCTTTTGAACAACTGAAGTGATATGTACTTGTTGGTACGTATTTTGTGTCTCGCTAAAAAGTGCACCAAGTGCACGATTATGCCATGAGACCAGGTAGAAAAAATTAGGGATAAGAAAAGGTGGATAACTAGTGTTCTTAACAATTAGATTAGTTAGATGTTTATTATTTTGCAGAGGTCCAATGTTTTATCATGCTAGAGGTGTGCTAACATGCAGCACTCTAGAAACCTTTCATTCAAGTTTAGTCTGTTAATTGAGTTAAGTTAAAGTTATTCGGCAATGCATTTCACACGGGGTGCATTGTTAAACTTAAAATCACTGTTATTTTTTTGTTATTGTTAAGTTATTGTGCTGAATCCATAGGTTTGTGAGGTTTTGTAGAGAGATTAAAGGACTCTCAGAACACTGAAGGCTGTATAAAATTAGTTGCAGTACAAGAATGATCAACAAACCACACAAGAATTATAAGTTATGCATTTACGATATTTTAATCAACAAATTTTTGATTGTGTCCCTTGAGTCTGTGCTCTCAGGAAACACTGAAGCACACAATTCCGTGTTCACAATGTTCTTTTGTGCCACTATGGATTTATTTTTTTTTTCTTTCTTTTTCTGGCATATTAACTGCTTGAAAATCAGTTTTCCCTTGATTCAGTTATAGGGCATACAAAGGTGTTTTCAGTGTTGGTTAAATAAACAAGAAGCCAGACACATGACCGGGGTGAATAATTCACTTCCCTCTGTTTTTCCTCTTTAACTAATTTACTTTAGATAACATTTCTGTTCTGTGTTGAGTGCTGAATGTAAACCAAATGAGAGATTTAGCCAGTGTGATAATGCTCTCTCTCTCTTTATTCTCTGTGGGTTTTCATTTGTGTCTTTGCTCACTGATGTATATAATTAACATTAACATGCTGGCTGGACATCAATTTTCTCAGTGCCTAATTATCTTGAAAATAGACAAAATTACACCCTAGAACTCAAATAATTTTTGCAACTCGCTTTGGAACAATACACCATCACAGCAAGACAGCAGCATTCACAAAGTTTATGAATATTATTCTCAACACAATGAAATCATAATACTCACAGTGCTGGACTGAGAAAAAAAAAAAAAAAACATTTGTATCTTCATGTAAAGAAAGTAATGCCAATTTTGAAAACATAAACACTATATTTTATTTTTAATTGTTGCTGTGTTGTTTTAATTTACTGAGCTTTTCTGACCCATAAACTAAACTAAAATAAACAATAATTACCTTATATGACTGTTAAAAAAAAATAGTTGTTCAAACCTTGATTTTAATTGGTCATTTGTTGAGAGTTTGAGGCATGTCTCTCTGGAGGTATTATTAGACTATGATTTTTTTTTTTTTTTTCTCAGAATCTCTCTACATAGCATGTATGGAAAAACTCTGCTGCGCTGATTTGTTCAGAAAGAAGACAAAGATTTGCTGAAGAACAGTACGGCTGTGAAGTGCCCAGCAAACAAGAAACCCCTTTTCTCAGCCTAGCAATAATGCAAAGATAAGCAAATAGATTTATTAATCTTTTAGCCTCAGATTCAAAACACATATCGTTTGGACAACATAGACATAATTTTGTCAGGATCAGTGTCATAGTGCCTCAGTACAGTGACAAAAAAGTAGGTTCAATAACTGAAACAGTTACAATATAATCTAGGGACACATCGACAAACACTTTAACTCAATAAGGGCAGCACACTCATTACTGAACAAATTAAATATTTAGTTTCATTATACAGCAGATCAGAGGTTCAGGTGACCCTTTCCATGGAGAAGATTAATTTAAAATGGTTGTAAATGATGATTTTGTTACCATGTTATATTTAAATGAAATTACTACATTTAAGTGAATAATAAATGCATCACTTTTACATAGAAAGAAGGTAGAGGGCCAGAGTGGTCACTCACCCCTTTAAATACACTTTTCTGAAAATGTTTATATATTTTTAATTAAGTTCCATACTAAGGATGCTGCAATAGCTAAATATAGTTACATATTTAAGCATTAGCACACATTCATTAACTAAATCAGTGGTTTTGAATGTATTGGTTCAATAAATTAATCAATTAGCCACTCATAAAGACAGTCACTTGTTTCATTTATGAACAAATCAGTGTTTTTGAATGAATAAGTTGAGCAAATGAATCAATGACTCCCTCATAAAGACAATCATTTGTTTATTCAAGAATAATTCAGTTGAAAGATTGAAAGAATCAGTTACCTGCTCATAGAAACAGTCACTTGTTTTGTTAATAAACAAATCTGTGTTTTTGAATGTATCAGTTGAGTAAATGAATCAAAGACTTATTCATTAAGACAGTGACATGTTCTGTTCATGAATGAATCGGTTGAGTAAATAAATCAATTACAGAAATGAGGAGATCTCTAAAAGAAATGTATTCCAATCATACTTCAGATATTATGTTTACAGTATAACAACTTCAGAATGGATGTGAGGGCTGGCTGTGCTCTTTTTGTTACACACATATGCAATCTCTTCAGACTATTTCAAAAGAAAGGTCTCAGGTTTGTTTAAATGGATGTCAGGATTCATGTGTGTGCTGCTTTGTGTCAGATTTTGGGCACAGGCCATCCTTCCAGGTTGACAGCTGTCTATAACACTAGTGTCCCGCACGCAAATTATCCAAACCAGGCTAGACAAGTCATTGTTTAATGTGGTATTCAGAAAGCCTGCATCAGAAGGTTAATCTTCAAACTTTAAGGCACAATTTAATGATTAGAGATGCACAGCTCAGACAGATACAGTAGGGCATGAGAAATGTTATGTTCAAATGGGCCAATGTGTCTATTCTGAAATAATATTCTACATATTTTATTCGCATTTTATTCACTTCACCTGACTACAAAAAAAAAAAAAAAAAAGGTTTAAAGGTTTAAAGTATGATTTTATATGGAAGAAAAAGGGGTGTGTGTTTGTGGTTCTGTGTACATATTTATATATAGTTTTCCATAGATGTATGGTTTGTTAGGACAATATTTGGCTATAATACAAATATTATTTCAATATGTGGGATCTAAATATCTGTTGCAAAAAAAATCTAAATATTGAGAAAATCGCCTTTAAAGTTGTCCATATGAAGTTCTTAGCAAATGCATATTACTAATTAGAAAATTAATTTTTATATATTTACACAATATCTTCATGGAACATGATCTTTGTTTAATATCCTAATGATTTTTGGTATAAAAAAAAAAAATCTATAATTTATGGTCTTAAGGGTATGATATGATATGTCATTTTATATTTTATATAAGAATATATAAATAATGATGTCATAATCAACATGTCATTTTTTTTTTCTTGTGAAGCTTCAATCTAACTTCAGAGTCAGATTGCTAATCTAGAATATTTGGCACCCTTCCCTGTAACAGCGTTACCTACTTGACATTACACATCTAGATGTTTGAGAAAGATATCAACAGCATGTTGTAGATGTCGCTCTGATGACAATCACAGAGTATATAACAAGGATCAGTGGTCACATGACAGTAACCAGCGGTAATGTCAGTCACCCAGAAGATGAAGCGATGGGATCTCTTGTGTTCTGGAGCACCATAAGAGCTTTGATTCTGGTGTCACCAGAAGATTTAAAAGCTGATCCCAGTACAGATCAAAAAAAGTTCAAAAAGTGGCTTTGAAAAAAAAAAAAAATCTATCAGTATATATATATATATATACATAGAGCAACTAAATCCTGTGTGCCAGACCAAACGAATATTGCTAAGACAGTGGTTTATGAAAAGGAAAACTGAAAAAAAAAAAAAACAAATTCAGAGACATCTCCAAAAGGGAGTACTGAAAGAAAATCTCTGGTTGGAGTTTTGCTAATAACAAATTCATGACCAATGAGACTTGAAGCACCAAAACAATCTTAAAAACTTCATTTATGAGTTTAATGGTACATGAAGACACCTACTAGCTACTTTGAAGTTTCTGATGAGTTGAGATGACCACATTATAATGCTCTCAGGAGGTACCTGGAGAAGAACTTGAATCTGAAGCACATAGTTTGTGCGCAAAGATCAGTTCAATACGTAATGATCTCATGATTATTAAAGAAAGATCAAGCCATGGGAATGTTAAGGCAACATTACTTTTTGATTAAAAAGTGTTTAAAAATGAATGGTTGTTTATCTGAGGGATTTTGGTATGCTTCGCATGTAGGTTCCTCAGTTCACCAAATCAACATCCTGCATGGGCATTAAGCCCGCCTGAAACCTAGCATTCAACTTTAGATTAAAGTTTATTTTTCAAACATGCATGGATGCCTGAAGTGATATTCTGCTCTGAAAGCACCTGATGAGGTGACATTAAATATCAGACTCCCAAAACAGTGTTTATGAGATTTGTGTTTAAGAATTAGTCTTTTTTTGTGAACTATTTAAGTTTCTTCACTTAGTTTTTTTTTTCAAGTGCATTTTTGCACCATTACAGAACGATATTTAGCTACAGCAGTTTTCAGTATATTTTATTTCCATACATCACATACAGCATAATGCATCACAAAACAGCCAAGTTTGACAGCATTCTTTACAGCATTTCTTCTTTTTCTTTTTTCTTTTTTTTTTTCTCCTAATATTTCCTCCTGGTTTAGTCAAGTGTAGCCAGAGGCGAGCGGTTCCTACTCACTGATCTGATTCACATATTGGTTCATTTAGGAGGAGCAGGGCAAGAATTATCTGGATTTGAGTTTGTTAATTTGCTGCTCAGTTGATTTTACATTCTCATTCTTTTAATCAGATTCGCAGGCATTTATTTGTCACTTGCACCAGTATTTTGACTTGTGCGTACTCTGAAGGTAACAAATACAAATTGCAGTCAACAAAGAAAGTAAATGTAAGTCCTAGATCATTGATCGGTTACATTATATTTTGATAGTTCTTCTAAGTTCTAACTATAAGTAACTCTGTAACTACATGCCAACTAATTCTCATTAATTTGCAACTACATGTCTACTAACTTTCAGAGTAGGTTTAGGGTTTGTAGAATAAGTTGGCATAGACTTCCACATAGCCATCCACAACACACATGTAGTTACAAAGTTATTTACTGCTAGTAAGTTGTCTAAAGTGGACTATAGAAATAAAGTGTTAACACATGATCTCATTAGTATTTATAGTGATTTGTACATTTGTAAAATGTTTTAGGACACATTGAAAACAGCTATACTATACAGTTATACTATAATACTTATATTTATTAAATATGTATTATAAGTTCCCCCTTTTTGTGGCAATGTAAATTTTTACTGTCATTTTGATCAATTTAATGCATCCTTAAAATTTACACAAACTTTTCATGTTGAATATCCACATTTATTTATGGCAGCCATATTTTACAGTTACTCCTGTTATTTACGTATAAGCATGCATAATACTAGAATGTTAGCTATTTAGTGCTAATTAAGCACATATTAATGGCTTATTCTATACGACATCCCTAATCCTACCCAATACCTACATAAACTTAACTACTACCATACTAATTATTAATAAGCATCAAATTAATTTATTGAGGGAAAATTGTAGTTAATAGTTAACAAGTGTTATCTATTCTAAAGTGTTACTTTATTTTTTTATGCATTTACTTAATGTATATTTCATTTGTGCTGCTTTTAAACTACTTTGTTAATAACTGCTGAAAATCAAAAATGCCATCTTACAGTCTCCATTATCATCATTGCAAGATGTCTGGTTTACCATTGCTTTGTTTGGTAAGACTTACAGTATTTATTTGGCTGTAAGGTTGTCTATTAAGGTTCTTTCTTAAATCACGACAGGTTAATTTTATATCGAAACACAGCAGTGTTTATCTTTCTGTAGTGGAAAATACCACCACTCATCAAAACGATTTAATCGGTTACGACATCCTGATGCTCACTCTGGACTGTTAGACGGTTGAATATGTCAGTCTACTGTGATCAGCAGTGTGGAAAAGAGGCTAATAAATGAGCCAGCTCAAGAAGCCATTGATCCCACACACCACAGACTTATTTTCACATTAATTACATTAAGCACAGCTTGGCACTTGAACACTGTGGGAGGGAAACAGCTCTCATCTTGTCCACATCTTCATCAGGCATCACAGGTAAGAGTGTGCTGGTGTGGAACGAACTGTTCTGTATAATTTTCCTAACATGCATCTCTTTTACATATAAATACAAATTCAGCATTAGCATCTGGATATATCAATGTAAGCAGGAGTCTTATCTGGCAAAACAGAAAAAAGTGGGCATGTATAGTTGATGTATTTCTTGCTTTATTTTTTTTCTCTTAGGTTTGGCTGTGTAAACTGACACTCATTAGCATGGAAACACACAAGCTTGGATATTCTGAATAAAATTGAATTTCATTTTTCAAAAAAATAAAGTAGATACAACAAGGTGTAACAAATTTTTAATAATAATAAATAATGAAAAATAAATTAAAACAAAAGTTTAATCTCACAGTGAATATTACCTTAAAGTTCAAACCACTGAACATCATATATAAATTGGATAAACTTATCATTTATTGGCTATAAAGGAGAAGTGCTCACATAACCAAATAAAAGTCGTTAAGAATTTATTAGAATCATTTTTGTGCTGAGATCAATAAAATCTAGTTCAATTTTAAAATGGAAAAGCTTGATGCTAATCTACTTATCTGGATTACTGCCACAGTTTACTTGACATTCACATGTTAATGGCATTATTTGTGGTCTATCATTTTACTTAATGAATTTCAAGGAAGTCAGTTATTAAGGTGTTTTTATAAAAAATATATGTTTTAATAATACAAGTAGCATATTTAACAATACATTTATTTATTTATTTGTTGGTTTGTTTGTTTTATTTATTTTTATTTACTTACCTGAAACTTAACTGAAAAACCCCAGATTGAAAATCCCTGATTTAGAGGAGATAAGACATGTACAGTGGATACGGAAAGTGGCTGCACTATAACAAAGAGCGAAAAATTTAAGGGGGTCTGAATACCCCCTTAAATTTTTCGCTCTTTGCTATATTGCAGCCATTTGCTAAAATCATTTAAGTTATTTTTTTCCTCATTAATGTACACACAGCACCCCATATTGACCGAAAAACTCAGAATTGTTGACATTTTTTCAGATTTATTAAAAAATATTTATTTTTAATCATTTGTACCCACTGTAAATAAGTGCAATGTCATTGTATATTATAGATGTATTTTGAACATCCTCCCAAAAAACCAGTGAATCTCAGACATTTCTGCTACTGGATAATCTTGACCCTTAACCAATGGTCTCCAAAGGACTTTTCCTGTCTTAGTGGGTCATTCTTGATCCCAAAACAAATCAGACATTATACTGATAGTCAAACATTTGGTTGTGTGAGACTGGTAAACAGTTGAACCCAGGCTTCTCTGGGAGAAATATTCTAGAAGTGGCACATTTACCCTCAAAGTAGTAAATGTATCAATCTGAATAGCTTGCTAAATGAGTGTTTACTGTAAGGGATTAGTGATATTGGTAATAACATTATAAATAAAAATAAAAATAACTGCTGTGGTGTGAATAAATAAATATACAAACAAATACTTGCATAAAACAACAAGATATATCACAGCTTGATATTAGAGCTACTGGAGTTGGAGTTCATATGAAGTTCATTTATAACTTTCCTACGCTAGAAACAGTCCTTAAAGAAATGGGCATAAAGGGACAAAACAAAGTCAGTTCAATGAATGTGTTTCAATATCAACAAGTAGGGTTTCTCCAGTTGCAAGGCTCTTAATGAGCAATACGTCGTGTTTGGTGTGTGAGGCAAATGTGGCTTTAAATGGAAGATGCAGACAGAGTCCTCATGAACACAGTCATTTCTCTTTCTTATTGCTTTGGGTTTTCATTATGAAAATGCTGCTTCACCCCATTAGCTATTTGGCACAATCATGAGCCAGTGTTTGCAGTGACAAAAAGCTTTTAACAACGACACATACTTCATTTCTGTGTATTATGTCTGTCTTTATCAGACTAATGAATGTTGTCTACAAAGAGAAAACAAATACAGCGATGTCTGTTGACTCAATGGATGGGTATCGTACAAATTAATTGAATAGATGAATGTGTTTTCACTTTGTAATGCACGCTGAGCATATAATTCATTGAATTTGATCAGAAAGGAAGTGACATCATTTGGACCTCTTTTTGATGGGAAGTAAATATTCATTACATTTTCTAAATGTTTAATTGCAGTGCTGACTGTGTTACAGAAGTTATTAAAAGAAAAGGTGATCAAAATCACTTTTATGCAGCAATAATTTATAATTAATGTAAAATCACATTTGGAAATGATTATTAATTTATAAAATTACACTTAGTCAAATATTTGTGAGTTCCACATTTCTATCCAGTGTCCCATACAGTGTTTATTAATTTGTTTACGTGTTTGTTTGGTTTACATTTTTTGGTGTATTTTTTTATTTTTAATCATTTGTAATACGTTTTTTTTTTTTTTTTGCAATAACCTTGCTATAGATTTTTTGTCTCCATAGGGTTGCAACATGGCAGACCACAAAAAAAAAAAAAAAAAAAATGGTAATCCAATTAAAAAATATATATATATATATTTTAATGTTGGTTTCTGCTGAACCAACACAGTCTTACAACCAATTTGTATGTATTTTACGAGGTCGCTAATTCATACAAATTTGTAAAAATCGAGTGAGGTAGTATGAAATTGTACGAATTTGCCACCTTGTAAAATACATAAGTTAGGTGTAGGTCATTTGTACAAAATCAAATGAATTAGCAACTCGTAAATTTGTACAATTTAGCAAAAATTGTATGAATTCATATGAGTGAGGTCATACGAATTTGTATGAATTAGTTCATTTTTTGGTGAACTGTTCCTTTAAGTACAGCATTGTGTTTTACTCCCTTGTGCTTACGTTTCTTAGTATAAGTGATATTTAGTTTTATTTATGTTTATGTAATTTGGTTGTCTTGAATCTTATGGCCAATGTAGCAAGCATTTTATTTCCCTGTGCTCGTTGGTGTGCAGTACAGAATATGTGTTCAGTCTAGCGGTAAGAGATGTGTATATCTTACACTGATAGAGTAATGGCATTCTCTGGAGAGTTGTGTGTCAAGCTTGCGGAATGAAGGTCGAATTCTCAGCCTCCCAAAACAACAAGGCAAAGTCACAAATGAAATGAGATCTGACAATCTTTCTGAATAACAACCTAATGTGTCAGTTGTCGTAGCCTTGCTCGATGTCCACCATGTTCTAGAAAGTACAAGCTCAGCACTATAAACTGCTCCATGTGTCAAATGCCATATTGGCTGTGTTTTCTGAATTCTTGGACAAATGAGTTTTTCTGGACTACAAAGCTCAGAGGTCCTGCTCTAGTATTTGGAGGTTTGCCATTGGGAAATTAGAATGATATTAAAATAAGCAAAGAGGGTCAAATAAATAAATAATTGCAGCTGAAACTAAAAATGCACTTGACTTTTGATGCAATCTCCATTAGGCTGGAAAAGGTTTCTGGTGATTGTTGCTTTCGAAACAGCTGACAGAACCATGTAAGGATGTAAATTAATTGATTTCTTTGTTAAATGTTATTTGCAGCAATTTGTCTGAAGAAAATAAATCAAGTGCGTCTGGGTTTAACAGTTTAACAGTAAATTATTTCCCTTACAATGTAAACACCAAGGGAAGTATAGAATGTAAAGTCAAGTATACTCTCACTCTTGGTTTGGACATGTCTACTCTTTTTTAATGACTATTTTCCACATGTTATGCAGTACAGATATGCAAAAAATATACTAGTGAACGGATTTTAATTACGTAATTGCCAAAAGGTTAAGTAGGCCTAACTTAAGGAGGTTAAGGAGTTCATGTGTATAAGACCCCTTTTAAAGTCTTAATGTTTTTAAACAGTTTAATGTATTTAATTCACAAAATGTCAAATGGCCATTTAAGCCAATTAACATATTTTTGAAATAAAATTGGGAAAATAGAGGGGAAATCAAAGATAGATAAATAAATATTTAAAATCTCTGCTTACGCAAACAGTTAAAATAAATGTAACTTTAAGATTTGAAGAATTCAAAGACACATCTGGATTAATAGCTAAGAATAAAAAGGGTTGGAGTCTGAATAAAATGAATCACCATGAATCTCCATTAATAAAATGATGTTGTGAAGTTAAGAGAACGTTCAGAAATCATTTCATAATTTAACGGGAATGTTAGCAAAATGTTCTTCTAGATCTTTTTCCTGATTAACCGATGAGTGACACCATGATGGACTCTAACTTCTGTCTGGGTGCTCTCACATTCTGTTCTCCACAGAAATCCACATTAAAATAGGTTAAAAAAGATTGAAACTTTTTCAATATAACTAAACATGAAAATGTGTACAGGGTTATGGTGTCCTGATGCTAGCTGCCACAGTAACAGTAATAAGCTAAGGAATTATTTTATAGTACTTGTTTTGTGTACCAGAATATCTGTCATTTCCAGCATTGTATGCATGGCTTGTGGTGCTTAAGTTAAAGGAAAATGCCACTGTTTTCCCTAAACTAAGCTAAAAGCTAACATAGTGGCGTTTTCCTTTAAAATACTGAGTGTGAAGAAATTAAATAATATGTTAAAATAATGTGTGTTTTTAACATTCTGTGGACAAAATCCCATGAATTCTACGCAGATCGAGAGCTGTATGTGCGCTCATCTGTTTTCAGTGCAGCTTACCTCACACAGCAGTTCAGCACCCTTCCAGTCAGCTGAGACTTCTACGTTCAGAAAAAAAGTTCTATAAAACAGATAGTTTTGGTCCTTGTGTCACGGTTAGTGTAGGGGATGAAGGATATCGCAGGAGTCGAGAGTTCCAAGATAAACAAAAAGGTTTTAATAATCAAACGTT
>JAUMHE010000042.1:14460066-14471397 GCA_032359235.1 Enteromius mattozi
TGACGGGCTGCCAGCCGTGCAGGATTAATTCGTATTGCGTTCCTCTCGAAATGCGTTATTTGCAAAACGTTCACTAAATAAAAGTAAATTACATCATGTAAAAGAACAGTTTCTTATCTGTTAGACTCTTGCTGTTTAGAATTTAATGATTTCAACTGAAAAAAATAACATATTAATACATATTTTTACCTTTTATATTGTGTTTTGATATTGGATTGTGTGATTGGGCCTCTCGTACCTTACAGGTCACTTCATGTGCATTAATAAATGGTGCAAATGCCAGTAATTTGAGTAATACGTTAAATCTTTGCATGATTCACTTTAATACTCTCTTCCCATACATTTCTGAAAGGAAACTCCTACAAATGCATATTCAATAAGGTCAGGCTATATAAATAGAAACCAAGTGATTGTCCTGACCCTTGAAGGATGATGATTTGTACAGCATCATTGATTTATGACATATGAAATATTTGATGAAATATTTTACTTTTCTTCCAGGAAATTACCACTGACTAGCTTTACTTTGTAGCTGTTCAACTGCAATTAGAAAGAGAAAAAATGGCACAGGTGGAATGCAAGAGAAAGAGAGTCAAATAGGAAGCAGCCAGACCCCTTCATCATTATTCCATTATCTCTTTAGTCCACAAGCAGACTCAGCGTTCATTGTGACGCTCTATTGTCCCCATCCGCCTGTTACCATGGCAACCATTGGGGACACCCAAGCCCTGGCATGGACTCTTTTGTGTGCACTGATGCCACTGCCAGAGAAATGTGTGCCATCATTAAAGCTCTCTAACTCACCACAGACTGAATCTCTGCTTCATTAATGGTGTTTAATGTGAAAATTAGAGCTGCCAAAGTTAATATTCTCATCTTTGAGATCAATTACATATGTTAAGAGGGGGAAAATATTTAAAGAGGTCTTGGCTCTTTTAGAGAAGTTGTGTGCTAAAAACAAGGACGGCCAGGTAGGTTCTGTCTGGGTGCTACGAACAAGTAAAAATAATCTGAACTTCACAAAAGCATTCCACAACAATCCTGCAGCCAGGCTTTCATTTATTGGTAAATTATGAAAAAAAACTTAAATGGCACATCAATTCTTGATAACACAAATCCAGATTGGATGTTTATACACAAATCATTTCACTATTTCTGCAGTGTGAAATCTAATTTATTAATCATAGAAATCAATTAATCAGATTTACTGTATATGATCAATAAATTAGATTTTGTTATTGCTAGCACTATTATTATTACACATGTTAACTATCATGAGATCAGTGCAACTTTTTTGATTGTCTTTATTTATGTACTGACTTCCATAGTGAAAAAAAAAAAAAATATATATATATATATATATATATATATATATGAAAGTAACTGTATTCTTTTTATATGAAGTGTTCTATTGTTCAGGTAGACTAATGTGTCTCAGTGAGCAGTGCTGGGTGCATTAGCTCTTTCACAATGGCAGTGTAAAGGCGATTTCCCCAGGCACTGCAGCAGCTATAAAAGGGCTTGTCACTTAACCTGTCCATTGGATTGGTGTCAGACTATATATGGGGGCTAAGGGAGTACTGAGAGAATGAGAAGAAAAAAAGAAAAAGCAAAACAAAACAGGATAACAGAGGGGAAAAGGGGATAGGCGTTTGTTAGCTTACAGAAATCTCTAAATGATGCATCTTTGCACAGCACGGATATGAAGTTATGCATAAACTACAAGGAGAGTCTATTTCATCAAGGTTGACTGTAATAAACGACATTCAGAATGTTAAAGACAGCATACTCATACGCAGAAGTTGCTTACAATCAGATTGGATGAGTTTGTACTTTAGTTTGTACTTTTAATTTAGCATCCCATTGGTTGCTAACCAGTGATTTATCTTTAGTGAATGGGTGCCATCAGAATGAAAGTCCATTCGGTTGATAAAAACACCACAATAATAGTTCACACAACTTCAGTCCTTTTTTGTCACACATCAATATCCAACATCATATTTGTTTAGAACTGCTTTGGCACTGTTGTCGCATTTTATCAGTCCTTATTTTATCAGTGCATATTTCTCTCCTCATTCAGATGAGATGACTTTTGTACTGGAGGAAACATTAGGTTATGGACTTGTATTTAGTATTTAGCCAGAAGCAATGGTTTAAAGTTAACTCATCTTAATGAAGAATTTCTTTCAACTGTAGTCCTTTTTTTTTTTTTGGACTCTTTTTCTGACGGCACCCATTCACTGCAAAGGATCCATTAGTGAGCAAGTGATGTAATGCTACATTCCTCAAAAAAAATCTTTTACTTATTCAACAGTCTAAGGGCGAGTACATTTTTCTTTTAGCAATTTTTTGGGTTAATTATTTCTTGAAAAACAAC
Source organism: Enteromius mattozi (assembly GCA_032359235.1). Lineage (NCBI taxonomy): Eukaryota > Metazoa > Chordata > Actinopteri > Cypriniformes > Cyprinidae > Enteromius > Enteromius mattozi. The sequence goes on from JAUMHE010000042.1 coordinate 14,462,444, forward strand.
CTTTAGGTGACTCTTGCATACTTTAAAACAACTATTTCAGAAAACAAGCATTTGTGCACTTGCACTTTTGGCTCAAAACTTCAAACAGTGCTGAGATATAACACTCATGTCATTCTCCCCATGTGAAACTAGCTGCTACAACATGAACTGAATGACTGATCCGATAATAAACTTTTCAAGCACCCCCACACAAGCTCCAAATGGACTCCACTAGAATGAAATTGATGCATGATTACCATTTAAGTATCAACTGCTGCTTTAATTTCTTTTTGCTTATTGGCCATGTAGCACTGCTATCCAAAGTTTAATTGCAGAAAATGCCCTCCAGGAACAATATGGGGTTAAGTGCAAGGCATTATTCTCAGGTTCATAATGACATCCATTTGGCCAGCACCACCCCCTGGCACCACCATGCTTTACAATCAGACAGGAGTTGAAACTCTGAAACAATGATCATGCAGTAGTACTTTACTCAAACGCTTCTCATTTATCAGAAAATCTGATTACCGTAATTATCCCTGAATGTGTTTTTCAGAGAAGTTTTGAAGAACATAACTGCAACAATAAAACAAGAACTATCTCCGAATGCCCTCACAAGGCTTTACGAGTTCAAGACACATGTAAAACAACATTCTCAGGCTTAATTAGTCAATGAGATTAAACATGAATTTTAATGCTAATTGTGCATACAATAGTGAATATAACTAAAACCTTAGAGCAGAAAATGCTAGAACTTGAAAGTGGGTTGCGGGTTTTTCATGTTATTTCATTTCTTAAGGATAAAACAAGCTAAATACAAATACCAAAACTAAACTAAGCTACATTAAAAGAAAACAAACTTTCATTATCTTGGCTGTTGATGTCAAAGGTCATAAATCTAATCAAACTATTATGGCCCAAAATGGTGACAGAGTAATATAATTGGTATTAATAAAATTAAAATTAAATAAATAATTGTATTGATGTGTTATCAGTGATTATCATCATTAAATTAAACTTAAAAAAACTGATTTAAAATATTAACAACATTGCTTAGACTTGTTAAAAGTAATTGATAACTAAATTAAACCTAACTAAAAAGACACGAGCAACCCCTGATCAATAGGTTTTCATAACCTAGTGAGCTTCCTACTTAGTCAGCATTTTATAGAACATACTTTCATTCAAATGTTCAGCTGAAACCTTCAAACAAGTGTATGCTGGGCAAAAAAGCAGTCTAGGAAGGCAGCTCACCCAGTCTGTTGGAAGAATAAAACATTTCTGAGGAAATGCGAAACTATCAGGAGGTGCTACAAAGACACGATTCCACTCTCATTTGTTATTCCAGAGTCAGACAGCGAGGTGAAAACAACAGGGACAAAACATACAGAGATAGCAACAGGCATAGAAAGAAAAAGACAGGCATGTTTTAAGCACATTGTATATCAAATCCTGCTGTATTGTAAACACTGACATCTCTCTGACATTTAACAAACACTAACATTATAATGTTTTCATATGCATCCCACGCTTATAGATTTTATTGCCCAGAGGTACTTAGTTTTCTTAGTTTTGTTTCATAACTCTTAAAGTAAACAAAAGCAGACAAGCATGGCAATAGTTGACATACAGTAAGAATATCAAGATCAAGACCATTTGATGTTGAAAAAAAAATTATGAGTTCATGGGATCTCTGACTTTTGATTACAGACTTTGGTAGCTTGACAATTCTTAAAACAATGTTTTCAAAATTTTTGCATGTTTATTAGCTTTTATATATTTCCATTTCTCAGAAGACAGATCTTAAATATATAGTTCGCCCAAAATATGCATATTTTGTCATCATTTAATCACTCCTAAAATGTATGAGTTTCTTTTTTTTTTTTAACTGACTGAGTATGGGGGGAAAATAAAAATACTATAAGTCAATGGCTACCGTTAACTTCAGTTTCCAACATTCTGATATAAATTCTTAATATTGTTTAAATATTTTCTTCTGTGTTCAGATGTTTTTTTTTTTTTGTTTTTTTTTTTAAACAACTTGAGGTTGAGTAAAACAGCATTTTAATTGTGTGGTGAAATATTCCTTGAAGCTCAATTTAATCCCATAAAAAGGTCTTATTTGTATTATTTTTTTATGGGAATTTCTTTGTGTATAAGAGGATGCCTTTGCTCTTGATAGTTTAATTTTGATTTCATACCATGGATGAGTAACAGTACACTAATAACATTATGTGAAACTACAGTAAAATACAAAAACTGTGCACAGTACCTTTTTTTTAAGGAGTAGCAGGATGTTACTTCCTAAATGCATCATCCACTGCAGCAAATTCAGACATTTCCCATCATTTCATCAGCTTCTTTTAGCAAATAACCAGTGGACAAGCCACAAGCCACAGCGATTGTGACCTCTTCACACACACAAACACAAACAAACTCTGCCACATTTGCAAACTATTTGAAGTGTAAGCAAACAGCCATGATTTCATGAAGATCTGACACTTACTCACAATATGAAGTATTTGTTAAATCAATGACAATTATTGGTTGAAAGAAAAAAATAACACCTTTTCCCTGCTTTAAAGAGGAAAATATATTCTCACTAAGTGATTCACAAATTATGGGTCATGACCCACAGATGAGTCATGGGTCAGTTTTAAAAGGAGGAAAAAGCTTACCTTATTTTCTGCTGTTTATCTACTTCAACTGGCATTCAGGCTTAAATTCATCTGCTAGAAGCCAAATCAGGCAGATGTCAAAATAGGCCTGCTGTGGGGCATGACCTCGTCCTAGAAAACAAAACCTAGACTACATTATATAAATGCTTACTTACAGTGAGCATAAACTCGATTTGTGTCAAAACCAATGTGTGTGGTTTATCATTATTATTATTAGCATGTAAGGAATTAAGAAATGTCTCGATTTCAAATGTAAGTTTAAAGAGTTAAGAGTCATGGAAAATCTGCAAGAGAATGAGAAATGATGCGTAATAAGCAGGGCTGTCAATCTATTTTAAAATGTGATCAAATTAATTACTTGCCGATTAATTAACTGAATAATTGCATATAACAATATTAGCTGAGAAAATCCCACAAATGAAGATAATTCAAAAACATTAGCCTAAATTATTGTGGCAGATGAGCCATAAATGACTAAACAGACATTACATTAAAGACATTAGATGTGTCTTTAGAAGTAAATATACTGTTTGTTTCATTTCCATCATTAAACACAGACAGACCTACAGGCCACAGCTATTGAATCTGCAAACCAACCACTCTGAGAGTGTGATATACTGTATGGTGCACAGAATTAGTGTGAGACACTACTAAATGCCCATCTTTAATCTGAGAGGACCTCTCATGAGAATCATCTATTCTGGCCATGAATGCCCTGCTAAGTGTTCTCACGGCGCTAATGTGGATGCTAATTCAGCACAGCGCTAACTGTGCAGCACAGCAGGCCTAGTTTACGTGAATTAAATTAAACCCTCCTCCGTAGTGTCATAATCATCCTCATAAACATGGAATGATGCAGAAAATGAACTTCAAAGACACTAAATAATAGCAGCATCTCCTCTCTTCATCATGAAGCACTTAATCATTTTCACACTCCCATGATTTGCTGCTGTATTACATATTTGTCATAAATTGGTTAATATAATAAGCCAATGTTATAAATGTGATTTATTCACACAAAACTTCTAATTAGAATAGAAATTACCCCATTATTTATTCACAATCAAGCCATACTAGGTGTATACTGTATGACTTTTAGACTAATACATTCAGAGTTATATGAGCCCAATCTCACGGTAATTTATACATATTTTACGAGGTGGCTAATTTGTACAAATTCGTATGACCTCACTCGTGCGAATTCATACGATTTCTGTTACATCATACGTATTTTACGAATTGCCAATTTGTATGAATTTGTACGAATTACCCTACAGCTAACCCCCCCCCCCAAAACCTACCCATCACTGGGATTTAGGCAAATCGTACAAAATCGTATGAGTGAGGTTGGACTAATTTGTTTGAATTAGCACAAATTTGCCGACTTGTAAAATACGTACGAATTGGTCGTGAAACTATGCTGGTTATATTCTTCCAACCCCAATCATGGGGTAATTTTCATTTTGGGATGAACTGTCCCTTTAAATTATTTTCCTTGTTACAGTGTAATTATGTAATTAAGTAGTAATATTGAATAACAAAATGTAATTTTTATAGTATTAGTTTAATGTAATTAAAGTGCCCATACAAAGGTTCATTTATTGGTTTTGGGAGTCCCCAATAACAGGTTGACATGCTTGCATGATCAGAAAAAAAATAAAATAAATTTGGAATACATGCCTCTTCATACATTTCTGCAAAACTGAAAAAACGTACCTATACATACGAATCATTGCAGTTTGCAGTTGAAATTAACATTTACAGGTACATTTTTGATTAATAAACACTAATTTTCACAAAATTAGTAGCAGAATGTTATGTTATGACTTTAAAACATTTTTAACATCCTGCACAGTTTGAAAACTGTTACTTTTGAACATTGTTGTCACACATACAGCTTTGTTGCACTCAGGCAGGAAAAATACTGGTTCGAATCCTGTGTCACACAGTTTGACAAAACAGCTCAAATCAGTATAAGGTAGTTACTATAGCATGGCTGCAAAAATGAATGCGCTTTTAAACCCATAAATCAAATTTGGATGAAATCTGGGTCAAATTTGGATGAAAGATTGCTGATCATTATATATGGTTGCAGACATATAGATTATGAGGCTGGTCAGTTGTTGGTAGATCTCATCCAAGAGTCCAAGAGAAAACAGAGGAAAGAGAGTGAGAGAGATGGTCTGGGGGATGCTTTATAATGCAGGAGGGATCTGTGTGAAAGAAACTTTTCATCAGATGTTGAAGGAGGACACAAAGAACAGAACAGAGAACTGATGAAGCACAAGACAATATAAAACAATCATCACACCAAATATCATATCATATTTCTCAACTATAATGTGTTTCTTAAATCTGGAGTCTGTAGATTGGTTAATGGGTCATTCATTTAAATGACACATTAAAATGACCAAAAGTAACGGTAAAGGCTTCAAACAAATGCTGTTCTTATGAACTTTTTTAAACAGTAATGTATTATGAATTCTGTTTCAACTCTACCATGGATAACCACTACATCATGGACAGGTCACGGACTTCCAAGTTATTCACTATTGTAGTGCAGTTTGAAATGTTAATATTCAAAGTCATAAAAGAAAGAAAGTAGGTGGGAAAAAACACCTGGAATTTGAAGCCCCAAAGTTGCGCAATATCTGACATAAGTGCATACAAGTATGAGTGGCCCTTTATAGTTGTCATGCTTGTGTAAACAGGAGGCAAAAAGAGCAATGCAATGGGAAAAGAGAAGAGCAAAGCATATCTAAATATGTAAAAACATATGCTATTTAATGATTAATTCAGGAGCTGCCTAGCAGAAGATGAGAAGCGCTTATCCTTCCTTACCCTGCTCTTTTCTTTCACCTACTTTCTGAAAGACGACTCTGAGAATTAACCTGTCTTTATATTAAAAAGAGAGATGGGGAGATCTATTTTCATCTTTAATGATAGCAGACAGGAAAATATACAGAGCAAATTAACTGAAAATGAATAATTACCATGAAAAGGCATAAATGTATGATTAAATCCAATACATTTAAATGTTAATACTAATAATAATAATAATAAATTCAAGATGAAACAACTTTTTAAAATACAATGTTTATTTAGCAATTGACATAAAATAATGATGCATTTTTTGTATGACTAATAATTTACTTTTAATAGTTCAAACTCAAACAATTAGTTTATAGAAAAAGAAGTAGCCTAATTTCTGTTATTTTAACATCAATGTTCAATAACTTTTTTTATAAATGTGTGTATGTATGTATTATTATTATTATTTATTACATTGTTAAATATTAGGAAACACACATGATTGTAGTGAATTGCCTTAAAACATTTTGGCTGAGCGAAATCTTACAAAATCAAAATGTATCCATTGTCTGTTGTTTATTAAGGTTTACTTACATTTTAATATGTTTATTGAGTTGTGGCTGATTTAATTCTAACTAAACTGTTGGTTTTGAAAGTGTAAAATGTTTATAAGTTCAGAATGGCATGATGAAAAGGGAACAGAAGAAAGAAAGGTAGATTATACCGCATCGTTCTAAGTTGCCTTGAAATTTCATAGGGCTGGCTTTCAAACACCGTGAGACAGAGGGGCTTTTCACTTTGACGGGACTTCTGAGGTACTTTTAAAAAGCAGGGATGGAACAGGCCGATCTGAATGCAAAGCAGCAACTTTAGTTTCGGGCGACTTGATTGGGGTGCTCGCTGTGCCAGTGTAACTTGATAGCTTTGGAATTATGTTTTCCAAAATGTACTTGTGTTGGATAATTATGTTTCTGACAGGAAGTCCCATGGAAGGCTGGGGTAGCTAATTTCAATAAGGGTAAACAATCGCTGGCACCTCTTTGACAGCCGTGTTTTAATTAGAGGCAAATCCAACACATGCGCTGGAGAAGGACGAGAAAATGAAAGCCTGCCTGAGGTTATTTATGACTGCCAGTTGGCACAAACACATGCACACAAACCGGCCTGTCTAGAAATTGGTTTTGATGCATTATTTGTGCATATACAGTGTCAGTCTCAGTGTCTAACTTGGATTAAGAACTCCTTAGTAGATTTGTTCTTGTTTAATTGATATAATGATGTCTAGATTAGCAGATTCTCTGCATGTATGTTGGCATGTACAATGAGATAAAGGAATGCGTTCACTGTCCTGTATGGATGTTAACTTGATGTGCATGAATATTCATTCTTTCTTAAGGAGATCACAAAAGGAGATGTTTAGCAGATTGTTCATGCTGCCCTTTTTCTATAATGGAAAGTTATAAAAGTAGTTTATATGACTTGTGTATTATATTCCAAATCTTTTAGAATCATATGATATCTTTGCATGATGAATGGACCACAACTTTATCGGGGGAAATAAATACAAATAAAAAAATTCTCCCAGACTTAGGAGAAAGAAACAGACCCTTCCTTCCTCGTAATGTTGCATTTAAGTAGCCGAAGAGAGTGAATCAGACAACAGCTCTGATTATAGATAATATGGAGGTTATTGCACAGTAAACCTAATGGCTCATAGCTTCTGGAAACTTCTATAATTTGTGTTTATGAGCTGGCTTCATCTCCACTATCCCTTGTCTATGGAAGAATGAAAAACTGTGGTGAATATATCTTGGATGGACAGTTATCAAAGTTAAAAAAAGGTTTGGAAATATTTTTATTAAAGAAGTGCTTTATGCTCACACATGCTTCATTTATTTGATCCAAAAATACAGTAAAAACAGTAATACTGTGAAGTATTATTACAGTTTTAAATAACTACTTTCTATTTGAATACGTTGTAAAATGAAATTTATACCTGTGATGCAAAGCTGAATTTTTTCAGCATCATTACTCCAGTCTTCATGATCCTTCAGGAATCATTCTAATATGTTGTTTTGTAGTTTATGTCAACTTATTCTACTAACCCTAAACCTACCCTAACAGTCTACTCTGAGAGTTAGTAGACATGTAGTTATGAATTAACAAGAATTAGTTGACATATAGTTGACATGTAGTTACAAAGTTCCTTATAGTTAGTAGAATGCCTAAATGGACTATCGAAACAAAGTGTAACCGTACATTTTTTTAAGAATGGTAACTTTTGATTTTGTGCTAGCAAACATCTTGTATTAGTTCATCAAAATCATCCGAACAAACCTATAGATGTCACGAGTGAAAAACGGAGGAAACAGTTTTGCAGATACAGTCACAATGTTTATTGACAGAAGTATCAATAACAGTTGACGGCAGATCAGCACGGAGCTGAGTCAATCACAGTCCCTGGCAGATCCTCGTGGAGAAGTGCAGGAGACACTGAGTGGTAGCACAGGAACTACAGTGGGCACTGCTGCACGGAGAATAATCCAAACCTCATCGGAGGGAGCGGACAGAGGTAAACAGGAACCCAGGAACCTGAGACTGAAGGAGCAGGACTCCACACGGCCAGCAGACAAGCAGAGGAACTGACGAGGACAAGACAGGTTAGCGAACATTAAATAGGGTTGGGTAACGAGCTCCAACTGTAACCAATTAGCTCGTTACCCACACCCACACACATTCATACACACAACATGCAAGAATGAGATCATGAACCCATGAACCGTGACAATAGATAAATAGGTTTGTTCAAATCCCTAACCTTATAAGCAACATTTTGCCTTAGCATTTCTGCTAATTAGCATTCAATTAACTGGATTGGGGGCAGCAGATGCACTGAACATCAAATCAAGTACCAGAGGGTCAGCTGCCAGACTGAGATCACAGGAGACAGATCAGACGCCACGTGTGATATAAACCAGCATGTGAGACAGCAGCCTGCCTTTCAAAACCATTAATCGCTTTAATATCCATTGTTCAACTGGATTTGTGTTAATTGACTGGGGTTTGGAGCCCACAGAATCTGGGCAAATCAGAGCTGTCGCAGCGGCTGCTGCAGCACAACAGAGAATTTCATTATGTTCTTAATTAAGCTGAAATTCAAAAGCTCTGTGAATGAATGTAGTGGAAGAATAGAGTTATGAGAAAAAAGAAAACAATAAAATGAAAGTAGCAAGGCCTTTATGCATGGCTGGATTTGAGAACAAATTCAGTGTGTTCATTTTTGCAAACCTTTTGTGTAGTAATATATACATGTTCATTTTGACACATATCAAGCTGTGAAGGTGGTAAAACTTTGCTTACAGTACATTTGCATAAAGTAACACCTTAATGTTTAACATTTTTTAATGCATAGTCATTACATCAAATCTGTTAATCTGCTATTTAAATGTTATGTTACTGTATGTTACTTTTTTCTTCATCTGACAT
>JAUMHE010000042.1:14471497-14504728 GCA_032359235.1 Enteromius mattozi
ATATAATATTATATATATATCTATATATATATATATATATATATATATATATATATATTTATTTATTTATTTATTTTTTAAAACATCAAACATATTTTACTGACCCCAAACGTTATTGGCAAATTGGTATTCTTAAATAGCTACTTTGTGTTGGTAACAAATAGCCTTCTGGCTGTAGTTTAACTACTGATACGAGCATAAAAACAGTAAGTAGCCTCCTTGTAGTTAACCACCCACAATTCATTGGCACTCTTTAGTTTGAGGTCTCTTGAGGTGAAGGATGAGACCATTAACTGCTGCCAAAATTTGTAATGGAGGAACTCAGAATCTATTGATTTATCATCCTACTCAACCCACCACACTGGATTAATATTTTACTCCAGACACCCTTTTGTTTTAAACTATCTGAGGTTGAAATGGAACGGCAGCGATATTATCGACCAGAGAATGTGTAATAAAAGACTTTTAGAGGTGATTTACACCGAACTAATTCATGTACACCCAGAAGCGTCATGCACATGCCCCCTCATATTTTGCGTCAAGTGAATTTTGAATGCAACTCCTCAAACAGGACGTTGAATATTTCAAATAGCTGTCTTTTGTTTACCTGAGGCTGATTTGTTCATAGGGCTCATGTAACCATCTTCACCAGCGGTCTTCTGATTCCTTTCTCCGAAAAACACAGTTGGGTCTGCACTGTAGCGCTGGCCATCGCAGTCATCTCCAGCGGACATGGGCTGTTTTTTCAAGCTCCCATTACAGTGTTGTTCCTCAAGAGCATCGAGACCTGCACCTTGTGTGCTTATCGGAATGAAGACACCACTCGCTGTACCAGAAGAATCATGAGAACAAGCTCCCATCCCATCCTCTGCGATAAAAACTCTTTCACGACACTTCAGTTGTGTCTATATGAAGGAACAAAAAAATAAAGTTTAGATGGATCATTCACCTTCATCAATGACTCAGCAATCATTTGATGACAGTGTTAGTGCTCAATTACAAATAAAAGGGTGGTTGGAAATTGTGGGGGGTGTTTTGTACTAAAAGAAAAAAAGATAGGATAGGACATCTGAGTGCATGTGGGAAATAAAAAATGTTTTTGTCTCTCTCATGTCGTCCAAATGCACCTGATACACTCTTAGAAATAAAGTTACAAAAGCTGTGCCTGGGATGGCACCTTTTCAAAAAGTACACTTTTGTGCCAATTAGGTTCAAATATCTATATGTTAATTATCTTTTAGGTACCAGAATGGACCCTTTAGGTACAAACATTTACCTTTATGCGCCAGTAACAGCTTTTGTACCTTTAGCCTGATGCTGAGTACATTTCAGCACATTTTCCATCTGCCCAGTTGTGTTCCCATAACCAAAGATGACTGACTAAACAACTTTCACTATGAATGGGGATGCTTCTGAATAGTTGAGAATAGATATTTTTGCTTCATAACAGGTTTTCCAAACACTACCACTGCTTCTGTCTTCCCCATCTGCCTTTAACTGTTTAAAGGAATAGTTCATTCCTTTTTAAACTGTTGTTAAACAGATAATCCTGACCCTATAAACTCACAGCACTAGTCAAAAGCCAGCTAAATTATCAAGCTAAATTTCCACAAGCCTTCAGTTTTAGCTGGGAAGTTAGTATATACATACATTTAATAAAATTTTTATATAGATTACTTTAATGATTATTTCCGGTACAAGTATGATACTGTATGTCCATTAATTTACACCATAATGACGTTTTCAAACTCACACTGTGCCGTAAATTGTTCTGTTTTAAACCAAAAGACAGAAAACAGACATTTTTTTTTTCATGATGAGAGATAATCAGCTGTATGTGTGCGAGAAAATATCATATGAGAACTGTACATAAACTTTATGTGAACTCCAAAAGATACTGTAAGGCGTGTTATACCAGAATATATATTTATATATATATATAAGATTAAAAAAAAACAAAAACATAATTATTCCAAAGTTCTGACATGTAGTGTACATTGAAAACATAAGTAAAAACAAAAAAGATTCAAAAGGCTCACCTTCAGGGTATACACTTTATCAGTTCATGAAAAGAGCTGTAAAGAAGCTATTCTTACCCTACTGGTATCCATTGGTGACCTTGATGTGTAAGAAGAGGTAGCGATATTGAAGGTCTGAGGAACCAAGTACTCCTCAGCATCCATCAGGTCATCCAGCTCCTCCTCATCGAGAAGACTCTGGAAGAACTTACTGTGGTTGGGGCTGGGAAGCTTCATGCGATCATCCCCCTGAGAGCAGAAATGACACCATCACTCTCTGAGATCACCTTGAGTTAAATGGGTGGTGTAGGACAAAAATATTGATTTTCAAGGTGAGATGTAATACAAAAATAGTCGTATTCTCACCTGTATGACGAGGTATCTCTGAGGGTCTCGAGCCATGCGGCTGAACTCTGCAGCAAGTTCTTTAAACCGAGGCCGACTATCAGCATCAATCATCCAGCCTGAGGTGAAGACAGTAAGAAATGCCAAGTAGTAACTGCATTTGTCATATACAGTTTTTTTTGGACAGCGCATATTTTTTTTTTTTTTTTTTACAAAGAGAGACAAAATGATAAACTGATAGGTAACAGTCAGACCAAGAGATTCATATATAGATAAATAAGCCAGACAAGAAGAAAGAAATAGCTAATTACAGTTAATAAATTAATAACTAACAGCCAAGCTGCACAAAGAAACTTGCAAAAAAATAAAATAAAATAAACAAACAGATAGAAAGATAATAGATGATAGATGGATGGATGGATGGATGGATGGATAGATAGGCTCATTTGCATCTCATTGTTTTTTTCAGGCGTTTATTAGCGAACTTCTTACAGTTCTATTATGTGTCTGACAGGAAGTAACATGCCCTCACCTTGCAGCAGCCTGCTGCTTATTTCCTCCCAATTAATTTCCTTTCAGTTCTCACACTCAAACATATTATCCAAATGAGCAGCAATTACTCACGCAATCACACCACGTTTCATCTCTATCAATATTTCGCATTTCATTGTCCGTGGGGTTACAGATGTCATAGCGAGTAGAATCACAAACAACAGCTTACAGTCAAAATGTAATTAGAATTAATGGGTTCAATCCAAGTCTCATTTCATCTCTTTGTGTTTATTTGATTGAACCAGTTGAGAAACCCCAGCGCTTATTTCCACAGTTCACAAGACCGTCTGGTCAAACATGGCGAGAGTGGCTGGGCTAAAAACCATGTGACTGCACGTATCTAACTATAGCATGGAAAAATCATGGTATTGTCATACGTTTGAATTCAAATACCTTACAGTATCGTTTAAATACTACACATGACAAGTGCAGTATTTGAATACAAAAAGCATGGTTTCTGAAGCATTCACTCACATTTGACCATCACCATGTAGACATCTATGGTGCAGATGGGTGGCTGGGGCAAACGCTCGCCCTTCTCCAAGATGTCAGGAATGTCACGTGTGGGAATCCCATCGTAGGGCTTTCCTCCAAACGTCATCAGCTCCCAGATAGTCACCCCTGAATGACAACAGATAAAGTCAACACATCATGTTCTGTATGCAAATAAAACATTGCAAGCTGTACCACATGCACCAAAGGCATTGTATTTTTCAAAATATAATTTTTATTTTGTAGTTTTATCTTATGTTATTGTACTTTTACTGCATGGCTGTATCTGTAAAATTTGCAATATATACTATAAAAAATAGCTTTATTAAAATAAAAATACAGAAAAAAATATAATGATATATAACAATTAATTTAATTTAAATATTATTATATCAAATATTACAAAATGTACAGCAAATCTGCAATTTTAAAACACCAAATCTGTATAAGGATTTATAATTTTAAGTATATTTATATTATATGTACTATTTATATATTATATATTATATACTATTTATTGTACCAATAGAGTGTCAGTATTTTAAGCTCACTAAAGCTTGAATTTGTTTGATCAAAAAGACAATAATATTGTGAAATACTTTAGAATTAAAAAAAACAACTTTTTCTATTTTAATGCACTTTTAAAATGTAATTTTATTCCTGTTACTCAAAGCTGAATTTGGCAGTACAATTTTTTTTTTCTGCAAAAAGGAGGATTATACATCTTTATTGTCACTTTTGATCAATTAATGCATCTTTGCTGAATAAATATATTAAGCACTTTTAATCAAACAAACTAAACTAAAAAACTTGGACACTTTTACTCACCATAACTCCATACATCACTCTGATGTGTGAACTTTCTGTAATGAATGCACTCCAGGGCCATCCACTTGATTGGCATCTGCATAAAAGAGAATTCTCATCAAGATGTGATAGAAATCAGAGATACAATCAAGCAACTACCATTCTCATAGATTAACATTGATTAATGGTTTGGTTTCCAACCCACCATATGAACTACAAAACCACTTAAAAATGAGTTCAATAATTCCAAGCCAGTGTGTCTCAGGTTTTAAACACTTACCTTCCCTCCATCTGAATTATACTCCTTTTCATCAGCATCCAGCAGTCGAGCGAGTCCAAAATCAGTGATCTTGATGTGGTTTGGAGATTTCACCAGGACATTACGGGCCGCGAGGTCCCTGTGTACCAGACGCCTCTCCTCCAGGAACATCATACCCTGCCAAAGACGAGATCTGAGTGCTTCTGTACCAAAACATTACAACTTTTTTTTTTTTTAGATCTTTGCAAACATCGTTCCTTGTCTGTACCCAAATTGTGGCCAGAACCAGAAACATTAAAACTTTTAAAGAAACAAACAACATTGTGTAGTTATGACAACAAATTGTCATGTTTGAGAAACTCCAAAGACAGTAATTGTCCCTGCAAGTTGTGTTTCTTTTGCTGCTCATCTTCACTCTGAAAAAAGATTGAATAGTGATATAAAACAGTGATATAAAATTGATTTCATTTCAGTCAGAAATATTTCACAAAGAAAAGCACAGACATACAACCCAGAGGACAGCAACATTTCAGCATTGGTTTAAACATTTCAAGGGTGCACTTGTATTGAGGAAAAACATACGGTATGATGAGAGTTATAATGGTAGAACTGGTCTGAATATTTCCAATGCTTTATTATAAATACAGCATTCAATAGAAGACATCAGTGACCATCAGGCTGTGTTCAAAACAGTAAATGTTTGAAAATGAGAAACATATTTCTCTGTAATACACTGCTCCATTTGCCACACTGTCCATCATTGCATAGGCATTATGTCTTTTTCTTGCCTTAGTGCTGCTCAAAATTAGTTAGACCGCAGCAAAAGAAAAGGCAGACAAAAGCTGAGTCAAGCACATTGTACTAAAATGCATTTTGTCCTGAAACTTGTCAACATTACAGAAAAATGTGAGAATTAAACATAGGAGTAGACACCTGACACTGAGAAAGTGAATCATGGACTTATCAATCACCAGCCACACACACACACACACACACACACACCAGAGCCACAGTGTGAAATGTAGTGCAAAACTTGTTCCAAGTGAAGCTTTTTAATTACTGTTACAGTAATACTGTATTAATAAAAAGTATAATGATACTTTTTATTATCAGCTTGTATACAACATAACAAGTCAACATAAAATATCAGGATATATTTCCAAACTTGTTTAAAAAGAAATATACATTAGGTCTACATCTTTCAAAACGCAAATATAGTGAAATATTATCATTACAGCTGTTATATGTTTTAATGCATTTTAACAACTATGCAACTGAAAAACGTAGTAGGTTTACTTAGTAGATTAAGCTAAGTTTTATTATGAAAGATTGATTCATTCATTATGTATATGATTCATTTTGTCACTCTTTTACAGATAGAACAATATTTAAATGGAGAACTTGGCTTTAGATATCCCTATCCCCATTTCTTACAGTTTATCCTCTAATTTGGCAAGAATAATATGCACATTCTCCAGTCACTTAACGGCAATAAAACATACCCAGTCCAAATCATAACTGTGTCAACAGCAGTGCAAGCCCAGCATCTCTCATAGGATAAATTACACAGCACTATTCTAAATGAGCAGCATCTTTCCATAGTCTTACAAACCATCCATTTATTTTTTATTAACCATTAAACAGAAATTCATTCCCTTAGGCTGGTTCTGCTCTTCCCCTTTGCCATGACCATCACTTTAGTACTGAAGGATCAAGTGTTTAATGTCTTACATGCTCCATGGATTTCTAATTCTTTTAAACAGATGCAGGACAGAATTAATACTACTTGGCTCAGGTATGCTGAAGTTTGTAGTAATCAACATTTCAATTGATTGACCGTCCAGTCCCAGAAGTAATCTGTTTCAAATACACTTTCATTTCACTGTACTGTAATTGCATTTAGCTCTCCTAAAGTAGCCAAATAAATACATGCGGTTTACTTGTACTGTTTTGGCTGATTGGACTGAAACATTTATTATTTATTACTGACATTTGTTAATGTAATGATGGCTATTTAGTTATGTTGGCTAAATGTCTTGATGACGGGTTTGTTTCTTACAAACAAGATGATGGACTGGAGTGATGTTGGGGATTATTGTGATGTTTTTATCAGCTGTTTGGACTCTTATTCTGACAACATTTACTGCAAAGGGAAAAACAAATCTAATTTTGCGTTTGAGACCAGAAATGAATGGTTATCAAATGGTTATGAAAAGGTTCATATTTTGGTTTTAGGATTCCCAAACAAGTTGGCATGTATACATCGTCAAAAAAAAAAACAATAAATAACATTCATTGTCTTATAATACAGTATGCTTTTATTTTTTTCTCCTTATTTGCACAACGACTCCCAAATGATATGTTTAACGATATTTTTTTCCAAACCCCTCCTTTGCGTGACGCCAATATGCAGTGATTGGTCTCATTTTCATGCATCATGCCTGTAATGCCTGATAAAGCAGGTTTTTTGGATAGATTTTCAAAAATCCATAAAAGGGGCACTTTAATACTATAAATAAAGTAATTTTGAACTGACAGGAGTGAAGGTTGATTATAATTAAACAGAATCAAATATAAGAGCAAATATATAAGTAATTTGCTTTTGTATATTTATTTTTTTTTATATTATATTAATTACTTCTGTGGTTGTTGCCAAGGTCTCAAGGTTTTATTGAATGGTAATGCTAATGAATAGCTTTGTCCAGTTATAATATGCAGTGCATTTCTAGAAGCATCCATTGATTGTGGTTTCTGTATATTCAGAGCCTTAACTCCACTTGAAAAAGATAGAGAAAGAGAGACCGGCTAGATAAAACAGGCAGCAAAGAGCAGTCCTTTGTGTCCACTGTTTGAGAGCACCCAGATGAAAGTAGGAGTAACCTAATCAAAACGGTGCCTGCATTTAGCATAACAAGCCATCTGCATGCCGATCCAGGGAGCGAGACTTAATGCCAGCGTGAGGTGCATTCGGGGGCATTAATAGAGCGTCTCCTCATCTCACTCTTTTATGCACCCGCTTTTATGTGTGCATTAATAAAGGTTAAAGTTTCTGTGGACGGACGAGAAGAGGGTCCCTCGGTGCCCTATTACAACATATTCTCGCCTCTGAATAGACAAATAACAAAAATTAGACTCACTTGATTATTTGGAACTAATTAGAGACTGAAAAGAAAAGAAGAAAAAAAAAACAAGGCACTATGGTGAAAGCATGCTTAATTCTGTGGACAATAATGCTGACAAGGGTGGAAAGAGGAAGTGGGCTGGAACGAGAGAGAAGCCATACTCAGCATCACAATGGGAACAGAAAGTGACAGAGGTGACTGGTATAAAACATACCGCAAGGACACACAGAAACCTATGATATATACCCAATAATGATGGGTAATATAGACTGTCGGCACATAAACAGTTTTTTTGTTTTTTTTTTCTAACTATATTACTAAAGGCATATTCAAAATGAATTGATCAGAATTAATTGCTATCCACCATTTTTTAATTGAAAAACATAAAATTCAAAAAAGTCTTAATTCAAAGAGAGCTTTCCAGTAGTTATGACATTCTGTTGCACTTATGTGTGCTCATCTCAAAGGCAGCAACTCTCTATTTGGGGAAAATAATGAAACTCCAAAATAAAAAAAATAAAAAAAATACTGCTCCAAATAACTAGATGTTTATTTTATGAAACTAGAACTCTGAGTGAATCAGTCATTATTGAAATACTATTTATTTATCCTTTTTTCTCACTTAAAAAAAGTGAGAAAATTACTCCATGATTTACTCACCCTCAAGCCATGGTGTATATAATTTTCTTTTTCCAGACAAATGCAATCGGAGTTTAATAAAAAAAAAAAAAAATAAATAAATAATGTCCTGGCTCTTCCAAACAAATGTGAATGGTGGTCGAGACTTTGAATCTTACAAATCCAGACCATCCATCCATCCATCCATCCATCTGTCCATCAAAAAAAAAAGAAAAATAAAAAATACTCCAGTGGGCTGCAGGGGGTTAATTAAGGCATTCTGAAGTGAAGCAAAGCTTTTTTGTTAAAAAAAAAAAATAATAATAAATCTGTATTTACATTATTATAAATAATACATAGGCATAGCAATTCTTTACAAATCCTCATTTTGTGTATATTTGTGACTGGTGTTTTGCTCTCTCCTCTGTGCTTCAGCATTCATTACCTCTCACCGGAGCTTACACGTCATCCGCTGGAACACCACTCTCTCATGACTGCAAGTATGACAGTAAACGGATGTTAGAAAGAGTTTTAATATAGATATGTTTCATACACAAACGTATTGCTTCACTTCAGAAGGCCTTTTTCAAACCCTGGAAGCCATGTAGAGCACTTTTTTATGATGGATGTATGCACTTTTTTGGGCTTCAAAATCTCAATGCCCATTCACCATTATAGAGCTTGGAAGCTTAATAATGTAACTCAGATTAGATCCGGTTGAACAAAGAAAGTCATAAACCCTCATGATTTGTTAGAGGGTGAGTAAATCATGGGGTAATGTTCATATTTGGGTGAACTATCCCTTTAAAAAGCCTAGCTTATTTCTGTGCTAATGATACACTTAATATTGATACACAAAATGATACACAAAGTATTACTATATAACTGCAAATAATGTTCACGATTATATAAATCAAAGCAAATATATTTATAAAATTTACACAGAGGAAATTGGTCAAATATTACGCAGAAAGTGGTGGCTTAGTTTGAAAATGTCTTCTGTGTGAGCTAAGCTTCATACATTGCTACACTGTTGAAAATATAAAATGATTTTAACTACTTCCAGTATATTATTTGTTGTTCTAAACACAAGTTACGTGTTACCATATAGGAAATAGAAAAGTCTGAAATCACTGAAAGCATCCTCTGTGCATGATTGCACACTTGTTTTATTCGAGCTATCCATTTGCATTCACTCACAAACAAACATGTTTGCAAATCTCAAAATCCCCTAAACATGCATGAATAATACAGAAACCGCACTAACAGACTCTACATACCGAAACTGCGCAATGGTAATATAAGTATGAAAATCTCCCTGTGGAGTCTCCTGAAGCATAACACTTTTTCCAGAGACATTGTGAGTTTTTGTCTCTACCCTAAACCTTTGGACTTACAAGAGCACAGCAGTGAGACTGTCTATCATCTGGACTGGTCTCAAATGACACTTACACTGTACTGTAACACACTCTTTCAGAGGCACAATAGGGCACTGATCTACAGTAAAGGGAAAATAGGTTTTGAGAAAAGCTGCAGCTTACTTCACTTGATCTGAATGTGATGAAACAAAGAAAAAGATCTATTACATTAATGTTTTCTGTCCTTTCCCTTAGAAATGTATTAATGTAGTTCTCCACTGTAAAACACAAAAAGTGAATGAGTAAAAAGAGTGTGACATAAAATAGAAAGGGAGACTCACTGAAATCAGTTTCCATTTATACAAGGTTTTCAGGATTATGTCTGGCCAGATTTTGACCAAACAGTGAAGATTGCCCAGATCTGAAGAGCAGAGGTGAGCTCTTCTGTTCCCAGAGCGTCCCACTGCCCCCTCTCATGGCATCTGCTGAAATGTCACCACTCAGGTAATAAAACAATAAATCTTTTTGATATTTATGAGAGTAAATATCATGAAGAATCCCTGATTTTTTATTTTCTTTTTTTAAAGGAAGAAACAAAAAAAAAAGAAAAGAGAAAATGTGGCTATTAATATTACAATGCCAAAACTTCAGCTCAGGGGTATTAGAGTTAACTCAAAGTAGTAAAATAAAATAAAATAAAAAAATTCAATTCAATTCAATTAAATGTAAAATTAAATTAAATTGTAATTGTAATTACTTTGGGGCAAACATATATATATATATTACTAATTCAGCTTTACAGCCATCAAAAGCAAAAGTTCAGTAAATTATGTGTAAAACAAATGAACAAATAAACAAATAAAGAAAATCTCTATGTATCATGATTAGCTCACTTTCATGGTAATATTTCTATAATAAAGAGCATGCTATATTGTTTATTTAAATGCAGTTTTGCTATCATTGAACAAAAACACTTGATTGTGCCATCCAGAGAAAACACAACCTTTGATATTGATTGATAAGTCATGATATATTTGTCTAAATTTAATGCTTTAAATTAGTTTGAATAGTTGTATTCTATGAGCTCATTACCAAAAGGTACACAAAAAGGAGATGTTAGAAATGAATCTCGTTTGGTTTTGAGAAATGTTAGAGAGAGTAATTGTGGGCTGTAATGAAAGGTTCAAGAACCTCTCTCACATTTCTTGGAGTCCCAAGAGAAGGAGAGGCTAAGATTAAATGCCATGAAAAGATGAAGGTGCAAATTAAAGCAGAATGCCATTAATTTCCATGTTTCGTTTCTGGTAATGGCTACAATTTCAGTGACACTCTGGCTGACATGGCCTTGGCTTTTCGTTCCCATTACAAACTGCAATTATCTACAAATTAAGCCCAGTGTCACTAGTGGTGTCAACAGCTTACAACCCCAAACTCTCCAGATCAAATCCTATGGTGTAACAGACAAACACACATTTACACACTCATTAATGTATGTGGGGAGACCTTCTAAGAGGCTCATGAGAAATCTCGTTTAGCAGCTTCTCTAATCTGTTAGAAACTACATTACTTCAGCTGAGCAGAATCCGCTGGCATATTTGATCCTGTGTCCCTCTAACCAACCTAATGCCATTAGTATATGTATTCATATATAAAGTGTACAGATACATTTCTTGAAGTTTAGATCCGTGTCACTGTTCCAAGATTGCAATGAGGAAAATTCAGTAAATAAATGTGCAATTTTATATAAATAAATAGATAGATAAATGCAATCTTGACAGTTTTCTAACTTGTTTGTACAAAAATCAACAGTCTATAGCTCAAAAAGAGCTCATAGTGACTGTTAAAATTACTCATCCGCTTTTTATCATTTAGTGGATACATAATCAATTGTTCCTTCTAAATGAAAAAAATTTATGGACAACAAATGGACTTCTAGGAGGAGATCTAAAATTTGTATACTGTTATCAGATTTTCCAAGATAATTCTGCAGTCACAAATCAGAGATTCTGATCTCAAACAATCTGAACTGAAGTTGATACTTTGAAATTAAACATGGATTCATGCAGAAATGTAAAGCAAACATTTGAAACATGGACATACTGGAGCACAATTGATATTGTTAATCATCTTGATGTGTGGAAAGACCCAGAAAAGTCCCTTTTGTGATTAAATATGGAAAAGTATATGTCAATATCACTTCTAGCAGAGTTTTTAAATAGGAATCAGTCTAGAAAGCCATAAGTAGTTACTGCTCTGCACTATAAAAAAAATCAACAACAGTAGGTTTACCTGTATGCAAATGTGTCATAGAATCCAAGATAAGCTTCTCATTTGGATTCTACACAGAAAAAGCAGTGGATGAAGGAAAGATGGAATGAATAAGAGGTTTCTGGAACCTGAAGCTCTTTAATGAGGCCAAAGGAGATATGCCTGCAGCAAAAGAAAGCCATTTGTGCAGGGAAATTACACCAAGGTATTCACAATATACACCAGCTTTCCAATCCTGCATCTCAGGAGAACACACTGAGGGAATCTTGGAAGAAGATCCCTTCGGCACAATGGGAAATTTCTGAAGGGTTCCTAACTGTTGAAACACGTTTCACAGTGGCAGCATTACAAAGACAACACTCATAATGCCAGACAAAGAGAAAGAGAATAACAGAAAATGCCTTACCGTGAACAAGAAAAATTATGTTTTTGGAAAATTATGAATAGCTCTGTAATACTGTGGGTGGAAAATATCAATTATAACATTTGCATCACTGCAACTCCCTCTTGCACGATAAAAGAGCAACTGTAGGCACAGTGCTGAGCTGCTGATGGTGATCAAAGCATGCTGGGAGAGATGCTTGTGTGTTGGAGGTCTGCCCATTATCATAACTGTAGTGCACAGGGGGTTAACACCACTTCTGATTGGTCAAGGAGAGCTAGTTTGTTACACTTGCTATTGCTTGGAATATTGAACCTGCCATTGCAATGCGGATTCACACCGGTTAACATTTCAGTTAAGAACTGAGGCACGTAACCTGCTTTAAATACATCATCTCGTAATGAGTGTAATCTCATCCTCATGCCGAGGTCATTATTTCACTGTGTGCAGGAGCAGTTTGGCAGCTCAATGAGAATTTGGCCGGCAACAGCATTTTAACTTTTCACAGCGTGACCGGGAAAACCTCTAGCAGTGGGTCTGAGTCACCAGCAGAATTCCAGGGCAGGAATAGGCAAGGTTGTCTAGCCGTTTGCTCAACCTACAACCTGATTAATAGGTGCCATTAAGCCAAAGCCCAGAGCTCTGAGTTACAACAAACCAGCACCCATCTCTTGAGCTCAGACAATCCATTTACAACAGACAGATTAAATGACTGGCTCTACAGCAGTGGAACAGAGGTAACTTAAAAAGGAATGCTGTGAAATACAACACAGATAATGCTCAGAGACTTTTCCATGACTTCTCCAGCTAAAGCCAACATTATTTAAAAACAAATAAATACAGTTTTATTTAAGAACTAATGTTGCAGAAAGTGTTATTCTTCAGTGCTATATTAAGAACCAAATACTGCAGTCCATTATATATATATATATATATATATATATATGTGTGTGTGTGTATATGTGTGTGATGCAATTAATTGTTGCCCAGCACAATTTTATTTTTATAATTTCATAACCTTCATTAATAGGGCAGTGTTGCTTCACTATTTGCAAAAAGAAAGAACATAAAATAAATTCAGATATAAAGTGTTCAAAAGCTCTGTTAAAAAGTCACAGATGGTCAGTTTTTCAATTCCAAGCTGAAATGAAGACTGATGGAAGCCTTTAAAATACATGTTGCCTTTATTAATCCAGCATGCCTTTTAATATAATATTACGCAGCAGACCAAAAAAAGAATTTTTAAACTATGTTATTTTTTAATTTATCATCAACGTGCTCTTAGTTAATAAAGGAAAATACAAGCATGTTTGCGTGCATGTGTGTGTGTATGTTAAAATACTGAATCCTACTATTGCATATGAGTATGGCGGCAAAGAACCACCAATGCAAAGCTGTCACTGATGTTTGCACAGCAATATTTTTCCATAAAGGTAAAAATAATGATTACATTAAATCTGACATAGAGATAGTTGGAGAAACTGTTTCAGAATCAAGAATCAAAATCAAGTCAAATTTCTGCAGTATTCACAGGGATGCTGTCTGACTGCTAGCCCAAACACTTAAAATGCTTCTTACCTTTGCGATCTGCACACACCAGTTGAGCAGCAGCTGGGAGCCGATGTTCTCCTGGTGTTCATGTACGTAGTCCAGCAGGCAGCCGTGGGGCATGAGCTGAGTTACCAGCTGAATAGTGGGACTCAAGCAGACCCCCAAAAGACGCACTAGATGAGGATGCTCCATGCTGGCCATGATCAGCGCCTCCTAGACAAACAACAGGAAAAATAGGGTGTTGAAGTCACATGATAAAAATCTTTCTCTGGAGATATTTTCCTATCAACAACCAAAATGTCTCTTAATAAATGTTATAATCGTACCTCACAATATAGACACATTTTTTGGTAACACTTTATTTTGATAGTCCACTTTAGATATTCAACTAACATTAAGTAACTTTGCAACTACATGTGAACTAGCAGTCATTAGAGTATTAGTAGACTGTCTACTTAATATCTCCTAACACTTTATTTTGATGGGTCCACAACATATATGTATATGTCAACTTATTCTACTAACCTAAAACCTACCCTAACAGTCTACTCTGAGAATTAGTAGACATGTAGTTGTGAATTAACAAGAATTAGTTGCCATGTAGTTGACATGTAGTTACAAAGTTACTTATAGTTAGCAAAATGTCTAAATGGACTATCGAAACAAAGTGTAACCCATTTTATTTTTTAAATATAATATTACATATGAAAACATATATATATATATATATATATATATATATATATAAAGTTTAGGTACTTTAAACTGCAATTTTTATTTTTACTGCAATTTTTATGATTAAATTTTTTTATTAAATATTTAAAATAGCTTATATTAAAAAAAAAATTCAAAAGAAATCAACATCTTGAACATTGATAGACAAAATATTATACAAATTCTATAAAATATCATATAAAATGTATATAAAAGTGCAAAATGCATTTTAAAACCATCACAATACATACAGTATCAATCTGCAGCTGAATACCATAATGATGTTGAATCAGGAAACATGTAGTAACTTTCTGAATTTAAAGCTTTCTCTCTAGTCCAAAACCAAACATTTATTAAAACAAGGGAACGAAACGGATTGTCCCAAACTTCCTCAGCTTCTGGCTACAGACAAATGAATGCATTGAGACAGTGATTCTCAAAGTACAGGAGCATAGTCAAATTTGGTGCATAGTCTCTTTTTCCATTCAATGCTCCTTATGATGTTGAATCTGCTGACTGCACAGCACTCATGTAAACACACACATTTCTGAATGTATTATGGGTTTTGTGAACCTGTCTGTGTAATGCTGCTTTGCAAGAAGGCTGTTATTTAAGGAAAGGGTTGTTCAAACTTGACAGGAGCTGACAGCAAATCTTCAGTTCACAGAGCAGTATCTCATTTCACATGTGAAGAGGCAGTTTAAATAGAAGTCTTCATGTACAAATAGCAAATAAACAGCTCATTTCATTCAAAGGGTTAGAGAGAAGGTCAAGAACAACTTGTGACACCTAAAAATTTGACTCATCATTACTTGAAAAAATGTACATTTCTTAGCTTTATCTGAAGCAAATAACAGCACTATAGGCATAAATCATACACAAAGCATAACAAGTCTCTCTGCAAATGCTATTGTACTCTTGCCTCCTACAGCGAAGATAACCTCCATTAGTGAACCTGACCTCGCCAGCCACTGCTGGCCTGTCTCACTCAATTAGCCGTATGTTTCAAACGGAAAAAGGACCTTCAAAAAAAAAACACATATAGTATATAAATATTTATGTGTTACAGCGAAGACAAGGATGAATACGGATCTTTCATGAGTGGGTCTGCATCATCTTGCCTGCTTATGTATGTGCACAGAAACACAGAAACACAGAAACACACACACACATACACACAAGGAGCGCACAAAGGAATTCCCTGGCAATTGCACTCAGTCGCAGCACATGAGGCCACGTTTTGATGGCTTTTTAAAGGAGCCTGACCTGAATCTGACTTCTCTCTCTCTCTCTCTCTCTCTCTCTCTCTCTACACATGTAGTAAATAATTAATTTAATGCCTTCTTGCTGAATAAAATAATTAATTTATTTTTTAAAAAATCATTTGAATAGTAATTCAAAGAAAAGAAGGAAGCTACATTTCTTATTTAACTAGGATAAACTTTTTATTAGAATAATGTGCACAACATTATGCAATATTAAGTCCAAGAAAGAAAGTAAATGAAATCACGCTTGATTTTATGTCTACCTGTTTGACATTCATGCAACCCTTTATAGTGATATTATTAAGATCAAAGTAGTTAACTCACATCCATAAACTCCACATTGGCTTTAGGTCCAGTACTTTCATTGAGTATCTTTATAGCCACAGGAATCTTCACAGTTTCTCCTTCTGGAACCCATATTCCCTTATAAAGAAGACATCAGAATCAGTCAACAATCCTTCAAGTCATGTAAAACAACAAATGCTGACAGGTACACACATCAAACATAGAAGTGTTACCTTATAGACCATGCCAAAGGCTCCAGCTCCCAAAATCTTGACTCTCTTGAGCTCAGTTTCCTTCAGTATTCGCAGCTGAGCTTGGTTTGGTGCTGTACCACTGGGCGTCAACGGCTCCACCAACTGCTTAAACATCCAAGTCTTAGATCAGACACAACTTCTGAATTTATAAATACACAGAGCTCCAAAACAAGCTCTTAGAAGTTACATTTAACTATATTTTTGGTATTAAGTTTGTTTATGCAGTAGTCATTAGGCCTCAGGAGGGAAAAGAAAGACGTTTCTAGATATTTACAGAGTAAACAGCTGTGAAGGGAACGGAGTGAAGATGAGAGGGGTAGAGAAGAGGTAAGGTTGAAAAGGATGTACAGAGACATAATTGCTAAATATAAAGTGGCATTTGTAGTTTCATTAGGGCTGGAGAAAATAACAATGTGTGTGGCAGACATGTTTAATAGCATGTGTTCATAAAAAACAGACTTCAGACCTTTATGAAAGGAAGTGTTTCAACTTATACAAATACTAGGAAATTAAAATGCAAATTATTATTAATTTAAACACACTGATGTGAAACCAAAAGACCGCAAAGCCCATAAAATTTAATACATAAGCTATCATTGTGTCTATGGTTAGAAAAACACCAAAACAAACACGCCCCTACCCCAAAAGGGTCTTGCCCCTTTGATAGCTCCGCCCCACACATACGTAGCTTAAGCAACCCAGTCAACGAGTTCTGTGAAACAAAGTAGTACCAATGTTAACTGTCTTTTGCTTTTTATCTTTCTGTCGCTCTGCTCGGCTGTCACTGAACACTGTCTCCTCCACATCACGAATAGACATGCCATTACTGCTGATTGGCTACAAGTTTGTGTTGCTAAAGGGCCCGAATCTTTTTCCAAGGCATTTTTGAAAAATCATATACCCTGCCTTTAAGGAGATGAATGAATGATTTTATCAGGATGACTTTTTTCCTTCAATACCAAGTTTCTCCTGGGGAATTATCCTAAATAAATTACTTTGAAAAAATGTTTGTTAAATGACAACTTGGTTATTGTTTTTTTTTGTTTTTTTTTCTGAACTGAGGAATAACGCATTGATAGCAGCTAAAATAATGATATTTAGTCCCTGGATGCACTGTTCTTATTTATATGAAAGGAGGAGGAATCTCCCAGCACACCCTATACAAACAGTCCACTCAGCACTTTCAGTCTTAGGTAATGGAAAAGACATTTTTAAAGTGACATTTTAACAATCTATAAACGTGTAAATTTGGTTATCCATTATTCAGGGGCTAACTGTTACTTTATGTGACCAATCACTGCACAGACAGGAGGCCTGTCACTTTGTTTTATGAAAGTACAGACTGAAGACACAGTGTGGAGCTGTCCATCTCTGTGGTGCTGAAACCCAGCATTCAGACTGAGCGTTAGAGGGAGCTGTCCATATATGTGGTGCTGAAAGAGAAACATCTGTCAATTTTTTTTTTTTTTTTTCCCCACTGTAAAAGGACTGTGTGTGTATCAGGTTCAACATAACTTTATCAACAGAATTTCAACACTTCTCTCTGTTTAAGCAAATAAAGCGTAATGCACACACATTGGAAGTCCATGGGGAGAGGAGTTCAGAAGAGTTTAAAGAAAAAAATGTGCAGCTTGTATTTTGTTGTGTAACTTTTAATAATTCTTCAGTATAAACCTATCTGTAGCTACATTTTTAAAATAACATATATTTTAACATTTTTAAAGGCAATCAGCGAACATTAGACAGATGCATGCATGCTTTTTTTGTTTGTTTGTTTTTGTTTTGTTTTGTTTTTTTTAAACACTGGGTGGCCTGGCCTTGCCTTATCTTCTTCTTGGCAGAAACACACCACTTTCTACTTGAACAGAGGCCTCAGGTTTGCTAAAACGGATTTCAGAATTCTAGTGCGTGAGTGTCTCTGTCAGCTTTTGGATACAGGGCATCTTCTCAGGCTGACAGCTGTCTATAACACTGATGCTCCACCTGCAAATTATCCAAACCAGCATAGACAGGCCATGTTTTTTAATAGGCTGCACAGTCATTCAGGGCAACAGGGCTATGCATTAACCCAACAAACCTGCCACGCATTTAAGGAAGGCCCTCCGCTGAATACTTTATGGGCTGTGAGCTGGGGAAATTTTAAGCATGCAGCTCACCAAGAATCGAAACGAATGAAAAAGCTGTGGACAGGGAAGGATTTTGATGCAACGTGACAGACAGAAGAGACACAAGATATGATGCATAATGTATGGAATGTTTCTCTTCTAGTCAGTGCTTGCTGATTTAAGAAAACTTTTATGAGAATAGGCCACTCTCACCTCAGTCTCCAGGAAACGACGCAAAGCTCTCTTTTTCTTAATGCTCTTTCGACGGATGTAAACGGCCACACCCAGAGCTATGATGACCATCACAAAGAGACCCCCAATTAACCCAGCTGCAATCAGAGGAGTCCTGAAAGATCATAGGACAATAAACAAGTCGCTTTTCCACAAACCACTTAAGCACAAACCCCTCCCTATGATTTGTATTTTATTAGTGCATTATTTTACTTTATTATCCACTTGTATAAAAATCTTACCTGTCCAACATGCCAATGCAATCTTGTACTCTGGGTCCAGTACAACTGCAACACAGAAAATGATACAACAATTTAGAATCAATATACTTAAGTTGCATTGCAGCAGACTGGTAATTTTTCTTCAGTATTATTTAAGTATTCAACATCATGCAATCATACTGTCCTAAATGTATCCAGATAAAAAAGAACAAAATTAGTAGCTTAAAAAACATGATAAAAAAAAACAAAAACAAAACGATGATAATGTAACTAAAAATAGTTAAGAAACAGCCTTCATTTTCTTCATGCAAACTATAATTTCTTATATTTTCCTTTGATTTGACATTTAAAAAATGATATATGGTTTAAAAAAAGATATATTTTTTGAGCAGAGAATTATCAGACAATAATGAATCCCTTAACATGACTATTACAAATTAAACACTCAATAGATGTTCATAAGTTTGCATAATATCGGGTTTAGGTCACTCATGTAACTCCTATAAATTTCATTTTTTTAATGTTAAAGACGTTGTTACCCAATAAACAATACTCTGTTTTGGATCATCACTTAAATGTCCAATGTAAAAGGTCCTGCAGTAAAACCAGTTGTGGACCATTGATCTAGGAATTCAGGAACCTGTTTTTCCTGCTCTCTACTCCCCCAGGCCCATGCGTCTAAGACTGAATGCACTAACCACGACGGCTTTACCCACATGGGCAATTAGGTTAGTGCTCTGGGCATATTGTGCTTGATGCAGTTAAAGGAAGGAAAGAAGCTTACAAATAGATTTAAGTGCAAACACAAGCAAACAGTCGTACCCCTGGGTGCAGTTGGGGTGGCAGGGATGGCACTCGTTGTTGGTCTCAGCATATTTGAAGATGAAGCTGTTTGCTCCCTGCAGACCATCAGGGCATTTCTCCACACAGTTGGGTCCATCTTTGAGATGCAAGCACTTCACACAGTGATCTGGACCCTGTAATGGGAAAAGAGAGAAGGATGGAAGTGTAGGAAATGAAAAGTGTCTCAAGAGACTGACAGGAAACATTTAATGAAAGGAAAGGAAACATTTAATGAAACAAGTCGTAATAAAATTTCAAGGACACATCAATTATTTTATTATTTTATTTCATTTAATTTTAAATGAAATTTAATATCATTCCATTTAAAATTTTATTTATTTAATTATTTATGACTTGTCCAAACAAATTCAACAACACAAACTAAATATTTTGAAGTTCTAAAGGACTTCCTGGTCTACACAGATCTTTTTTTTTTTTTTTTTTTTCACTGTGCATTGTCGTTCAAAGGTTTGGGGTTGCTATTTAACTTTCTTAATGTTTTTGTCTATTATGTTAATTTATTTAATCAAAAATGTATAAAAAAGGGTTTAAGCATAAATACAATAACAACAAATACAACCTCTATGCATCAATAATATGCAACTGCGTGATACAGCATAGTTAGCCAAGCCTTGCCTCATCTAATAAGTTCTGATGATACATTTAGAAAGAGGCATACAGACAAGATTTAATTTTGAGACTGTAAGTGGATAGCTTAATTTGTTTCTAATCAATTTCATTCTGTTTCACGCTATATGCAGTCTGAAGCTATGATGAGATGAGGATGCAATCGACTCTGTCAGAAATCTAAGCTTTTTCTGTTGTTTGATGTCAAGGTTGTCAGGTTTTAATTAAAGCAGAAACAAAATCTATTAACTAATATAGTCTCAGATGGCTTTTAGGCTCATACCGGCCCATGGCAGGTCAAACTTTTCTCTCCGGCTTTTTCACACTGGCTGTCACACTCAACACAAACCGAGCCATTGGCGTACTCTCGAACATCCCTAGAACAGATAGAGAACAAATTATTATGAGCCAAATATTGTACACAAGTATATAGCAAAATGCACTAAATGTCAGTTTGACAAAAATCCACAGTTTGCATGATACTGAAGGCCTTTATACTCAATGACCAGGGGATGCATCAATTAACTAAACAGACATACAAGAAAAGTAGTACAGGTGCAAACAGCTTAAGGAGCTGTCAATACTGATGTCATTTGTCTCTGTGGTCGATTGTTTCATTGAGAGTATTCAAAAAGAGTTTCCAACGAGCGAAGAACGAAAGCTTGTCAATTAAGTCCTGAGAGCAGTATCTAAGAAATCAAACCTCCAGTGAATGAGTCCCAATGTTATCAGGACTCGACTGTATATATGTTGTGGAGGAAAATCCATTTATACTGGTGAGAGAGGGACAACTGGGGGACCCATAGGTGTCTGTACTTGACCTAAGGGGTCACAAGGATCCTAAATGAAGAGGAGGTTTTAGTATAAATGATAAAGTGAAGTGTTTTCATGTTACTGTCCTCTTGTGGAAAAGTAAAGCAGTTACGAGTTTGTAACCTTGAGTGAGATTTAGATATAAAAGTGTAAGACTGCCCTCCCTCTTGGTCATACTCTGCAGCAAACTGTGTGTTTCTGTATGACTGTTTGACCTTCTTTGCAAAGAATAAAATCTTTAAAGACAATTTATTGAGTTTGTCTCTTACATGGTGACAGTTGTTTTAAATTGCCACGACAATGTATATATTTGATCTAATATTTTTGCTCTTTGTAATCCTGAATTCAAATTATTCCCATTTTATTTTTGTATTTAAAGAACATTTTTCCTTTAATAAACATGTTAGAGCTGACATTAGAGGCTATGCAAAATTAAAACGTGCAAAGAACACAAGCTGTATTTTCATTACACACTTATTTCTTAAATTTTTAACTCGATTTTGAATGCCACAAACACATTCACAAATAAAAGGCTAGCATTGGACATTTTGCCTGTTCTTTTCAAAGCCTGTTTCCATGTCTCCATGTTATTTTTTTTTTCAGCCTGCCAGAAAAGCAAGAGAGTCTGTCTGCTCCTTTGAGTTATAAATAGCATTAAAAGCATTTTGATCCCTTGATCTTGATAGTCTGATCATGATAGTCATACTGCAGATATATCTTTGGAGCCAGCAACCTATCTGAACAAATCTGCATTTGAAAAACATATTCATATTAAGGCAACCGCAAGCTAAATTAGTTTAAGATGTTATTTCTTTTAAATAAAAATAATAACTTTGAAGAAAGTTCCAAGCATGAGCATAATGACACCACAAATGATTTGTTTGCCCACATACAGTACTCACCCATTATATAAGTTACAGGACTTGACACATGTCTTTCCTCGGCTGAAGTATTTACACGAGAGACACTGGTCTGGTCCGGGACCCCAGCATCCTTCCTCTGAACACAACGGATCACAAACCATCTGCTCTTTAGCTGGAAAAACAGATGCACATGAACAATTACAAAGAAAACACTGCAATTAGTTCATTCATTTGGAGCTTAGATGTCTCCAGCCCACAAATATAGCTGTGAATACATTATGTTCATGAAATATTTATTACTCACATTACCTACAGAAAGCTTGCCATGTTTCTTAACTGCTATTGGTTATAATAGCTATTACTTTATTTCTATGTATTTCTGTTCATTCTAAGTGAATTAAAGTAGAATGAAATGTGCATTTGATAAGCTGATATTTAGAAAGCAGGAACCACACAAACAAATAAACAAACAAACAAACAGATAAACAAATAACCAAGTAATAATAAATAAATTAATACTATAAGTACCATTCCAAAATGTAACTGGGTCAAAGATGAAAAAGGGTTTAGGCATAAAAACAATTAATGTAATACTGCTATAAAATGTTGTTGTTTTTCGAAAAATAAATAAATTAATTAATTTAAAAATTCAATAATAATTAAAAATGTTTTCTGTTTAATTTAAGCAATTTTATTTTTATTTTTCAGAGCAAAAAAGTAAATATCATATTTTTTTCCCTGATTTACTGAATTTACCCATGTTTTTCAGTGTAATGATTTTGTCATGCATATTTACAACAAAAATGAATTTATGACATATTAAAAGACTAATTACTTTCACCTCAAATACTAAATAAATGTAATTATTATTATTATTATTTTTTTTTTTTTCACTATCCTAGGTTTTGCCCATTTGTCAGCAATAATTTTTTACTCCTTTAAAGCACAATAAAATTTTATATGCTCCCTTATTCTTTTATATGTTGTAATATGTACAAGACAGAATAAGCATGTTGTTTGATTTTATTTTTATTTATTTACTTTTTTTAATATGAAAATGTAACATTATTTTAACCAAATTGTGACATTTTATTCCCCAAATACTTAAAACCTTAAAACCTTAAAAGCTAACACTTTACTTACATTTAATGTGTTTCTGTAGATATAAAATCACTAAATTTCATTTGATGTAGACATCTACTCTAAATGCCTTTGACCCAGTTATATTTAATTATGTTAATATATTTAATATAACTATATTGGTATTCAAACCGCATGACAAAAAAAGTGTGAACAAATAAATGCGCTCTACTTTGAATCACTGAAGGGGGGCTGTTTAAACGTATGAATGTTCAGCCTTACAAGTTTATGATTTTGTTAGTATTTTGTCATATGTAACAGTGTCACTGCTTATATACAGTCTATACATTTCAAATTCCCCAGCCACATAAGACATAGATCCTTGCTCCTCAAAAAGGTTTGCAAAAGCATTGTTCTCCATGAATAAACACACTGTGAGCATCTGTCTGGGCTGTTGGTCAGTTGTGTAGATCAGTCTGCTTTGGTTGATGATGTGGAAAA
Organism: Enteromius mattozi; assembly: GCA_032359235.1. Lineage (NCBI taxonomy): Eukaryota > Metazoa > Chordata > Actinopteri > Cypriniformes > Cyprinidae > Enteromius > Enteromius mattozi. The sequence continues at coordinate 14,495,072 of JAUMHE010000042.1, forward strand.
GAGGCTAATGAATGAGTGGGCTAGCAGAGCCATTGATCCCTCACGTTACAGACTTATTATCACACTAATTACATCCAGCTTGGCGGTGTGCACTGGAAATGGCTCTCCGTCTGTTAACATCTTCATTAGCCCCACAAGTTTAACTTTCACAAGTTACGTCTTACTTCAGTGTCCTAATTCCAGTTTTAGACTAGACCTAGTTAGTGGCATAGACATTGTCCAAATACTCAAACTTTATGGGTCTGTATATGATAAAAAGGCACATTTTTGGAGTACAGTGCTGAAAATAATGAGTTTTTTTCTCAAGCGTATCAAAGCTGTATTTACTTAATGAAAAAAAACAGTAATATTTAGAAAAAAAGTATTACAATTTAAACTGCTGTTTTCTATCTGTCTATCTATCTATCTATCTATCTATCCATGCTAAACAGGTTAGAAACATGCTAGCAACATGCTAGTAACCTGCTACTCATGCTAGAAATATCCTAGCAACATGCTAGCAACTTGCCAATCATGCTAGCGACATGCTAGTCACTTGCTAATAATGCTAGCAACATGCTAGTAATATGCTAATCATGCTAGAGACATGCTAGTAACTTGCTAATCATGCTAGCAACATGCTAGTCACTTACTAATTATGCTAGTAGCATAGGCTACTAATCATGTTAGAAACATGCTAGCAAAATGCTAGTAACTCGCTGATCATGCTAGAAACATGATAGCGATATGCTAGTCATACTATCGACAAGCTGGTCACTTGCTAATTATGCTAACGACATGCTAAGATGTTAATCATGCTCAAAACATTCTAGCAACATGCTAGTAACTTGCTTATCATGTTAGAAACATTTTATCAGCATCTATCTAACCTATCAAAATTTTCAAACTAACTCACATAACACATTTATTTAACCAAATTCAATATTAAGCGTTAACTCTAATTAATATACTATAACATAAGTTACAACAGCAAAAATACCTGTTTTATAATGGTCATGTAAAATGAAACGGCATTTTTTTGGAAAATTACAAGCACACGGGGGAAAACATAATGGCAATAATAATAATAAATAATAATGACGAATAACAATATAAAGTAATATTGCATTTCCTTGTAGCTTGATCAGAGCTGCAAGTGTATGATTCTCTGTTCTCTTATGTCAATAACAAAATTCAATAAGACATCATAACATGCAATTAAATTTGTTGTATTTCTATTAGCAACTAAATGATAGAATCTGATCCTCAATTTTCAGTCTAATTAAAGTCTATTTAGATACTCGCAAGTCTGATATGGAAGCTTTTCAAGCAAATGTATCACTATAGGATGCCAAGTTTTTTATTCTTGCTTCAAACATGACATCTTATTTTAGAGGAAATCACAGTTACTGAACAGATGGAGGTGTAGATGAGAGCTGAGAGTGAACGGCACTCACTGCAGTCTCTGGGGTCCCTGTTGTTCTTGATCAGAGCTCTCTGGGTGCTGGTGCGGAACAGACTGGTCCAGTTCACTGTGTTGTAGAAGCAGAGCTGGCTGTTGTTGGTCATGTAGACGTTACCAGCGCTGATCTCTTTCAGAGACTGGAACTTCAATGAAGAGATCCAGCGCTGCTTCAGAATCAGCAGCGAAATACCACTGAGAAAACAAAGACACAGACAGCTAATTCAGCTTCACTTTTCTTCAAATTAATACAGGATATAATTGAAGAGATCTCTGATAATTGACAACAATGCTACAGGAACTATTTTAAGTGCCACATCCGCAGGGAGCGAACACTTTTCACTTGGATCTAATATGAAACAAGGGAATTCTTAGAAGTAGTTAATGAGGACATTTCTGAATATATTACTAAAAGAATATTTAAATCATTTAGAGTATAAGCAAATCTGCTAAAAGATTCAACCCAAAATTGGACAGGAAAAGTGCGCTTGGGACAACAGCATGCATTTGCCAATCCTCTGAAAGTACAAAAGCCTATTAGATTTCACTAAACTAGTCCAGCAGTGAATTTTGGACTAAATTTTGTGAGTTTGGCATAGGAAAACAGGCATTACTCATGGGCATCATCAGTCCACCTATATTTATAACTGTGACACAATGTCATTTCAGTTATTAAGCAAAGAGTTTTGATTGACAGTGTTCTGAACTCAATGTCATGAATTGTCTAACATTTAATTAAAAAAATTAAATACTTAGCAGCAGCAGTAGTAGTAATAATAGTACACAATTTAATTAATAATAATCAAATTTAATTAAGTAAATCTATGATGATGATTATAATAATATAAAATTGAATTTAAAAAAATAAAATACAAATACAACAACATCAACAACTACAGCAATAATAATAAAAAAAAATAATTCACAGAAATTATTAAAACAATAAAATAATAATAATAATAATAATAATACTTTTTATAAACAATCACAGTGAAATATAGAATGTTTTTAACATTTATTAAATAATAGAATTGGTCCCACATTATATTAAGTGGTCTTAACTACTATGTACTTTCATAAAAAATAAAATAAAAAATAAAAATAAGTGCATGACTTACGTTCATATTGTATTACAAAACACTTTTGCTGCTACTGGTAAGGTCAGGGACAGGTTTGGTGGTATGTGTAGGTTTAAGGATGGGTTAAGGTCCAAGAGATAGGTCAACATTGTAATTACAAATGTAAGTAGAGAACTTAACTACTTTTTTGGGGGGTAACACTTTATTTTAAGGTGTCCATAACACAGAGTAATTACCTAGTAAGTGTTTAGTAGTAGCCCGTTGTACTTACATACAACAAAATGTACTTACCATGTAACTAAGTTATGGAACAGTTTGCACTTACAGTTTGTAATTATGTATATGTAATTATGTATATGCTACTGTTACACATATGTAACAGACCGAGTCTGTTGCAGACTTTATACAAAGTAATTATGAATTCAAGTACAGAGGCCCAAGCTACTTAAAATAAAGTTTGTAAAAAAGTGTAAGTAGCTGTGTAACAGTCTCAGTCTGTAACATATGTGTAACAGTAGCTGCCTGTTACATCTACATAATTACAAACTGTAATTACACTAGCTACTACTAGTACCTAATTAGGTAATTACTCTAAATTATGAGACCTTAAAGTAAAGAGTTACCTTTATATACGGTGTATACAGTATATATGGAATGTAAATACACAATAAGTGCATTGTACTAAAGGATTAATTTAAATGTAAGTACATAGTAACTAAGGCTAAGTGGGGCAATATTTTAATTGACTATCTTCAATAGCTATCAGTTGTGTACAATCATGAGCCTCATGTTAGTTTTGAACTCATTTCAACTTAATCAACATTACAACCAAAGGTATGAACAAGTGATTAAATGTACACAGCTGTTGTGAATCTGATAATGATAATAACTTTCAACTACAATTTTGTGATAGTTTACCTATAAAGAGTGCGTCCTCCAATGGTGGCAAGGTTTGAGAAAACACCAAGGTCTGTCATGTTTTCTGGCCAAGACTGAATGTTCAAGACACCTATGAAAACACAGAACAAATAAAAGGTATCCACGCTTTTAAATACCCTGAGAATAAAACAGATAAACAAGTTTGTTTCTATGACAGCAGACATCAGCTCAGGATATTGCCACAGGTCCAGTGAGTACGATATTATTTACAGCCTGTCTGACAGTATAAAACAGCCCCATTACATTAAAATGAAAGTATATTAAGGGAAATGATGGCGCTAATTAAAAGAACGAGTTCCATTACCACAGAGTATCATTCCTTCAGATGCACATTGTTTTAATTACCAGTTTGCAGCATTGTATTGGGTGAAATGTGTCTAAACTGAGGGTACACCAATGGCGCACAAGAGAACAGTTTCCGAGTTTCATTTTGAAAACGTTGCTTTGCTGCTTCAGTCCATTAGCTATTTGGCACAATCATAAGAACAAGTTGAAAGTGACAAAAGGCTTTTAGCATGAGTCATAGTTCATTCCTTTGAGGCTTTATAAACAAATAAATATTGCGTACCGCATAAAGATAAGGATTTGTGACATAGAATATTTCCCAACTCAAAGGATAAAAGTTAATGTATGAAGAAATAAAGAAAGTTAATGGTTTCACGCAAGGCTACACAGGTTTAATGGGCTGTCATGTGATGGATGGTGACTGTCGCTCACCTGTGATCTCTCTTACGGTGCGGAATACATTTAACCGATCAGGGTCCAGAGCTTTTATGCTATGAAACATGTCCCTGTTATAAATAAAAAACACAAAACGACAGAAAAAGGGTTTTATAAGTTAGTATGAGATATATATGTTAGACAAAGCCACAAACTGATAAATAGACTGGACTCGCCCTTTAATGCCCGTGATGAGAAAGATGAGGTTCCCGTTGATTTTGGTGCAATTGACAAACTTTTCAATGTTGCTGGAATCTACAGTTTGAGCCGTCTGAAGACTGCCGGTACCTATACCATCACACACTAAACACCACAAACAACCAATTTAAAAACATTTATCATTTCAACAACAACACTTCTGAAATTCTGAAAGTTTATTCTCAGGTGCTGTTAATGCTGAATAAAACAAAAAACTAAAATTGGTTTTCATTAAATAAAAAGCAAGATAAATATTAACTTCTATTATAATATTAAAACGTATTCTAATATCTACGTAGAAACCACTGCGAATTGAAACAGCAGTTTCAGAATCAAACAACCCATAACAAACTTGCTCTGTGTGTGTTGGTATTTGTGGTTCATGGGGACACAAATTTGATTAATGAAATGGTTATAATAGAGGTATTATAATTTGAAGGTGGTTTATGAGGACACTGCCAATGTCCCCGTAATTCAAAGGCTTAAAAAACATACTAAATGGTGTTTTTTGTTTTGTTTTGTTTTTTTGGTTTGTTTTTTATCTAAAAACAGGAAATAAAGTTTCCTGTAAGGGCAGGGTTAGGGTTGGACAGTATAAAAACCATTACGCTTATGGAGAGTCCCCCATAAACCACAAATAGCAATATGCGTCTGTGTGTGTTTTCAAAGCTGGCAGACTGCATAAATAAATAAATAAAAAGAAAAAAAGTGACAATTTCATCTGATGTGCCCTTTAACAGATTCTCAAAGGCGTGTTGACATACATTGTAAAATGAGCTAAAACATTGGCTTGATCATATTTCACTGAAGAAAAAGAGTTATTCAAACATCAAGCGAGTCAATTTCCCCCTCATTGTGAGCCTAATTATGATCAAATGCAAGTCATATCGAGATTGACTAATATGACCCAGTTTGGTGCCTGGGCCCATTATCACTTCTGCTTATTTTGTGGTCATCCCTCATTAATCTTTTCTCTATTGAAAAAGAACAAACTTTTGTTGCAATCATGACAGGGTAGACCAATAATGTGTTTACTTTCTAGATACTTCATGGTTTTACATGTATGGTAGGCATATGATTCATCTGCTTTTTAGATTATCTGATGCTAGCATGAATTTCATGGCAGGTTTATGGGTAGACTAGAATGGTATTTGTGGTTTATAGTCTTTTGTTGATTAGCATGGCTAATAAGTATGTTTGAGACCAGAACACCAACTTCCCATGACCAGCATCCAAAATACAAAATATGCTGGTCTTTTCATTTAAGAGTCAGTCTAAAAGACGGAACTGATGAAAGGAAACTTAATGGGAGAAAGCATAATGCTTAATTTGGTGGATGTAGGAATAAAAGTCATGCCGTTTAGTTAAATAGTCAACTCCTTGTTTGATCCTGTTTGTTTACTCTCAAATGTGAATATGTATTAGCTCAGCCTGGAAAGTACACAATTTATATCCTTTTATATATATATATATATATATATATATATATATATATATGCTTTTAAAAATAAAGAAAAAATAAAGAAAGAAAAAAGCGAGAAAGAAATCAATCCTTTTATATTTAGCAAGGATGCATTAAAGGAATAGTTCACCCAAAAATTCTGTCATCATTTACTCACCCTCAAGTAGTTCCAAACTTTGAATTTCTTTGATTTGCCGAAAACAAAGGAAGATATTTAGAAAAAAGTTCAAACCAGGCTGTTTTGGGTCACCATTGATTTCCATAGTAGGAAAAAAAATACTATAGAGATCAAGGGTGACCCAAAACAGCCTGGTTACAAACTTTTTTCAAAATATCTTCTTTTGAGTCAGCAGAACAAAGAAATTCAGAAAGGATTCAGAACTACTTGAGGGTGAGTAAATGATGACAGAGTTTTCATTTTTGGGTGAACCGTTCCTTTAAGTTGATTAGTAGTAACAGTAAAGACAATTGTAATGTTTCAAAAGTTGTCTGTTCCAAATAACTGCTGAACATTCTATTCATCAATGAGTACTGAAAAAAAATACTGTATCATAGTTGTCACAAAAATATGAAGCAGCATCTGTGATGTTTCTTGATCATCAAATCAGCATATTACAATTATTTCTGAAGAATCATGTGACACTGAAGACTGGAGTAATGATGCTGAGAATTCCTTTTTACATAACAGGAAGAAATTAAATGTTTAAATATAGGAAAACAGAAAACATTCATTTCAAATTGTAATAACAATTAGGTAATGTTACACTTTTACTGCATTTTTGATCAAATAAATGCAGTCTTGGTGAGTATAACAGACCTCTTTCAACAACATTAGAAATCCTGAATGATAATGCACATTATATAGCATTATTTGCACTAAAGAAGGAAAGAAAAGAAAATGTACCGTAACTTGCATGGCTGCCAAGTAAACTTAAAGGACTTTCATACTGGATATATGTATCATCATCACACTGAAGTCAATAAGAGAACTAAACAACCTTTGTGAATATCACTGACCTTTCGGACAGATGTCAGTGCATGGGATGCACATCTTGATGTGATTTTCCTCCACCTCCATCTTGTTGCTCGGACAGGCTCTGACACAAGAGCTGTGATCCACCACAAAGTTATCTGAGATCCAGACAGCAGAACATTTGAGTATTAATGAGACAGTCTGAGGTGAAAAAAGGAACATTTCTCAAACTGACAATGGAATTAGGCCAAACAATCATCTCTTTTTTTTGCAAATAAAGAGTAGTGACCATGAGAATTGTTTGTTAAATTAGTAATCTTGTTCTCCACGAAACCTCACTTACGTGGGCATTTCTTGACACAGAAAGCTCCATAGGTGTATTTGGCGTTGGGATTGTGTTCGAGCTGGAAGGTTGTTGGATTGTAGACGAACGGCTGAGGACACTGCGCCACACAGGCCCCGCTGTCATTAAAGTTGGTACAAGCCTGAGAACAAAAACAGTCAATGTGGTCAATCGACAAAAGATGACTATAATGAAGAGACACCTCTTCAGAGCTTTCAATGTTTCAAAAACATTACAGTGCAGCATCACTCTGAAACTACTTTAAAAATGACGTGAACAAGCATTTGTCAACACATCTAGCACACTTTAAAATCATGCAGAGTGAGGTATAAATACAGGAAGATGTAGACATACGAAGCAGTCTGTGTCTTTGGGTCCGAAACAGCCTCCTGCACATTCACGGTGACAGCAGTTACTGACGTACGGACCAAGACAGCGTCCATCACACTGCTCCGCACACACCGTCTTTGTCACTGTATGATTAAGAATATAGATTGAGAGAGTAAGAGGAAAAAGAATATTACAAAATAATGATTCAAAACTTACACATACGCACACACACAAACACGCAACCACTCTCTCTCTCTCTTTCTCTCTCTCTCTCTCTCTCTCTCTCTATATATATATATATATCAATAATCAATAAATGTGCAATAAATAAAAGTTGTTGTTTACATTATATATGTGTGTGCACTGTGAATATTTATCATGCATATATAAACACATACACACATAAAGTATATGTTTTGAAAAAAAATTGTACATGTATTTACATGTATATTTTTATTCATGTAATTTATACTTATATATAAACAACAAATGTATCTTAAATATATACATGCATGCGTGTATTTACATATAAATAATAAATATACACAAATACACAAACAAAACTTTATTTTAGATGCAATTAATCATTTGACAGCACTTAAATAAAATTAAATGAATACATAAATAAATGTAGATGTTGACACTGACACAGTTTGGCAAGGCAGACATGATTTTGGGCAATGCTGATAATCTCAAAATAGCCAAATATCTGCAATTAACAAATTCTAAAAGATAATGTCATACTTGAGTTAGATGTTCGGTTGATACACGGCTATACAGCCTGCATACAAATGCACTCTTTTCGACAGCTAAATTAGTTAAGTGAAGCAGCGTGCAAAAGCAAAACAGACAGTGTCAAATAACAAGTTTGTCACTCTAGACTTCATGACTTGAAATACTTCATCCCGTCTCCAGCGGTCTCAAATGTCTCATGGAGTTAAAGTGCATCGCTCTGACAGCCAAAGCTCAAGAAGAGATTATGATCGCTGTCTCTCTCTGTCCTTCCTTCTTTCACTCTTTTATTTTGCTCTAATTACCACCCACACTATGGGCTGTATCACCAGCAGGTTACAGACAGTAGAGATACTCTGATAACTCTCCCACCAGTTAATTATCCCAGCTACCGGCCCAGAGGCTCAAACTGACAATACCACACTGCAGACTTTTGCTTTTTATTAGAAATGGTGTCAGAAATGAAAATCCCTAACTTCAGAAGCACATTGACAAACATACAAAAAGATAGCTAAAAAATAATATTTGTTTACTTCTGATGAAACTATGTTTACATATGCAACAGAAAGCACATACTGTTGCTGCAGAAAATCAAATATGAATTGAAATGTCTGGAACAATTATAAAAGCGTAGAAAGTTGAATTGAAACTCACAGCTTTGGCATTGGTCTTCCTGGTGACCCCAGCAACGTCCATTACAAGATCTGTGACACCGTCTGCCTGCAGAAAGAAGCCAGAATAGTCAACCATGACATTTCGTGCTCAATATAATAACAGAAGTGAAATGATCCATTCAAAAGTATCAACAAAGATCACTTAGAAATAGTTCAGGCGATAGATGTGAATTTGTATTTATCTGTAACATTTATACTGCATCTTGTTTTCTACTGCTAGCAAAATGTATTCACTCAGCCTTAGCATTGTACTTCTGACAGGCAGTTCCTTTCTTTTCTTGCCCTGCACAGAGTGGTTCCCTATTGTAGATGTAATGGTTTTTGAATTGAGTTTGAAGAACGTGGCTTAGCATTCAGAGGATAAATTAATGAAACATCAATTAACAAGGCATCCATCTTCAGAGACTTTATATATACAGTATAAATATATATATATATATATATATATATATATACAGGGGTTTTTTTGTTTGTTTTTTGTTTTGTTTTTTTTACATTTGACTTACAAATGAAGAGAATAGAAGCAATCAGAAAAAACAAAAAAGCAACAATGTGCAAGCACTATGAAAAGTCTTGGTTAGCCCAAACAGGTACATAGCATAGAAAAAAGAATTCTAGTGTCAGGAAAAACTAGCAGTTAGACAATAATTATGCAATTGATAGAGGGTCAAGGGTGTGTTTTTATTTTTTTTATTATTTTTATTTTGTTTATTAAATAAAAAAAATACAGAAAGATAAAATAGAATTGGAATAGGTAGCACTATAT
>JAUMHE010000042.1:14510358-14521123 GCA_032359235.1 Enteromius mattozi
ATTTGCCATCTCGAAGCGAGATTCCTATTCGTCGGTCACCGACGTGACTCGGAGTGACCGACTGAAAGGGAACTCATGCATATGAAGCTGATATGTGATGCTAACATTCGAACATATTAGTTTTCAAATCACTGCATGTTAAAATTGGTTTAAATTTACAACACAATTTTCAAGTAATTATGCAAAGATTAGGCTTTCAAAACTGTGGACCTGCAAATCATACTTTGTGCAAAAAGGAGTAGTTGTCGGAGTTTTACTGCCTGTAGTGTTCATTTGACCTGGATATTTAAACTGCACCAATTTGTATGTATATGTACGTTTTTGGGAGTTTTGCAGAAATGTAGGTAGAGGAACGTATTTCCAATGAGCCTAGGTTGTGTGTGTGCATTAAAATTATATAATGCTAGTAAAGACATTTACAAATTGAAACTGACATTAAATTAACTTTTTATGTCTGCCCAAAATTTATAGTGCATGTACAAGTTACGCACAGACTGATTGTGGCCGTCAATTTTATTTCTTATGGATGTCTCAAATAAGTATCTTGTAAAGATCTAAATCCAGTAAATCTAGCGACTCATTGTCAACCTGGCATTTTACAAATACAACTCCTAGTTTCCAGAAAGCCAGGTGCATCCCTACTCCCTGAAGCCTATCAGATGTTACGGAAATGCCAATCTTCGACTAGCTCCTGACATTTTTGTGTGCAGTACGCTTTAGAAAGTCTCTTGACGGGCAGTGGGTGGCCACATAAGACTCACTCATTCTATTAAATGTAAGAAAGTAGAGGGGATTATTTACAACAGAACAGTGACCTTAACAAATCTCAAGCACTGAAACGACCCAAAATAACGGCAGTCTATTGCAATTACCTCTTCCCTTGACAAACACAAATTGCTGATGCCAAAAATGCCTAATATTAACAGACTTCAGACTATTTTATGAACTTTCTGGCAATTACATTTGACATTAAATGCTCTGACTGCACTCTACAGGGACGATGAGTTAAATAGTTAATGGTGGAGCTTTGCATTGGGCATGAAAAGAACAAGGAAGGCCACTGAGAAAAGGAACACCCAGAACACAATTTGCCGCTAGAATTGAGTCAGGAGATCTCTTTATATCCCCACCACAGGAAGTCCCCGGAGAGCCGTTTTAATCACATTCAGCTGCAATGAACGGCCTTTGTTTTTTGAGAGATTCAGAGGCAAACCAATTATTACCCACAAAGCGCTCTTCCTGTCCCCACTTTGTTCTTGACTGATGGTTGGAAAAACAGAATTTGCTGACATAATTTCATATTCAAGAGGTAATGCTATAACAATAGCTTTGGAAATAAAATCAAAGTACTTATAACTATCATTCTTTAGGGTGAGGGGTGACAGCTTTAGAAAGCTAATCTACTATATGTCCGCGTCTTATTTCGGCTAGGCACAGTAAAGCTATGCTAAGACACCAGCTAACGACCAAAACAGCAGCTGTTCATTGTACAATATTTGATTAAAAAAGGGAACACAATGTTAATGTCATACTCCTTCTTTTCTCCTTCTGTTTTGATTCATTTAGCAACCCAGATCAATCACTGTTATAATTCTACCCAGCTAGTTAGACAGCTCACTTTAAAAATAATTTGCATGTACAGTATAGATTTCAGATTTAATCAGAATCACAAAAAGATTTCAATTTAATGATTTTATATCCACAATTTTTGTAGGATTTGAAATATCAGTGTAAGATTTTGTTTCTTAAAGAGAGTTCACTCAAAAATAAAAATTGATTGATTGATTGATTGATTGCACCTGAAATCCATTGGGGAAAACCTCAGCTTCCAATGTTTATTCTTAAATGTCATGAAATCTAAATTTCCCCAATTTTAAATGCATTTTATAGATTTTACTGCACACACACACACATACACATATCCATCCATCCACGGTGATGTATGCAGGCTACTTCAGTCATTTAGTCCTCATCTCTTCAGGTTGACATTTATCTACCTCCATTTTTTAGTGCAACACCCACATCTCAAAATCAACAAGCAATGCATGGAAACAAGTGTCCACCCGATTTTTCTTTCTTTGTACAGAGCACATTACACTTGGACGTACGTCAACATACATTAGAAAAGACCTGTCATCATTTATGTTTCATTGCAAAATTAACCAAGATATTTCCCTAACAAGATTCCTCTTTTGGCATGAAATGCATAAATGCATTAGTGTCCTTGAAAACAAAAGAACAACTAAGCAGCAGCTTTTCAGTGCAAAACATGTTCACAAAAGCATTGAAACTCGTCTGCAAGATTGTTGTCGATAGAATCGGCAAAGAAGCTGAACAATACAGGGGCCCAGCTGGATCAAAAACATCCACACAATGAAGGCCCAGCCTTGGGTTCATGGACAGAAGCTCAGAGGCTAGAAAGAGTTTACTAACTGAGCAGCCAAGGCTGTGTGGAGGAGAGTAGAGGACTGGACATGCTAGCCCAAGAGGCTCTGTGGGGGTGGGTGGCGAGCATGCTTCACATCAAGGCCATTGCATTAATATACCGCCGGGGATGTGCGCAAGCATACATATGAGGGCACAAAGTGTTAGGTTGCATGGAGATTTGTCTAACATAATGAATAAATTAGACAAGGTGGAATTGTGGAGTCAGCAAACATGGCTTAGACTCAATGGAAAAGCTTTAAGGAATAACTCAACAGGATTCAACATACTGTAAAATTTACCAAAAATTTACATTTTGAGTATCTACATTTCAGACTGGTTTCCAAATCATACTGTATTTCATCAGGATGGCAATTCAGAGTAAGCATAAATAATTGTGATAATTGTTAAACCCAAACAAAAATCACATCCTTCAGAAAACAACAAAAAGTTTCAATTTCAGTTTAACAATTTTAGTAAATAAAGCTGCTTTTATTGGAAGAGAATTTAAAAAACGTTTCTTAAAGGAGAAATGACTATTCATGAAGGAACAGTTTAGTGGAAATCCATTTGATGGAAAAATCATTTTACATTTTTCAATTACATCTTGAAATAATACTGAGGTTTTCTGATTATTATTTTTACAATCTTTCTGAGATCAAAATGGTAAAGTATCATGTTTATTTACATACACAACAAGTATTTTATACTTTATTAAAACTTGCTTTTTGTTATGACTGGGACACTTTTAGCTACAATAAGAAGATGATGCATTTATGCATTAAAAGGACTGCTGCGTGTTTTCATATGGCAATGTTTCAGGACATAAAGAAACAAACAGTCTATTGGAAAAGTATGCAATGTACTGTACATACTGGAACAATGTTGTGATCTGCTGCATTAAGAGTACTTTATTGTAATAGTGGCCTCTAATGCAGCTAAATAAGACAAAAACGTAAGCAAATAAATCATATATATATATATATATATATATAGATAGATAGATAATAATGAATCATTTGAGTGATGCTTTTTAATGTGTATGCATACTGCATAATGGTCTAATTGCTTTGCACGGTGTACTAAGACTTCTTGGCTTGTTGCTTGAGTGCAGTTCAAGATCGTATTTATGAGAATCCACTGTCTATGAACAACAGATTTCTTTCATGAGTTTGTGTAATGTAAACCTTGATTTTGAGCAACTGATCAAAATCAGTTGCTGGACTTTCGACTTGAAAGTATTGCACATGATCTTTAATTTTTTTCTTATTCAATAACCTTTGGCCACATGTGGTTAAAGATGAATAAATATTTACATACAGCGATCTGCCTACTCAATTATTGAACTCTTTCCTGACAACACGCTGCATGATGAAATTCTATCATCTGAGATTCGAAAAGGTTGATGAAACCGCCCTTCGTGTAGCTGCTGGTTATAGAGGTCATCTATGAGGACATAGTCAAAAAAAAAAGAAGAACATTTGATGGAAGGACCACAGAAAATAAGGTTACAGCCATTATTGTATCATAAGTTGCTTATGAAAGCTATTGATCATGCTGCAGAGCCGTGTAGAGGTACCATGAGAGGGGAGCACATGGCTATAATCAAAGAACCCATTCATCATCAATGTGCTGAATATCTCAAGGGGCTGAAGAACAACTTTCATCTCTTAAAACTCATATTGAAAATTGCAGAAACATGGCTACCGTTGCCTCGAGAATCAGACTGTACCAGCAATGCTGCAGGAATAGATAAATTCAATCCTAAAAAATGATTCAAAGACTTTAGCAAGGAATTCAAAAGACGACTGTTACCTCAAATGTGCAGCTCTTCCCATCACTCAACCCAACCAACCTCGGCTTCGCATTTTCTTGCTTACAATAGGGGTTATGATATACAGCACTGTCTTTTATGAAGGGCTCTGCTGTGGTATCATAAATAGTGTGCAACTTTGCTACACTGGGCTGGAACATTGTTTCGCAAGCTTTTAGATGCAGAATAAAAAGTTATTCTGATTCTAGCGCACATTTTTACTGTGGTTGTAAACAGTCACCAAGTAATTTAAATGAATCGTCCACTTATTCATCAGGATCTATTGACAGCATAATTAGCAAACAAATAATATGGATTTGTTCATGCTGTAAAAATAAGCAAAATAGTATAGTAATTAAATAGTAATTAATGCAATGTACTTAAAAGTCTGTAGTAAAACATTCTGGGGGGTTTCAAAGCAGAAATGTGTGGCTTATACATTAAAATGATTGTATTAATTTTATTTTTTTTTTATTTTCTGTAAATCTAAACATTTATCTTCATATAATTTGAATGTTATCAGGTTTGTTAATTTTTGGACATGATTTTATTAATGATAAAGCCCGATTTTAACTGACTAAACCTTAAATGGCTTTCTGGTTACAGTATCTGCTTAAATTAGGTCGGTTTGTTGGCTGGTTTTAGAGGAGCTTTGTAAACTTTTGGCTTTCTGGTTTGCCAGCTTAGCCAGGTGAACAGGAGAAGACCAGGCCAGGATGGAAAACCAGCTTTAATTATTTATTTATTTATTTTTGCTCCCCAAGCAGAACATTCTAAACCTAAACATAAAGGATGCAAAAATACTCAAATCACCAATGCGTGTCAGCATCCAGTTTATGTTTTTTCCTTAAATCGCTCATTAAAAGTGTTAGCTCAAATTTATGATTATATCATTTTTGGGTGAACTATTCCTTTAAATCTGAAATGAGAGGAGAAAACAGGAACTAGACACTGACATACAGAATTTAGTTTTTTGGGTGAACTATCCCTTTAAGCGTGACAAAATGTTTTGTGGCAGTTAAACTGTCTGGATTCTTGAATGTTGAAGTACTCAAAGACAAGTTCTGCAACCAAATACCCCAGACATTCAAAGACGCCACCTGACACCTCATCACAATCAAAAGAGTAGCAATAAAAGGAAAGAAATATCTTTGAAGATGCCAAGAAAAGAAGACAAGAAGGCAGCGGCGTACCCAGATTGTCAGTGCTGTATTTGTCTCTCTTACACTATATTGTTTAATCAGCCATTAAAGTGCTTTGAGATTAATAATACATGATTACGCAAGATGCCTACTGGGCATGTCGGTGGTTGTCTTAACTTTCTTTCCATCACCTACTGTGACCCTGCACCACCTGCTGGACTCCTCTGGGCTTCTATTGGCCGTCCATGAGTCATCAGAAGTCAGACAAGCATTATCACGCCTCTGGCTGTTTTGCTGTGAGGTGGCACCGACTTCTTCTATTTGTCTGTTGCTTGTTTGACTCCTTGATCTTTATCTGTTTCCCTCCATATATTTTTTACATCCCAGTAGGGATCTAGAAATATTGTCCTAAGATGAGTTTCTATATTGCATGGTATAAGATGTAAAAGAAAGTCGCCCTATGAGGCAACTGAGCAAGGCTGGAGAAAAATAAAAAATAAAATAAGCTATATGTCACCTGTAAAACATGCTCAAAAGAAACACAATACACTGATAAGATAAAATGAAGAGTGGCTAATTTGTATGAGAGACATCTTGTGATCTACATGATTATCATAGCCGCCGCTCTTCACAGCATGAAAGACATTATTAGCGCCAATCTTATCAGACATGTGTTCAAATACACAAGTCCCTGCTATGCTAATTTAGACTAAGAGCACAATATACACAGACCTCAGTCAGGCAAGAGTAATATAGACTTTAGTATGCTAACTAGAGAAAAATTCTGCAGTAACGCTAGTCAAATTATAATATGGAAAATCAATTAACAGGTCTTAATTGACTTCTTTCCAGTAATTGCATATACACTATTGTTATATAATATATTGATTTAATATATGTGCTTTAATATATTCTTTTTTTAAAATTATTATTACCAATGTTGAAAACAGTTGTGCTACGTAATATTTTCATGGAAATTTACTTTTTTTTTTCTCCCTTTTTTTTGATAAATAGAAATTGAATAAAGAATTTATTTGAAATATAAACCTTTTGTAACTTTATAAATGTTTTTACTGCCATTTTTGTATAAGTAAGTGCATTACTGATTAATAAAAGTATAAATTTCAAGTGAAAAGAAGCTTAACTTTTAAAAACTCCTGCCTTCTTTTCCATTTGGCAGCATGTGAGTGAAGAACACACACCAAACCAAATAAAAAAAAAAAAGCTTTTGAACTGCTAAACCATCATAAATGCACATTTCAGATGACTTGGGTAAATGTTTTCAGCATAGAATCTTATTGAACTTTTGAAGAAATAGGTTAGAAAAGAAAAGAAAACAAAACAAATAAAATGTACCTGTGAGGTTCTTGAGGCCGAGTTGTCTGAGGCCGTAGTAGGCATCCCGTCTGTAGTTGAGAAAGATGGCCAGGGAGTATCGTCCTTCATACAGTTTAGTGCCTCGGATGATCCGCAGGTTCTCCAAAGGAAGATAGTCAAACTGATTCAGAGCCACCAACACGTATCCCGTCACCTCACGGATGGACTGCAGGGATAAAAGAAATTCACTAAACAAATGCATACTACAGTCTCAGGTGATTCCATGAGCCACTTGCTTTGGGTAGCTCAAGGATGTAATTTTTCCTTTAGTCAAGGCTTTCCCAAAACTTCATCATCAAGTCTATTAGTCGATTCATCAGACAGCATTGATATAACTTGAAGAGATAATGGCCCAAGAGAGTGCTGGACCCTCCCTCTCCACACCCACATCAATCATGTTGACATCCAATCACGGCTTCTTACTGCGTATCATTAGCAGACACAGAGGACAGGTCTATTTCATGCAGAAGAAGTGAATCTGATATAGCTGTAGCGATCGGACACACACACACACACAGGAACCATAATCACGGAAATCCATCTAAAGAGCTGACCAAGCACACACCAACAGCTGTCACCTGCCAGTCAGGAGCACTGGAAGTGCAGAGACACACTGCTAAAGATCATTATATGATGTAAAATTTCAGATAGGACATCAAGGGCCACAGCTGGGTGCAAAACTTGTGATATGAATTTTAATATGTTTGAATATACTTTCTGAGGATTCCGCTGAGAGTTTAGCTGAAAGAAATCACATATGCAGAACACTTACACAACCAATCACATATTTATTAAATGAAAGGAATAGTTCACCATGAAAAAAATATGCTGGTAGTTTACTCCTACTCATCTCTACTTTTATATGGCATTTAAATTGTAAGTTATAATGCCACAATATTGTTGTAACTTATACATTTAGAATGAATGGCTTGTCCACATTACCAACCCCAAGTATACACATTATTAATAGTGATTCAGGCATTACTACTAAATAACTAATAACTACTAAATCCGCAACCTTTTTTATTTGTCATCAGCAGTTTCTGTTACCTAGCAACAAAGCAAAAAAACTCCTCCAAAACCTTACACAGACCTTCAGAACATGAGCTGAATTTCTATTTTGGTTTTAATTCACCTAATTTAATTACAGGATTACTTTGCACTGTTTACTTTGACACTAATTTGTTTCCTTGCCCTTTCGGTATTAAAAATTCACTGGACCACTGCTTTAGCTGCCAAGAAATAATAAAAAGAAAAAGAAAAACTAGTTTTTTTATTATTATTACTTTTTTAAATAGACTTTCTTAAAAACACAGGCTAATTCAATTACAATTACAGTTCTGCACAGCAATTTATAATTGATTCAAGTTAATTTAGCAAGCAGTAAACAATAAACAATTTATTTTATTTTAATGAGGTTTAAGCTGTTTAATATGCCTGTGAAGGTTTTGCTCTTTTAAACAGGAACTTGGTATAACTCTGAATAATGTCAGATCACAGTGAACCGCATGTTAACTAACACCTCTTTAGCTAAACGTTAAGCATAAACACAGCAGATGTAAGTATTTTTAATACGAAAAAAATATTTTGGTGGGTCTGTATGGTCTTGTTTTCAAGGACAACAAAAACTCTTATGAAAATGTACAAGTACCACAGAGACTAAAATACTGTACAACCTACATGCTCTGCCTGGATAGGGGTCATGTTTCTACATAATGTCAGTCATTGTAAATACTTCAGGCTATGTTTGAGAGATCTTGACATGTTGGACATGTGATCAGGAAATGTATTCACTATTCTAATTGTTCATTCTTACACTAAAATGACTTTATCTGTCTGCACTCCCCAAGAGAAAGTCACAGGAACACATAACTATTGGTGCAGTAAATGTTAATGCAGTGATCTATAAAGGACACACACACACACACTTGTACACACTGCATGACCATGTGAATACTGATATCACACAAGGCTGTTCAATATCATGCATCACAAACATCACAAGCAATTATACTTAATAATAGTTTTATTTATTTATTTTATTTTATTTATTTATTTTGTGGTCAGCATTATTATGTCTAGGAATGGGCAAAAACAATATGCATCCATATTAATTGCACACATTTATTTTAGTACCAGAAAGGTACTATTATAGGGTTTATATATATATATATATATATTTAGTAAGTCTTAATATATAAATCATTTAGTCTTAATGCATTTTTTACTTGGGTTTTTTTTTTTTGTTTGTTTTGTTTTGCTTTTTAATAAGTCCATATAGAGTTTATTCATATTTATTTCAGTTTGTTTTATATTTTATAAAAATGACCGATACACTATTTAGAAAGTCCTTAAATGCTCTTAATCACTTTTTTTTTTTCTCAACTATGTCTAAAACTGCACATATTTCACAAATCCCAGACATTTCAATATGAATGTGTGCTATTCACATCAACTTTACCTCTATACTTTTTCCACCATTATTTCTTTTGGGCCTGTAATTATTTTTAAGTAAATTTAGGAGAAATATTAAAGGCAAGATTGATATTTAAAAGTAAGAGGACCACAGTTTTTCAAGCTACAAAAGAGCAAACTTGTCAGTAAATTGTCAGTAAAACATCTTCAGCAAACAATAAATATTTAGAGTTCTAATGACTTTATAATCTGCATTTCACTGTCTCGTTTCAAATCTGTGACTGCCTTTGGTGAAAGCATGATGAAAGTTTGCTGACATCTTTATTGAGAGCATCTTTTTTTTTCAGAGTGAGATGGCAACAGAAGTAACAGGAGAATATTCAGAACAAACAAAACAACTCCAGTTACAAGCGAGAAAGTGGCAGGAGATCATTTTTCGTGAGAGAAATGAGACTGCGAATGAGGAGGGTAGCTGACAGAACCCCGCAGTGAGAAGTGGGAAGAGTTTCAGGGTCACAATCATCCATTTTTAGATGACAGAATGTGGCGAAGGCGTCTTTACGAGCAGGCACGGTCTGTTCTGTATTCAAACTGAAGAAAAACACAATATAAATGTCATCGCTATTGTTAAATGCAATCTGTTTGTTCCACTCCATGTGGCAAGCTACATGACACTGCACATATTTGCCTGAAACTAGCTCTCACTGGCAAATATTAAAAATCCATAAAGGAAAACAATTTGGAGAGCTAAATTAAGCAGCATTGAAGACTCGTTTTAATAACAACGCATGTTGTAAGCAAAGTTTGGTCTTCCATAACTCAAATAATGGGACTTCCTTTAGCGCGTCTCAGATGATCATTACCTTCATTTGAATAGCAATCATGACCTTTACGAGTATCTTCAGAAACAATGGCAATCACTCAACCACTGGCATATTGTGAATAATAAAACAACTACATTTTGGAAAATAGCTATGAATCTAAATGCATTACACTGAATGTGATTCATAGAAGAACTCATCTGTTTTTTGTTTTTTTTCCCCAAGAAATGGTTTTACTACATTGGCTCTGTGCTAAAAAAAATCAATCTGCAGGCAAGAAGCTTTCAAAAATAAAAGATTTTGTGTAATTGATTTAGAATTAATTACACTTCAGTTTTGTCTTTGCCAGGGTCAATGTTGTCTAATATGACAGATTAAGATACACAGTTCAATCATCATTCATATGAATGCGGTGCATTCAATTACGGTCATTTTTACTGTCAGCGCTTTCCGTGAAGCTGTAATAATTTTAGGTGTCTATAATTGCTGTGAGGAATTCATTTAACCTCAGAGATCATTTCATAGCACTGGTGGATGTAATGAGACTTAGATAGCCATGGAAAAAGATAAACTGAATGGACATACTTTGTATGAGCGTTGTTTTTCTTATACAAAACACAAAACTCATAAAAAAGAAAGTTGAATTAAATGGGAAACCTTGTACTACAAAGTTAGAAAATAAAATCTTTGACGTAATCTTAATGTAAGATTAGATATAATCTTAGGGTAAAAAAAAAAAAAAAATATATATATATATATATATATATATATAT
>JAUMHE010000042.1:14563620-14595294 GCA_032359235.1 Enteromius mattozi
CTCAGTGGGCTTAAATAGATCACTCTTTACTGCAGTGTAACAAACTGACATTTTTTACCTAAATATGATTTTCAGTTTAAGTAATTTATCCTTAAATTCAACATTAGTAACTTACTTTATGCATCATCAGTCGCACGTGCCAGTTGTTCTTATGAGTTCAGTTCACTGGAGACTCGCTCTGAACAGATCGTTTGAATCAGTGAGTTGTCGAATCGAGAACAGCTGCAATCGGATCATTCCAATTCGATTCGAGATTTGCGAACTGATTGAACAGGTTCATTAAAAAGAATCAGTTTGTTAATGTATCGCTCATTTGTATCTCGGAGCACGTGATATATGAGTGACGATATGTTTTATGAAATGAAGTGAAGTGAAAAGTACGATCTTATGCTTAGGAATGTAGTGAAGTAAAAGTGAAAGTTGATAAAAATAAAACTACTCCGGTAAAGTACAGATACTTGAAAAATGTACTTAAGTACAGTAACGAAATAAAACTACTTTGTTACTGTCCACCACTGCTGTATACTTACAAAAATTAGAAATGTTTCATGAGCACAAAATCAGTGTTTTAGAATAATTTCAGAAGGATCATTTGTACATTTTTAATGTATATGCTTAAACATATATTTAATAATAAATATTGTACAACATATTACAATAGAAACGTTTACTTGTAACATTTGTAATAATATATTACAATATTACACAATATATTTTAATCTAAATAAAATACACCAATTTTCCCTTTTGGGTGCATTTTGGGTTTATTAAAGTATTGAGCTGATAACTTGCTATGCTAATGTGATTTTAAAGTCTATTAATGCAGCCATAATTATAGCAACACAAGTAATGCACTTGGATCCCTGATAAATATAGTAAGAAAATGTGCTATCTGCTTTATTATTTAAAAAAAAACTGTTAAGCTTTAAGTTTAAGCTTAAGTTTTAAATCACCAATAAAGTCACCAATCACCAAAAATAAACACACACACACATTTTAAGTTGATCCAGTTAGCATTGTTGTTTCTTATTAAGGCCATTCTGAGTCAATTGTGAAGTTTAATTTCCTTTGTGCTACATTAAAAAGTTGCCCATCCAGGCAGTAAACAGTTCAGCAGCTCACTAGAGTTTAGAGCAGAGCCCTATTCTTTTGGGATCAATAAGGAGTTAAATGCTTGAGAAGTTAAATGATTCAAAGTACCTGAGAAAAATTAGGCTTTTAAAGAGGGACCTGAAGAATGACCACACATCATTCTGTCTGTCAGGGTAGCAATAGCTTTGTGCTAATTAGGGAGTGTGTGCGCTGGCGGTTTCTCTCAGAGGAACCCTCTAATGAAGGAAGTGACACATGCATGAGCTCTTACTGTGTCACACTAGAAACTGTCAATCATTGCCATCTCTTCTGGTCAAGAGACGCATGGCTGCTCTGAGATTTAGCTCTGGTCCATAAGGGTGTTTTAAAATGTTACTGTCAGTCAAATGATAGCTTCTTGACCACTGCACATTATTAGTCTCTGTCTCTCATGATACACTCCTACAGAGCTAAAAGTTAACTTCTGTTCTTTGTTGGTATATGCTCCATTAGGTAGCCATTGTTGCTAACTATTTTCTGTTCGCTTAATTAAGCAGCATTCAAATATGCAGAAATAAATATTGAATTTGCTACATTTGAACGAACACAGAAGAGAATAATAATTGCTTAAATCTTTGGGAGATTAAAAATAATGATAATAACAGTAAAATTCTAACAATGTCTAAAATGAATTTAAAAAAGTACAACTTTTTGTTATAATTTTGTTCTGTTTTGTCTTTTTTATATTTTATTAATATTATGTCATATATATGGAGTGTGTGTGAGAAAAACAGTTATATTTATTTATTTTTTTCTTTCAAATGAATATATCTTTATATATTATTTTATTTCAAAATGTTTTATGGTTAAAGTTTTAGTTTCCTACAATAACCATGGCATGAACAGATTGTCACCTGACATTATAGAAGCATATTTCTGCCTGAAAATAAAAATAAATAAATAAATAAAATAAAATAAAATAAAATAGCAAGAATTGTAGTCTCAAATGTGACACATACAGCTAAACTGTAAAATACAAAGTTGCTTTGTAAGATGTAAAGTCAAAATGATAAGAAACGAAGTGACAATTATTATAAACAACTCTGGTATTTAGTACCAAGTCTTAGTATTAATATGTTTTAATTATCTTCAGTCAGAAATAACCTTCCAGCTTATGACAAACAAACACTTTCAATTATCTGTTAAGCAAATACATCAATGAGTCAAAATTCTTGCACTGTGTGACAAAGACACTTAATAAAACTTAAATAAATCATACATCTGCAAATGCTAGTTTTGCATATTACAATTTATTATCCACCATTTGATTGCATATACTATTTTGTTGACAGTCAAAAATAATGGTGTCATTGACATTTTATTTCTTTATACATTATCTTTCAAATGCTTAGCAATACAAAACATTTATACTTGCAAGTTGGAAATATCAACATGAATATCACACACTCAACTTCAGACGAAATGCATCATAAGTCCAATTTTACCTGACCAATTAGAGTAAAAAGCCCACTAAGCCCCGCCCACTTTACAAATCTACTTCATTTTAATCACCATTTGCCACGCATACACACACACACAAAAGAGAGCAATAAAAAGGGAGCTTACGCTGCTTACGGGGCTGCCATGCAGTACAAATGATGCAGAATAAACCCTTTTCTTCCCCCTCAGCAGCACACAAGCCCGGTGACATGAGACGGATGAGCCCAAACTGTGAGTAAGCTAGTGTAAAATAAAATAGTGTGAAATCCATAAAGTGCTTAGAGGACATGCTTTATAACAGAGAACTATGGAGGTGAGAGCTCTATGTTTGTCTCAGAGTTTATGCAGTAGTAGTTAATGATACATGCATCTGTTATGTGCGAGGACAGAGGCCTTTCACAGCAGCAACTCTTTCACAACCTACAGTAAACTGACATATTGAAGCGGGTGTAAGTAAAATCTGTGAGGACATGCTCTGACGACATGGTGCCAAAAGCGGGAGGAAAATAACAGCACAGGCGTACTCGGGTAGAGCTGTGAATGAATGAGTTTGCAGTTGAAATTGTGTTAATTAGTCACTAACTCAATGGGGAGTAATGACATGGAAAAACAAACACAATCTTAGTGCAGCTGGCCTCTTCATCACCAAAAAAATAAATAAATAATAATAATGCACACTCACCAAAACAAGATGCACATCACTGTAAACTTTTAGGTAAATATTTTTATCATTAGGTCAGTATATCATAATTGTCAATATTATATTATACATGTCAAAATAAATGCAGCTACTATAGATATCTTATATAGATATTTTGATAGCTGGTGCTTAATTTATCTGCAAAGTATGTCAAGTATAGTTTCCACATTCTCAAAGAAACATATTTCAATGAGAGTAAGTAAAGTAAGTAAATAGTGCTGTACTTTTCATCATCATGTTAATTTATTTATTTTTAATATTTGCAGGTTTGGTCTTCCAATATTTAAGATGTTGATAAAAAGTAATGTTATTTTCAAGAAATGTTTTGTAAACACTGTGTGGTCAAAGTACTTTGGGTACTAAAAGTTCAAAACCATAAATTCAGTGTATTAGACTGCATCAAACAACACAATACCTTGTTTGTTTTTTTTAACCTGGTCTGACACAAGTTTGATTTACATATGAATAGCTCAGTTGAATCCACAGAGACGTGTCTCTAGTGCTGTTAAATGAAGTCATGTTATTATAGACTACTGACTAAAGGAAGACTTAGTCTCCAGAGCATTAGCTTTTAAGACATCAGCAGCTGGGCTGAAGACGAGGTGGCCCCTGATACACTTGTGCCTGTGGGTTACAAAAAGAGCACAGTTCTTTTTTCATTATCTGTCTGGCCTCCCCACAGGGACAAACACAGGGGAAAATAAATATATAAACACCCACTCCAATCATATCCAACACTGGCACTGAATAGCATAAAATACCTTCCGGTACTAAAACATTAAAAGCTTCTTTCTGAAGGTTTCTTAATACTTGCAGCAGATTGTGTTTAATTGTTCACGGTGTGCTGTTACAGATCCATTGGCAGCTAAAACTACAGTTATTTGAGAGGAAAGCCTTATGAGATTAACTTTGTTCACCTAATTTCTAAAATCGAATGATTAAACAAAATACATAATTTTAACGTTAACTTTTTTGTCAGAATAAACAAAGGTTTAAAATGTTTCACAAATTTTCACAGAATCGAAAACCCAAGATGCTGCCTTTATGAACTCCAAAATTAATCAGATTTCTTCAAACAAACCTCGAATTGTCATGCCACTAATTTCTCCACAGCCTCAGAAAGAATGAAGCCATGACAACACTAATTAGCTGATGACACTACAAGAACCTAACCTTTCCCTAAAAGAAAAGAAAATGTATAAGATACTAAGTAAATTTCCAAAATCTTCACCCTGGCAGGACAGGACCAACACAGTCTCATGACCAATTCGTTGTGAGACTGGGCTGTAGCCGGAGCGGAAAGGAAAAGGCCTTATGAAGATTAATTAGGTTTCTTCAAACAAACCTCAAGAAAAAACAAAATCACCAGCTATAAAATGTCATGACACTAATTTCTCCACAGCCTCAGAAAGAATGGTGCCATGACAACACTAACTAGCTGATGACACCACAAGAATTTCTTGTCCCTTTCCCTACAAATAAAATAAAATTAAATGAAGTTATATATATATATATATATATATATTTCATGAGTTGTAATGACTATACCTGACAGTATTTTTTTTTTTTTTTTTTACAGAGCTTGTCGCCATGCATGCTGGAATTGTCTTAACCACCAAGTATATGTTTAATTCTGACTTGCAATTTTTCCATAACAATGGGATCCTGCTGTTTTTAAGACTAGTGTGCCTGTGTTGCCTCGCTGTCTATGTAAGCAGCTCACTAGGTTTTGGATCTGAGCCATTGTGTCTGGCTGTAGTTGAGCTGAGCTGATTTCCACAGCCATCGCGTCCTGGTCTTCCAGCGTAAAAGTCAAGACAATGATGTAGAGGAGAATGTGCGCTATTTAATACACCTCCATTCAACAGCACCAGCCTAAATCCACATCACAAGCTGGCAATTATGGAGCCTAATGCATTTCTCCCCCTCAGGGCTGAAGGAAGCTCACTTGATGCCCTGTTGACATTTACATGTAATATCAGCGCAGCTATTTCAAACAGATATGCGAAGATGAGGAGCTTTATGTTATTGAGCACTGATGAAGAGCACAACGATGTTTTGGTTTGAAAGTTAGAAGTCCAGCTTTACCTTTCTTTAGCTTACTGTGTTTTGTGTTATTGTACAAGGTTTTGCTTTGACCCTTATTGACCTGAGTCTTCTTTATTCAACAGTTGTCTGTAATTTCGCCTTCAGTTTGCCACATTCCTTCAAGTATTGAGCAGTTCAGGGCAGGAAGGAGAACCACTGTCTCCACTGTCAGCAAATAAGCTTTTCATTTAAAGCGAACTCTCCCATTAACATCGTCACCCATTAAGAACTCCTCCATTTCCATGCGGTTCAGATGATTTCATAATTAGTTGATTAATCCAGTGAGAGAGAGATGAGGTTACAGTGTTTCAGTCTGTAATTAATTCAGATCGGACTCTGGGGAAACAGAGGTCAGTTTTAAACACCTCTCCAGTGGAGAAGCCAGACGTGTTTGAGATGAATAGTTCTCCCGCGGTCAGTCACAGCATAAATATTGTGACTAAAGACAGCAATCTGGCCACTTTGATAGCTAGTGCTTAACCTAGACAACCTAAATGATGGAAAAGTGGATGAACTTTGTTTTGACTGAAAGAAAATTGCTGCTCACAAATAAGCAGTCTCATTTAGGCCTAAGAAAACACAACTATAGCACAGATATCACAATCTTTTCTTTTTTCAATTGTATTTTTAATCGGTTATTTTTCTTTCTTTATTTCTTTCTTTCTATCTATCTATCTATCCTTATTGATGTTGAATAAAAAAGAATGAATGAATGAATGAATGAATGAATATGAAATTCTCCAAGGCACTCATGTAGTAAAATTGTTTAAAAAAGGCTTTAGTTAACTGCCACTGTACAAAATCAAAACTTGACAAAACTTGAAAGTATAAGGCAACCAGCTTTAGGAGATTTTGAGATTTCTCAACTTTTTTGTTGCATTAACTGAGAACATTTCCTGAAGCTGGTTGCCTTAAAGGGTTAGTTCACCCAACAACGGAAATTCTGTCATTAATTACATGCCCTCATGTAGTTTCAAACCCATAAGACCTTCGTTCATCTTCAGAACACAAATTAAGATATTTTTGATGATATCAGAGAGCCATCTGATCCTCCATAGACAACAATACAAATAAAATGAGCCAGGTCCAGAAACGTAGTAAAAACATCAGTAAAACAGTCCATGTGACATCAGTGGATCAACTTCAGTTTTGCGATGCTAGGAGAATACTTTCTTTGGCACAAATAAAACAAAAATAACATAAACTTACAGTATGTCTTACATAATTTTAAAGAGTATAATTGTATGGGTTTGGAACGACATGAGGGTAAGAATTTAATAACAGAATTTCCATTTTTGGGTGAACTAACCCTTTAAACTTTTAAGTTTTCTCAGTTTTTGATTTTTTTACAGTGTGGGCTAAGCTATTTAAACAATTAAAAGTGTAGATCTATGCATTTCGGCAATCAATCAATCAATCAATCAATATGCCAAACCTTCCTTCTGTATACCTGATGAAACAAATAAATAAATAAATAAATAATAAGGAATGAAAAGGTGCAGCAAAAATAATACATACAATTGCATATGTAAAAGTTTTTTGCATATTTGGGTTTAATAGGAATAAATAAATAAATAAACAAGCAAAACCTGCCTTCTGAATACCTGATGAAACTTGCCTTGTCTTATTTGAAATATGCCTGATTAAAACTCCCTTATTCTCATGCTTGTTTTCTTACATATCATATGAAAAGTTTTACGAGCCAATCTCTTCGGAACATAATTAAAGACTTTTGCATTGATTTGCAACCAAATCCCTACATAGCTGCTAGCACAGGTGTATTTAGCTTAATATTTAGCCAAGGGCTGTGTTTACCTCTGTTTCAATTTCCAACTGAAATCTAAACATATGATCATTAAAAACATCCCAAGGGGCCAAACTTGGAGCAGCTCTCAAAAATCCTATCAGTTGGTTTGGGAGTTTCTTGGATAATGCAAGACTTGACTTACTTTTTTTTCCCCCTGATGGTTGTTTGCAACATCTCACAGACACAGACGCACACAGATAAACAAATGACACACAAGGGCAAGATGACTTGCAGACCAAGACTAATTAACTCCCTTTCCCAAACAAATTACTGCTTAGGAATTGCTACATCTGGGATCTGGCTAGAAAGCATAAAGGGGACAACCACAGCGAAGAGTGATGCGACAGACTGCCAGGGAATTATGGATGCAAATGGGACTGATGCACAGCTGCCAAGACGCACCTACAGAAATAGATGTGGTGTTCATGAGCCAAACTGACTCTGCTCAAGCCAAGAGCCAGCCCACATTCACAGAAAGCGCCTTTAGCCAACGATCGGAGATCATGCTCATTTTCTGGCATGTAATGTTTGGCATTAGTTCCCAATAAGTATGTAAGTGGAAAGCATTACATTCATGCTTAAGTCAACATAAAAGATCATTTGTGACACAATTCTGTATCAGATCAAATTTCAGATCAAAATACAATAAAATGTACACAGATTTTATTGTGTACACATTGACATACTATCCAGGTAGCTGGAGAAAAGTTATTGAACAAATAAGAATATGCTCTTTCAGACAAAAAGTATTATTGTTTTATTTTATTTTATTTTATTTTTAAAATCTAATTAGACATACTACAAGCTGAGATACTTAGACTACTCAAACTGTAAAAAGCTGACAAAAAATTACAAAAGAACATAAAAAAAATGGAATAAAAATATTCAAATATTATTTTATTTATTTATTTATTTACATACAATTAGACTATCAAAACATTTATTTCAAATAACCAATTAACTGTCCCCCAGTGTTATTAGTTCTAACTAAAACTAACTATTAAAAATCTGAAATAAATCAAATAAATACATTTCTCGAAGTACTACAATTACTACAAATAATATAGAAATAATACCAAAATAAAACTGTCATGTGCAATAAATCAAACTGTTAAATTACATTAATTTCTAAAAATTGAATCTACTAAAATTCATTCAAAATTGTTAATGTTTCACTAATTGCCTGCAGATTTTCTTTCTAATATTCATAATGTAAGCTTCTAGTAGCTAATTTTAGATTCACGCTGAGATTCAAAAATTAAGTAAAATTTATGAAAAACAACGAAATTGTGACTTCATGAAGCAAGTGTGCTAGCTGGTTAGCCAAAGGCCTGCCATCGCAAAAAAGTGACTTGAGTAGATTAGGCCCCGATTGAGCGGCGACCTTCAGCCATTTCCAGCTCAGTGTGCGTGTGCATTAAGAGCGAGGATATGAGAGCAAAACCAGAGAGTGTCGTCTCACCAAGAAGCCAGGCGCATTTGCATTTTAAAACACAATAGTGACAGTGCATGCATAATGGTGCTGAGCAGATGGAGATGAGCTTGTGCACTTTGAGAGATTAGGTTTTTTTCAAAAACAGAGAAAATGTCAGCTCGTAATGAATAAACAGAGACACTGTGGCGAAACCGTACGGAACAACAGATCTAGACTTTGATGTCGGCTGGGATACTTTGTTAGCGCTGCTACACAATGACAGAGTACAAAATAACAACCTGTATGAAGATGAAAACAGTTCAAATGCCCCTCCAGAGAAACGCATTACAGGCCGTCTGTGTGAAATAATGCTAGGTTTAAAGGATTAGTGGTGTGGTGCAAAATGGTATTTTGGCTAAGATAACACCTCGGTTTAACCTTGCTAGCCCAAGGAACACCCTTGAGACCTCATCATCCAGTTCAGCTCCACCAGCGAGGACGCGTTTTTGTCCTCCAAACCGGTCCCTTAGGGCCGTCAGCCGGTATCCGAGAGCCTCTTCCCTCCTCCCAGCGGAGCGCGGACTAGCGCGATTACTAAGAAGAGTAGGAGAAATGCCCTCCAAGCATAATTACTGTGGATCTCAGTTGCGAGCCTTATCGCTGAATTAGTCGTAATTGTGAGAACTGTGATAAGCCAGAACTGTGGGGAAGACGAATAAAGGAAATGTGAGCTGAGTTCTCCTTGTGCATAGCTAAGGGCCGTTATTAGCATAATGGACATGTTCAGTTGAGAACGAAGTGCAAGCTGGGTGTTTTAAGAGTTCACTGCTGGATATCTGTATTATAGGGTGACGCCATTCAGATGGAAAACGGCAGAAGAGCACTCGATACGGCCTCGTTTTTTCTAAGAGTCATAAAGGAAGCAGTAGGGAGCGCTATATGTTCATCACTCTACGAAATGAGGGCACTCTAAAAACACCTTAAAAAAATAAAGAAACTTTCTATAATTTAAAATATTCCCTCATTAAATTGCACTAAGCTTGTAAGCTTATAATTTTTGCGTTAAAAAATGTAGGAACAGAAAAAAGTGGTAACACTTTACAATAAGGTTCATTAGTTACCATTAGTTAACAAAATTAGTTAACATGAACTAAGAATGAACAATACTTCTACAGCATTTATTAATCTTAATTAATGTTAATTTCAGCATTTACTGATGCATTATTAAAATCACAAGCTGTTTGTTAACATTAGTTAATGCACTGTGAACTAACATAAACTAACAATGAATGATTGTATTTTTATTAACTAACATGATGAATAAATACTGTAATAAATGTATTGTTCATTATTTGTTCATGTTAGTTAATGCATTAACTAATGTTAATAAATGGCACCTTATTGTAAAGTGTTACCAGAAAAAAAATTAGTTTATTTGTTTGTATATTTCATTATGTAAACTGACAATTCACTATTATTTCAATTAGTAAAACAGTAAGGAATCAAAATCACAGCAGATAAATCTCACTTAATAAAAAAATGAGTTAATCATGGTTTTTAATAGATTTTTCTTTTCTGTACATGTCCCCTATATAATTCTAAATGTATAACTACCAAAAAATAATATCTAATATAAAAAATGTAAATACACACACACACACACATATACATATATATATATATATATATATATATGCTGTATATATACTGTATATATAGAGTGTGTAAAAAGAAAACAATTGTTTAGTGCACTTCATCAACTGTTGTTGACATAAATGCTGCTTTGTTCCTGGAAGTGTTGAAAGGAACTTGCAGTCTACTGTAAGGCACCTTAGTGTGCTCAGTGGTATATACACAGCACTGCAAGTGTGGGAGTTTTGAGCGAATGTGCTGGGGAAAGTGCCCTTGGGAGGTGTGTGTGTATGTATGTGTGTGTGTGTCCTCAGGCCCTCACAATGGGCTTTGGTCTGCAGGGGCTCGGCAGGTGAACTGATGAAAATGTTTGATGTCAGCTCTGAGCCGCTGTGATTAACACAGTCAGGGTTTCCATATCTGAAAAGTGCAGCGATTATACTTCAAACACAAACCCACGCAGAAATCTATGAGAAAATACAGGTGTTCACGGATATATAAACCATGTTTGCACACACTGCTGTTACACACCAACACTCCCAGATCTATTGCTGCTTACCTAGACTAATGATAGTTATTAACTCAGTATTCCCTGCTAAACGGACATTAAATGTGACACTGTTATCACATTTCAAGATTTGACTCCTCTAAACAAGGATATAAAACAGTGGTTTGCAGATCGTTTTCCAATGAAATTGGTAATGGATCTTGCAGAACCGTTTTGCATTTTCAAGTCCGGAAATGTTGAGACGTTTTTTTAAATTTGAGTAAAATGAAAACCGAGATTTTGAAAGCACATGAGCCAATATTGTGTTCATAATAGAACATAAAGAACATAACAAACCTGAAGAATTTTACTCTTTTATTCACTAAATGAGCTCATTTCAAATGTGATGCCTGCTACAGGTTTCAAAAAAGTTGGCACAGGGGCAACAAAGGGCTGAAAAAGCAAGACATTTTGAAAAGATTCAACTGAGAGAACATCTAGCAACTAATTAAATTAATTAAGTTAGCACACTATCTTACTTGAAGTTGTGAGAGCATATTCTTTAGCAACATAATGTTCATTTAGAATTAAAAAAATGCAATGGAAATAATCATCTGATATAATGTCTTAAAGTTTTTAACCACAATTCACTGTAAATATTGATGTATGCAATGAGTATTGAGCAACTGATCAACATATGATGAACAAATGAAAAGATAAACATCTCTCAAGCTATTTGTAATTCTAAAAATGAAGATACATTTTTCTCACGTTACATTTGTGTTAAGTTTTTTCTACATTTTTGCTATGTCACACCATCATTTTTGTTTGTCAACTACCTAAATGCAATTAATGAAACTGAAATTCAACTAACAATTCTATATTTAATACAATTAAATATACACTGAACAAATTTCATCCAATGCAAAACCAGTATAGGTTTAATAGGCTTGTGTAAACCAGGGCAACAAAAAATATGTTCTAAGAATGTTTTGCGAACATTCCCAATAAGTTATGAAAATTTAATTTTTTATGTTCCTAGAAAAAAAGATTTGTTTGTTTGTTTGTTTTTGTGTGACATTTTGAGAACTCTATAGAAGTTATTATTAAACTCTGTCAGAACATTAACCAAACCAGAACATTTCTTGTTAGCGGCAAACACCAATTTCGCACCACACAACCACTTTTTTTGTGGAATCATGTGCAATGGGGCCAGATTGCTCCTCGGCTCTGATACCATGATGGTGGGAAAAGTGCGTGAGATCTGTTTTACCCGTGAACTGAATTTAAAGTGCTTAAGATGGAATGCAGATGGAAGATGTGGTAAACCACATGAAAAATCATTTGTGCTATGCAGAGACTCATTTACAGTTGGTTTGCTCTCCATTTGCTTGAATTTTGAGCAGTTAGACACAAACAAGCGGCATGCATCTTATGTCATCAGGGATAATTGTTATATGGGAAAGAAAATTAACGAGCCATGGAGACTCATTAGCCATTAACTAGGTAATTATATAGAGTGTGCCATAGATTTCCTTTCAAGACTTAAATGCTTTAATTACAATAAAGCTTCTGAGATCTCAATGGGTCGTATTGAGTTCAGCTTTTTACTGGTCTGACATATTTACCTTATAATTTATTAAAATAAATTATAAACACACACTTTTTACATGCATTACCAGAGTTATTCTATCAAAACACAAAAAAAAATCTTCTGTCCAAACTTTTAAAATGTCAGCAGAGCTTTCCACATATACTTTCTTCCTTATATCCATCCCTCTTTTGTCTCTTTTAATTCCTAGTCCAGTTGGCATGATTCTCCACATGACTCCCAAATTCCTGAATTATTAATTCAGCCCTCATCAATCATTTGCAGAGCTGAAATCTTTATGTATTAAGAAAAATGAAATTGAATAATTTATTCAAGGCTGAACACAAGCTATTTCAGGAATGGCCTTTACTGGAAGTTAGCTAAGACATATAGGACTAAGTTAAATGGTCTGAAGAGGTTTATCGTTTAGTTTAGAGTTTTCAAGGTCTGTTCATGTAAGCTTTGTTTGCCATTCACCAGTGAGGATTGCGAATGAAGCTTTCATCAAACAAACTTAGTTTTCCCCAGTTTTCGCCATTCCTGGTGGGCAAATAAGGAAAATGAAAATAGATGATAATCAGTCAAAAAAGGAATATGATAACACACACAATGACCTCTTTAGGAATAAAATGACAAGTTTGTATTTGGTAAATGTTTTAGAGCTCTCTAAAATAACTAAAAGAATATCTAAACAACTTTCATGCAAGATAAATTCCCTTCAGAAGCAAAATTCTGTACGTTTATAATATTTGAATTACATTGTCAGTGTCGACAGAAGAAAAATGGCTTTGGAAATGTTGGGGCATGCTGTGAGATTCCTTACACAGACTATAGATTAATAGGACTTTGTCATCACTTGGGTTCAATGTCACTCTCATTCAAGGCACCAAACCATGAAATGGACCCTTACTGGCCTTTCTCAGTGTTATTAAACGATAAAGAGTTCAATTCCAACATGAACTCTGAGTGCTGGTTCCATTCCGTTCACTATTGTTTGCTGCGATAAAGGCCAACAGGTCAGCCATATACAGGCAGGGATGTCAAGAATACCCTATATACTCACCTCAATTAAAAAGGCTGCATTTACTGTATGTGTTCAAAAATACAGTAAAAACAGCGTTATTGAGAAATATATTTACAGTTATTTAAATTAGCGCTGTCAAAGGATTAATCATGATTAATCACATCCAAAATAAATGTTTTTGTTTACATAATGTATGTATGTGTACTGTGTATATTTATTCTGTGTATATAGAAATAGACACACTTACATTACTGTATATATTTTAAAAAATATTTATATGTATATACATTTGTATATTCCTGTATGTAAATATATTTAATATATAAACATATTTTAATAACATATCCCACACATATATTATGTAAACAAGAACTTTTATTTTGGATGTGATTAATCGTTTGGCAGCACTAATTTTAATCTATTTTAAAATGTAATTCATTTTTGTGGAAATAAAACTGAATTTTCAGCATCGTTCAGTCTTTAGTGTTCCACGATCCTCTAATATGCTGCTCAAGCTGCTTAATGATGTTGTAGAAACTAAGATTCTTTAAAAAGTTCAAAAGAACAGAATGTATTTAAAATCTTCTGTAACATTTCTATATGTCTTTACTGTTACTTTACTTCTAACCTGAAATCAACATGTTCATGCTGAATAGTGTGTTTCCATACAATAATTGTTTAGATGTTGTAACTTAATCATCAAAGTAAAGCATAATTGCATTTTTTTTTTTTTTTCTTTAAGTGGAATTGATTTAAAATTTGGCTAAAGAAAAAAAAAAAAAAACGTTCTGACACTTCTGCATAAGGGTACACCATACAAAGCAGCACATAAAATCTCCAGCCAACATTTGAAGGAGATCTTTCTCCTGGAGCCAATTTAGTATCATCTGAGAACTCCACAGACACCCATCAGCGAAGCCTGAGGGACGAAAACAATTAGCGTCTCTAATTAGTGGACTAAATCACATTTCAACATGCTTCCCATTGATGTGATGGACTGAGGCTGAATTACCAGAGGCTTTAGTTGAACGTCCACCTATAAAAGAATTTACTGCAGAGCGCCAGCGCCTGGCAGCTACCCAGCGTGTAAATAAATCTCTGGGAATGGCCGTCGTTTTTTAGCCCTACTAAAGCCCCGGAGGGCACATCACTCGAAGGGTTCGGCCCTCTTCAATACTTAAGCTGCTTCAAACAGTTCATTACAGAACACTGATCGGTCAATAATATCCAAGTCAGTCAGTGAGTCAAGTCAATGAAGCTCGCAATACTGCTAACAGTCAGCAGTTTGAATGGATCTGAATTACAACAATAAAGAACCAGCGCATCCGTTTATGATTACTTTCTTGGCCTTGACAGTAGGAGACGCATTATTGCCAGAAATCAATGTTAATGGCTCTTCAAACCCTCCTTGTGTTAAGAACCGGGGGGAAAAAACTAAGCAGTCATACAAAAGCCACCAAGCGTGCCTCTAAAAAAAGAAATGGTGCGGTGTTTTATTAAACAGATAAGCTGAGGTGCAAAATGAAATTGACTGAACAACAACCTGTTTTCTGAACTAAAATGTCTGAGAGCTGCGCTTATGACAATATACTACCTGCATGACAGTGACAAAAGAAATATTAGCATCTCGGCAGAGATAACCCATATTTTGAACAAGTGTGAAAATGAAAAACATATCCTCCGTCTAGGTGCATGCTAGCCTTCCTTTCATAACAGCACAGTGTCAGTACTCAAGAAGATTGCATTTTAGCTTGTTATTGTCTAGTTTTGGTATTTCTAGAAACTGTTTTTATGAAAATCCAACAAATTTCCAACAATATCAACAAAAATATCTAAAATTCTATTGCACACCATGTTTTTACTTGCACCTGACAGACACTGAAACACCACTGAGAACATCCAAAATAAATTAAGTTAAATTAAATTCATATTTGATGTAAAAAAAATCTAATTTTCCAATTTGTCCAGGAGTAATTTAATAATAATAAAAATAAATAAATAAAAACAACATCTTGTAAACTGCATAATTATTTTACATTGAACATTATGAAGGAAAAATCTTTGATGGTGGATCAGTGATGATCATGATAAAGTGATTGTGTCTAAAACAAAACTTTAATTTATGATCAAAGTTGGCAAAATTCAAATCTTAGCCATTTTTGACTGATTTCAATCAATAGCTGATTTAGCAGAACATCCCTGGCTGTCAATGCATCTCTGTTGTGGTTGCTAAAGTATTCCTCTGCGGTTGTCCCCCTCCATCGAAATAGCAACAGATCACGTTAACTCACAGATGAAAAAAACAGCCTGTGGCAACAGTGCAAAAGTAGCCCAGTTCCACACAAAAACCACAAATGTGGCAACACTTTGTATTGACCTGGAAATGCATCCACCTGAGTTGACCATTCTCCATCGTTGCTTTTTCATTGACTTACATTGACATGGGAATATCCAATTCATCCACTTACAGAAGATGCAAATACACACGTCCAACCAATTCATAGCAGATATATGACTGAGGTGTAAAAACAATTTGAACATATCAGAATTCATGTGCTTTTTACCTAAAACAAGATTATAGACCTTTTTCAAACTGTGCCACATGAAACATGCCACATAAAAATAGGAACTGGGTCACTTGAACTTTGTAATGTAAACGCAGCATATGATATTCTGGGGTGTAGATATGGCATGGATAAGTTATGCACCAAACCAGAATCACTAAAGTAGTTAACAAATGTAAATACGACGCTGATTAACAGACAAGGCTCTACACAAAAAAGGCCTTCCTGTGATGCCAGAAGACCATTAAGATCTCTATCAATGTTCCTTCACATGCACTGCAGGAATAAAGAGAGGTAAAAAGACTTCTTTTGTGGCTCAGCCTAAACCTGTCAGCAGATAAACACAGGTTCTGCGGAGGTTCCCCCTGGCTCCGCATAGATGACTAACCATGTAGGTGAAAACCTCCGTCATCCATTCTCACCGGCAGAGGTCCCGATCCAGAAGACAATAGCAATTTAAAGATAGCATCTTCACAAGTGATACATGCACACTTACAAGAGAGATGTCCTCTAAAACACACTCAGCTGCAAACTACATCAGCATCAGGCCTAGGTTCACCAGCGCCCGAGAGGAACAACTGCACATACAGTCAGTACAGATGTTGGCTGTGTGATATTTGATGGCCTGCTCTTATATCAAGTGCTTCTGTTTCAGGCTCAAAAGGTCAGTTTGTTTGTGGTTGTGTGTGCGTGTGTGGCTGGAAGCCATATGTGTGCTTGTGTATGACTCAGGCTGAGTTTCCCCGCTGCGCTTCATTAAGCTACAGGCGAAGAAATCTACAGCTATACTGCAAT
Organism: Enteromius mattozi; assembly: GCA_032359235.1. Lineage (NCBI taxonomy): Eukaryota > Metazoa > Chordata > Actinopteri > Cypriniformes > Cyprinidae > Enteromius > Enteromius mattozi. The sequence goes on from JAUMHE010000042.1 coordinate 14,580,294, forward strand.
GTTACACTCGGCTGTTTGAACTCCTTATGGGCTGGTTTGAAAGCTGTTGAATAGAAGAGCAGTGAGAAGATCAACCTTTACATATTGAAAACCCTTTAGCTGCAAATCTATGGCATTAATAAGCAAGCGCACCACTGATGCTGGTGTGCGCGGTAAATCATTTCCGCGAGAGGAAAACAAATCTACATGCGAAGAAACTGGGCCCGCGAGCTCATTTCTAACCCTTGCGCGCGCATGATGTAATTTGAACACAATTCAAGCACCCGCGCGTGCGATCATTCCTGCGCTTGATCTTCTCTCACCTGCTCATGCGAACACTTTTACCTTTGTCAGTCGTGGGGCTTGCTGTTTTAGTTGTAATCTCAAATGTCATTGGTTATTCTCCTTTTCCGAAAGTCAGTATTGGATGCTTGTCATAAGATGATTCATTCACTTGACTTGAGACATGGCATTGTTTTCAAAATGTTTTATCTTTAATCTTGTAAATACAGTAGATACATCATCATTTTTGAAGGTTTGTTTAGACTGTGTTCCTATAAGACACAGGTTTCATCATGTTTGCGTTTGAGTACAGTACAGTGTTATTAGAAATAAGAAAGAAATTTCCAGAAATAAAATACAAATGTTTTTTTAAAATGTTATTTGTTGCATTGAAATACACAACCTGCAAATACAAAGGAAAAATGCAACAAAAAGAACATACACAAGTACATTAGAATGTAATGTATTACAAGCTTATTTTCAATAAACAAAGCTTTATACATAGGCCTACATACACACATAAATATATCTATGTGTGTGTGTGTGTGTGTGATTGCGAGTCTTTTAAAAGTCTATTAATAAAGTATCTGAAAAAAGATCTACTCTATGAACAATACATTATATTAAATTTAAAAAAAAGACAAAATCAATAATAAATAAATAAATAAAACAAGCTAATAAAACAATAACTAAATATGGTCCAATGCCATGTCTCAAGTCAAGTGAATGAATCATCTTATGACAAGCATCCAATACTGACTTCCGGAAAAGGGAAATAACCAATGACATTTGAGATTACTAAAACAGCAAGCCCCGCCCCACGACTGACAAAAATAAAAGTGTTCGTCCAAGCAGGTGAGAGAAGATCGAGTGCAGGAATGATCGAGCGCGCGAATACTTGAATTGCGTGCAGATGACATATCATGCGTGCGCGAGGGTTTGAAATGAGCTCGCGGGCCCAGTTTCTTCGCATATAGATCTGTTTTCCTCTTGCGGAAATGATTTACCGCGCACACCAGTATCAGTGGTGCGCTTGCTTATTAATGCCATAGATTTCGTGCCATAAAAACCTGCTTACAAAGCTGAACTACTTTATTAACTTCACATGACGGGAATATGCAATATGAATCAATATTAATCACACTGACTATATACTGTATATTTACTACATTTTCTTGTGTGTGCAATATCTGTCTATCTATATATCTATCTATCTATCTTGTTCCATTCATCCATCCAACCACCAATTTACTGTTCCATCCATCCACCAGTCTACCAGTTTATCCATACATGCATCCATCCATCTAGGAATTTACCAGTTTATGTGAATTGGTACCAATTTATCCATCCATCCACCAGTTTATTGTTTCATCTATCTATCCATCCAGCTAACCACAGATCCATCTATCTACCAATTTACAGTTCCATCCATCAAACTTCCAGTTTATCCATATCTATCTATCCATCCATCCATTCATCCATCCATCCATCCATCCATCTGTCCATCTACGTGTTTATCCATCCATTCATACAGATTTTGTCTTAACTTTTCTAGTTAAAATATCCAAAATATTTTCAGTTTATTTTAAGTTCAATTATGTAGTTGTTTGCTACTTCAGTTCCCCCCGCTTGCTGAATTAAATTCAAAACTGACAATTGATTTGGAATTTAAAATGAATTCACAGTTCAAATCAGAATAGCAAACAACACTTTTGTGAACAACATCTCGTGACTTGTTTCTTTCTCCATCTGGCCTTTGCAACTGTATAAGGCCATCACTATGACTTTTGTTAATCAGTAAAATCCCTCTCTGTCACTCATCGTACAGATTACATGGCCACACAATGTGACAGTAGCTCACATTCACCATCTTAATGCCTTGAGCAGTTTCCTCCAGTCAAGCATTTGTAGCTGATCATTAAGGAGGATTAGCCTCTCTCCTCAATGGAGTCGACAGTCACACAAATGACCTTCAGCCGAATGGTTTTAATGGTGGTTGTTGATGTGCCTTTTGCAGAGCTGCAGTTATGAAACCGTTGATCTGCTCTTTGACTCGAGGGAGGAGCAGATACTCTAGAGATTGTTGTGGTGTTGTGCGATGAGAACAAAGCCTGCTAACAAACTACAGATAAGTGGCTATTTTGACTTTCCAAAATTGTCTAAAAACGCCAATCTTTCAAAAACCATCCAGAATAATTGCATAATCAAAAAATGCTGGTAATTATCAAAGAGATCAATGGCATTTATGGACAATTTTAATTTTGACTTTCTAAAAAAAATATAAAGCCATTTATTTATTTATTTTTTTGCTTTTTTAAAATAAATAACCTTTTCACAAATTGCTCTAACAATTACCAACCACTGAGATAATGATAACATTTTACATAATATGGTAATTTAATGTGTCATCTAATGAGTATGTTTTTTTTATATTTTAATTAAGAAAAAAGTACAAAATATTTGTGTTTTTGTTTGCATTTTAATGTTTGCATTTCATTTTATTTATTTTTTTTTTTTTTAAGTACGCATCTTGTTACCTCATTTCTTTTGATATACAGTTTATCCCTGTCCATTATAGTGAATGGTAAACTCTGCTGAAAAACTTTTGATCAAATAAATGCAGCCATGGTGAGAGACTTCAAGTAGAATAGTGTACTATAGTATATTCATAGCAATAATTTTGGCATAAATTTAGTCAAACAAAACTCTGATTGGATGAGCCACATTCAAAGGCATTGTAAAATAATTGTCAAATATGCAATATCTGCCCAATCATGGTCATATCCTTAAGCCAGCTTTGTAAAAACATTTTGACAGCTATACACTTACAATGGAACTCTATGAGACAAACTTCCAATGATTGGCGCCCACACCACTGGGCATGATGTACTGACAAATAGACAAGTTTAGGAAAAGAGTCTGTATACAAGAGTAAGCACTGAGGGAGGATGAAAGTACAAGAAGCCAAGAAAGGCAAGATAAACAGATGCCAATTCAATAGAGAAAAGAAAAAGAGGAGTACAGAGATAGAACAAGAGACCACAAAAGATTCGGATTCTGTTCGATATCAAGCTATATATCCATATCTATTTGGAGTCCAGATGCACTTTAAGGTAAAGCCTCGGGTTTAGCCGCTCCATTTTTCAAACCAATGAGTACATCAGTTGGCTTGGCCCATGATACAGGTTGAGATCAGACACAGATACTCTCAAATCTTTCCTGCGTCTCAAAGGAGCGCTGAAAGAGCCAAATCAAAAGAACCATCAGAATAGAAGTCTGGGAGAACAGGATCAAACACGCTCGCGCTGAACAAATGGAGGAGGCTGTTGCCGTTTGACCAGCCTGAAAGGTGCACTTCACCCGCTTCAAGTCACAAACACACACACACACTTACACAACTCTCCAGGCATCATTAAAAGCAAGACTTGTTTCTGAATCCTAGAGCACAGTGTATTTGGGGAGTTTCAGTGAGTCAGTCAGAGTTTTTATTTACACAGTCTTTGAAAACTGCTGTTCTTCCTCTATTCTTTCCTTTTATTTGTGTCCATCCTCTTTCTCTGCTATTAAGTCCTCTTCTCAGAGTTTGTGTAAATAGGCCAGAAACATCAGCAGCACCATGTCTTTCTGAAATGCCACTTCTGGGTACATGACCCAGAAGCTTATCTAAAAGGCCAGTATTTTTTGTAATACCTTGGACAATTATTATATTTAAAAAATAAATTACTGATGTTCCAGTTGATTTTTCTAAGACAACATGAAGAGATACAGATATGAATGCATTCAATTTATATTTTAAAAGTAACAGAGAAACTTCTCGTATAAATGGATCTCATGTGAATACTTTAATCTGAAGTTAAATATTATTCGAAAAACAAAAAAAGCCACATGACAGTTTATTTCAGATATTGTATGACAAAATTAACTACTCATCCCATATATCATTTCTTATTATGTTATCAAATCAGAAATAAGCTACACATATATGCCCATTGGATATGATTATAATTACAGCATGCCACCCTGAATCTTTACAATTAAGATTGACAAAATTCCAGTTGGATTTATAAAAGCAGTTTTCAGTTTCATAAGTAATAACGGCATATAATTAAGACTCTTAGAAAAGAGTTTGTGTCTTTACAGCATTAATTGTACAAAGCCATACAGCAAATGTGAATCTTGAAGTTATTTTTTTCATATTATAAATGGCATGCAAGTTACAGTCCACTACAATGTTTTCTCGATTCGTTACGTGTTTAAACTAGTCACTGTGACAGCAGGTGTATTTCAAAGACTGCTTCAATGGAAACCCTTGAGGAAAACCACGGCTCCAAAACCCATGGCTGAAAAGCTCTGCTGCTTTACTGTAGTTGGGATTTTGGGCCCTGGTCAGCGTAGCTTACCTTTCCTTGCCCATAAAGCCACAGAGGGAGTCAAAGGTGGCAAAGAAAAAGAGCAAGAGAGTCCCGCAGCATTATCTCTTTCTCCCTCTCACAGACTCAGGACTCACCATGCGACTGTATTGTCCTGACCTTTCTAAAACTATGGTAACCGGCTCAGACACCGCAGCCCTGGCGTGGGCTCCATTGTGTACACTCTGTGCCATCGGCAGGTAATGGAAAAGTGAACCAGTCATTTGATAATTTGTCCAGACTCAAGCTGAGTGAGACTTTTGGTTCTTTTAATGGACCATAGTGCTGGAATACAAGAAACGGGTTCATACTGGGCCACGTAAGATGGAAGGCAGCTGTCGTGGGGTGAAAACCAACTGATAAGTGCATCTGTGTCAATGCTGCAGGCAGTTTGCAATGAGATTTTCGGGGAAAAAGAACATCTTCCCATTTTACAGCTGTCTCAAAACTCTTTTATGTTCAACGCTTGTGTTATCGACCTTAAAAATACAAGTGCCTACAACTATGTCTCTGTGGTGACATCGCACATTAAAACAAACTTTTCAGACAAAACCCAACAGATTCCTTTCATGTCATTAAAAGCCGTTTGTTTCATTGAAACAACACTTTGACAGTTTCACGTCTTTCAGCTAATGCACTGCAGCTATATTCATGAATATAGTGCAGAATGTGCAGTTTTTTTACATATTTTACATTCCAAAAAACTTTATAACCATCAAAAAAACTTTAATTTAAAGAATCTCAAACAAATAATCAGGGCTTATCAATATAGATGGCCTACCAATGTCCTGACTATATTTAATGCATTAACTAACAATGAACAATGCATTTGGTACAGTAGTTAATCTTTGTTAATATTAGTTAAGAAAAATACAGCTGTTAATTTTTAGTCCATTTTAGATCAATGACACTAACAGATACAACTTTTGATTTTCAGCATCAATAAATGCTTTCAAATGTATAATTTATGCATTGTTTTGGTGACAAATCAGTCAAATTTGCAACAAAAATATAGAATATATCATACCATTTGCAAGTATAAATAAATAAATACATTCATAAATATTAAATTAAATTAAATTAAATTAAATTAAATTAAATTTAAAAAATTCAGTAAGTTGCCGCAATTTCATTTTCTGTTTATTTTATTTTTTTGAAGCTAAAGTTGCTGTATAAAATAGACAGAATATCAAAATAACTGAAACTAAACTTAATAACAAACTAAAACGAAAATTACACATATAAAAATTGCAAATAAATAGATAAATACCACAATTATACCATAAATAGTACTAAAATAACAGGAAGATGTTACAATAAGCTTCTATTTCTTAAAATTAGATAAACAAACCAGCAAACTAAGGCATTGCAAGTATCCCTCAGAATGTTGAAAATGTAAAGTTCTGCATCATTTTCCTTAAAATAATGTTTATTATTAATGAAAAATATTAATAAAATCCTTCTTGTTGAGCCCTAATCTGTCAAACATTCTTAGAATATAGCCAAAACTACTTTAGAAAACTACTACTTTTGCCATCTACACGTCTTAAAGTAAAACACTTTGACACCTCTCCAAAATGCTGCTTCTACCCTTAAATTTCATTGAAGCATAACCTGTGAAAAGTGAATGAAATCAGTAAATTATCTAAAGTGTAAAGAACACACGCCACAAGACATACTAATCAAAACATCTGTATTTCACCATGACCGGCGGTCACGCCACTGATGACAGCGAGTGCTGAACGGTGACTTACAGCTCAGCTCATCACCTGCTTTCACAGAACGACAGAGCAAAGCCTCCTTCCCCTGGTACTGAGAGGCCATATTAAAGGGCACGTCAGTTAACCTGTCCACTGGATTGTGTAAGAGTACATCTGAAAATCGCAGTGAGTTTACTACAGGGCATGGAGGTGAAGCAGGAGGATGGGGGATATAACCGATGACAGACAGCACTAAATTACTGAGTCTTGATGGGTTACGCAGAGCAGTGGAGCAGTTTGTGTGGTGGACAGATGACATGGTGCACACAATGTAGAAAACCCATCTCATCATGGCCAGAGATTGCTAAAAAGGCATCGTTTTAGAAACAGACAGAGCAAATCGCTCAGACAGCATCTGGCCTTTTACAGTAGTTCAAACCGCAACAAAAGAAGCTGCTCGCTTAAAGGTGAAGTATGTAATTTCTGTGCCACTACCGGCATGGCATTGCAAAATTGCAAAAATATCTAGAATTTTAAATTTTTACATTTGAGTTTGGTTCGCCCATGCCAAACTTGTTGCCAAAATATGAAAGTGTTGTTTTAACATATTCTAAAAGGACTAAAGTAAAAATTTCCTTTTAGTAAGTATTACAGTTTTTGATGCCAAAACTATTCATTTTAAAATACTTCAAAATATATTGTATACATGCACTTCAGAAAAAAATGCAATTAATGATTCCTTTATTATCTATGAAGTAATTGCTGAATTAATTTTGAAATAAACAGCATTCTGTCTTGCATGGTTTGCAAGTACAAGTAACTTCATTTAAATATTGTCAGTTATCACTATTCCATACATTGCATGACTTCATATCTCAATCATTGCACCGTGCAATCCAATTCATTAAATGCTTAAAAAAAATAATGCTTAAAAATATCTTTTCATTCATTGCAAGGTTTTACAAAATTCTTTGCACACTAGAAAAAAAAGACAAAATAAATAAAAAAAATTGATGGTAAAGCAAATATTTTTAGCATGCAAATCCAGTACTAAGATGAACCAAGATAAATCATGTTATTACATTTATTCATCAACATATGCTTATGGACTATAAAGGCTTACTTATAGTTACCTTGCAGCTTGCTTGTTCCCCTCAAACTAATACTAACAATTTCACCCTGTGATGCATGAGCACAATGCATTAGAGTTATAATAACTTCATGGCTCTTATTTCAAAAAAAATAAAAAGCTGATAAGTTATAACATCTCTTGTATGTTATAAAATTGCATTAAAAATGCTTCAAATGAGCTTCAAACATGCAGCCAAAATTAATGCAAACATGCATGAAAAAATACATGAAATTGAATTTACACAGTGTGTGTGATACTGCTTTTTAAAAAAGCACCTGCTATGTGTAGAACATTATATGTAATTTCACTTTGCAGGATTGTTGCACACGATAAAAAAGACACACTTCACCTTTAAACAGATAGTCCTGCACTAAAAAAGCCACGATGACATTTTCTTACCCCTCAGTTCAGTTTTATGTTCTACTGGGTCTAGAAACCCATTAGTTACAGTTCCGTCCCAGCAGAATACCAATGTCAAGGCCTTCACACCAATGGTGCAGACGCTCATGAGATGTCGCACGCTACTGGTCACCATCCACAATGCACTAGCGTATGAACACACGGTGCGTCAGTGACCAGCAGTCCCACACATTGCTCGGCTCTCCAGCATGGCATAAGAGCTCAGAGGCATGAAATTAAATACAAGATGCTGCCGTTTTGATCCCAGGCCAAGTCGAACGGTAATGTAAAACTCTGATCCACAGATGCGGAGGAGGGTTACATAGAGCGCGGAGTTTTTTGTTTTAACATCTCTAAAGTAAAATATTTGGAAAGTAGGTTATATTATTTACATTCACAAAGAAAACTACGAAAAAAGCCTTTAGGCTTGTCATGAAATTAATTGTAATTTCTTACTTTTCGTGGATCAGTTTAAAGCCTAATTAGCCTTGCCATCATGTCATGAAAATCCTATTCGATTTACTTGGATATTGGTCAGGAGTTTGCTTTAACTAATTTAATCTGAATCATTCTGATTTTCTCTCATTCTCTGATTTGTGCAACCCAGGCTCGTTGGAAATATGTGCATACATACAGTACATTTCTACATTCATTTCTGCAAGCCCATAATTATGTACCTTACTGCACATTTCACGGCAGTTTCAAAATGAAATGTCCAGAGAGTGGGGCTAGAACATGTGTTTAATACATGACCGTGGCATGTTTTCATTACTTGGTGTAGGTACATATTGCAATGTGTTTTTATAATGCTGCTTGAGATTTGCAGTCATTCAGAATTCAAATATCCAGTGAGTGTCGCAAAAGATTAATGCTCTATCATGTTGAATATATCCCCTACACCAAACCCAAACCTAAACTTACCCGATAGTGCTAACAGCCATGTTATTTTAACTTCCTTATGCGGAATTGTTCAACCGTAGTTTCATGGGGTTTGAACTGAAGTGCAATGCCGTATCACGTGAGCTACCGAGTAAACCTACTGAATGAGAAAACTCATACATTTGAAGCTGTATATGTGACAACAATGTTCAAAAGCATCGATTTTCAAGTCGTGCAGGATGTTAAAACTGTTTTGAAGTCATAACATAACATTCTGCAACTAATTGTGTAAAATAGGCTTTATTAAGCAAAATTATATCTGTAAATCATACTTTTATGTGAAAAGGAATAAAAGTTGTCTAAGTTTTACTGCCTTTAGTGTTTATTTCAACTGGAAACTGCAGCGATTCATATGTATAGGTACATTTTTTTAGCTTTGCAGAAATGTATGTACAGGCACGTATTTCCAATGAGCCTAGGTTGGATTTGTGCAGATTACAAAAAGTGAGTGAATCAGTGAATCATTGTTATTGGACACATTAATTATTGTTTATACAAAATGTTATATTTCCCCGAACATTATTTAACTTAAAAGAGAGAACTACAATTTTAATGCAATGTTAATGCTGCTTTCAAACTCACTGTGGCAACACTGAAAGACTTTTTATTATGAGTCATGTTCTGACAGATTTCAGAATACAACAAAGCAAAAAAAAGCTACCATACAGTAGCTTTAGCATTCCTTGCCAAATTACTTAAGGCTAACAGAGCTTGTTTAAAAGGATTAGGTATAATTAAATGAAATGTTTCATTGATTTCTTCTAAGACCAAAATCTGCATTTCAAAAGTTTATCAAACAAAACTAATGAGGATTTATCCATGCAGCAAATGTAGCATAAGCCACAAAAAAATGCAAGTTTCCTTCCAAAATATCCTTATTTCTCTTTCTCCACAGACCAAACACGCAAACCAACCTGCCCATAACAGCAGGGCAATGATGAAGCCCATTTCCTTGTCAAAGTCGCCTCTTTCAGGTCCCTCATTAGCAAAGTAATTCAAACCTTGTGATGTCTGGTTCTGCGTGTCTGCAGCCATTTAACTTCATTATTGGAAAGCTGCTAGCGGTGAGGACACTTAACCCCTATTACAGCTTCACCTCCTGAGCCTGAACTAAGAGATAATTAATCTATTTACACAGAGGAGGTGGAAATAAGGACCACTGCAGGAGCAGTTTAAGCAAATATTGAAATATTTAACCAAAAATAATAGATCCATTTTTATCCACTTGCATTCCTATAGCAAAATGATATAATGCTGCGTCTTGTAAATTTTCCAACTCTTTTAAAGTGAAATGGCCAGCTACCAAGCAATTTATTATATCAGAAAAGCCATATGGAGTTGGTTACATGACATAAACGTAAAATCTATTTGTTTATAAATCATGCACTTAGGTAAAAGTGTTTTACCGCCTTCTACAGACTGCACGATTTCAGCAATCCTATAAGATCAATGCAAAATACAGTGTGCGACATGCATCTAATAAACTAGGGGTACGACATGCATGCACATTTCTATAAAATAATAAAATGTCATCAGCATGCGCTAGCGGTAAACACAAAGAGCATGATAAATCACACTTTGGCAATTGTAGTTTTTATGTGTGCAAGAGTGAGATGAGCGCTTGAGGTAAGAGGTTTAATGTTTTAGCGCCATTTTGCATTCATTTGGTATTGCATCTTTATTAGCTGGTCAGTAAACCTGGGTCGTAGCAGCATTGTGAGATGATTATGATGAATTTCTCTACTGTCAGAAAATTATATTAGGATATCTTTGGTTGCAAGAATGTGACAACAGCCATCTTTGAAGCTCTCTCACTGTACGATTTAGGACCACCGATGAGGAGCCACGATCACAGAAATCAGCACGGTTGTTTTACGATGCCAATCTTTCATCTGAGACAGCCGGAAATCATGCAGTGTCTCTCGTAATCATAATTTGCATGAAAATGAATGCAAGATGTTGGCGTTTTATTGCAAGTTTTATTAGCTAGTTGGCTTGTTTTCCAATGAGTATAGGATATTTTACCCACTGAACACTAAAGGTTTTATAAGCCTTTGTTGTGACTATAAGCTTCAACTTTTGCCCAGACATGACCCCATGACCATCATAAAAACAATATATTTTTAGTTCTGTACTACATTAAATCATCACTCAAAACACACAACATATATTAGATTTTGACGTTATGACAAATGATGGTGCTAGACTGTTGCTAAACAAATACAATGCATAAAAATGTATCACAGAAAAGTTACTACTTTTGCAGTTAAATTCCACAATGCAATTTTAAAAATCAGAAAAATCCAATACACAAAGTCTCCAAATTCCAAGCTTTTTCAATGTTTCAGTATTTCCAGAACTAATCCGATGTTCTAGCCACAAAAATCTCCAAGCTTAAAGGTTTAAGATTTTACAAGTAACCTAAGATGGTTCCCCAGATTAATGTGGCCTTTTTTAAAGGTGCGTAGATGCTGTGTATAAACACAAACATGGTTGCCAGGAGTTGTTAGCATGTCACATGATGGCTGGCCAAGGGTATTGCCACAGTGAGATAAAAACGGCAAGTCATCGTGAGTGTACTATAGTTGACCAAGCCTAATATATTTACCTCATCTCAAAGAGCGCCTGACAAGGCAGCTGACACTTTGAGAACAGGGACAAAATGTTGTTACTAATTTCATATCCTAAAATGGAACATCTTCTCTCACAGTTTAAAAACACACTAGTTGAGTTACAGGCAATCTGAAACAATATTCAATTAACTTGCTTCTATTTTTAACCAAGTCCATAATAAGAGGTGAGAATGTGAGCAAAGTAACTGCTGCATACCCAGACAAACTAGAAAAACAAATTTCCTTTAAAAACTCACATAAACACTTTCTCCATCAATGCAAAGTCCTAGTGATTTACTCATTTCATGCCATAATATCACGTCGAGAGCAATTTGCTGCTAGTATTACTGGTATGTTAGGGGATAATTTATCAGGGAAGGATATATATTCATGGCCTGCTGTGAAGCACATCAAACATTCCTGGCTTCTCCATGTTATTGCTTTGACAATCATACCTCATCTACAGGACAGGCTATTTATTGAGCGCTATTGTGCTAGATGTAAATATCCTCTCTCAATGGCATATCAAATATCTTGTTTGTGTTGAGGTGTTGTTGTGGTTGTCATGGAACAATAAGTTGCTCTTGTGCACTAGGGGTACATGGGAAAGCCGGGCTGCATTAGAAATGAATGATGTTTTCATCCATGAAAACCCCAGCGCATAGCAACACCATTTGATAAAAGCATACAAAACCGCTTAAGACATCACGGGACTCGCTCTCAGGTTGCACGTACAGTAGGAATTACCTGCATTACTCAAATATGAATAACATGAAAAAAAAACCTTGTTTCTTAAAATCACATACTTGCCGGTATCGACTTACTTCCATTGTGCTGGTTTGTGGTTCATTAGCACGCAGCAGGAGGTTAAGTCAGTCAATATCCTCAGCAAACACTCTCTACTGAGTAGTTAGGGGCAATTTAGAAACTTCAAGCATAAAGAGAGGAATCTTTGCTCATTAATTAGCCAAGAATAATGGGAGAAGCTTTGAAACATGGATATTAAAAATAATAATAAAAAGATTTTGCTCGCTTTTTTCCTCTAAAACTCCATTTATCAACCATCATTTACTGGGCATGTAATAACAGACTTTTCATCTCATTTCTTATCTCAGTTCAATATTCATCTCACAGTTGAGATGTTAACTCAAAAGTGTGGGATATATATATATATATATGTGTGTGTGTGTGTGTGTGTGTGTGTTACAAAAGATTTTTATTTCTAATCCACAATTTTTTTTTTTACTTTATATTTATCAAAAAATCTATCAAAACATTTCTATAGTTATAGTTATCATATATAAATATAAGAATGATTTCTGAAGGACCACTGAAGACTGGACACTGGAGCAATGGCTTTTATGTCCTTTTTATTTTGATGTACTGTGTTTTTATGTCATAAACTTGGAATCAATCAAACCATCTACTTACTAAAAATAGAGAATTATATTAGGGTTTGTAACATAGACTGTATAGATTTCGGTAACACTTTAGATTACAACCTGCAACGTACCGCGTAATTACACAGAATTTATAGCGTACCTATTTTGTAACTATAGAGTACCTCCACAGTACCTACTCGTAGATATAAGGGAACAACATGCAACATTTGGGGAATAAGGGGGTAATAACCTGCAAAATTATACTGTGAGTATTTTATAACTAAAGGGGACCTATTCTGAAATTACATGGTATGTACAACACACTTACCGAAAACGTACAGCCGTACGTGAGTGTAGGTAAACGGAAACAATGTGCAAAGATTAGAGGGATAAGGAGGTAATGATTGGAAAATTAAAAGTGGTTATACTGTTAGTATATTTCATATGTAAGGTGTAACTATTGTAAGATTATGTGGTATGCATGACGTACTGCATTAGATAATATTATGATTTAGAATTTTGTAATAACAAAATATATGATGCAGTATATTTTTACACTACGTACTGGGTATTATTACACCACCATATCTCTTACATTACTGATACAAACAGTAAACTGTAGTATTTAGTAGTTATAGATAAAAACCACAAGTCTTTATAAAATTTTATCTGTTTTGTACTAGTGTTTCAGTGATCATGGAGATTAATATGTGGAGATTAATATGTGGAAATAATGTTATAAATTTCTACTATGATTTGGTTTAGAAATTTCCATTTGAAAATTTACCTGATGAAAAAGCATTGCATATGGTCATCTCAGGAGTGAGTACCGTCAGTACAGTGGAGTACAGTTGAAAATTAATTACATGTTTCCAGCTGCTCCCACGTTAAACATATAAATATAACATTATAATACACAACACATGTATATTTACTGTATCATTGATGTTTTTTTATAGCTGTAGTGCTGTTGGTGCATATGTGGTTTGAGGCAAATAGAATAAATAGAATAAAATGCAAATAGAATAAAATGTACTACAACATTTTTCTTAACTACTATGCAAAAAATTTTACCCTCTTGTTACGTGTAGTTACGGTGTAAATGTGGCGTCCGCGTGCCGTAATCTAAAGCGAACCCTTATTACCCTCTTGTTACGTGTAGTTACGGTGTAAGTGTGACATTAAACAATTTAAGTTACGCTACAATAGATATGTTTCAAAGTTGTTAACCATTAACTGTATTACATAGTTAAATGCAAGGTCCAAAGACCCTAAGGACCCTTCTATTTTTATTAATTAACAAAATTGTAACAAAACTTTTCCAAGATTATAACGAGAATAGTTTCTGTTAATCAAACAGTTTTGACAAAAAACACTATAGTAGTTATAACACTTAAACACAGTGTTGTGTAAGAAATTGCAATTAAAGACCACTAGTTGGCAGCAGAAGACAACTAATGGGTTCATTAAACACTAAAACAGTGTTTGCTGATGGAGACATTATAAAATCACTATTATAACATTTAAAATCACATTTAGTTAAAGTTTACCATTTTGCTCATAAAGTTTTTACCATTTTGCCAGATAATCATTACAGTGAAACATGAAAATAACCTATAAACTCTTTAAAAGAGAAGACTTGGAATAAATGTCACCTATCATTTATTTCTAATATCTAAAACTGCAACAAAATGTGTGTGAAAGTATGCCAGTGTATGTGTGTGTCTGTGTGTTTGTATTATTATAATAGTTTAATCATTTCATTTTTGTGTCTCTGTGTGTGTGTGTGTGTGTAAGCATGCTTACTACCATTTCATTTCTGTGTGTGTGTGTGTGTCTGTGTTTGTATTAATATTGTACATTAACCGCCTGGGGCTGGCTATGCTGCTGGCGGCAGCACTTGGATTTTTTTCAGATGTCAGCAAAAAAAATTGGAATGATTTTCACATAATTTTTAAGTAAATATTCTACCCTAAAAGACTGGTTACTCAAAAGTATTGTGCAGGACTATTCAGTATGAGTTTTATGGCCTTATTTTTTTGACTCAAGTGATCAAATACTTATTTGACACAGTAATTCTCAAATAAATTGTTTAAAAAATCATACAATGTGATTTCCGGATTTTTCTTTTTAGATTCTGTCTCTCACAGTGGAAATGCACCTATGC
>JAUMHE010000042.1:14604444-14639521 GCA_032359235.1 Enteromius mattozi
AGCCACTATCAATATACGGGGCTCTAGAGCTGGGGTGGCAAATGGGGTGGCAAGGCTTTTTCTTAGGGTGGCAATTGCCACCCTGTGCCACCCCGGTAGATCCGCCCCTGCCTATACAGCCACACTGTGAAAATAAACGCTAATAATAAGATCTAATGCTAAACCAGCTGAGATAAAATTGGGCCATATTCCCACCAAAACGACAAACAAATGTTGGGGGAATCTCGTGAAGAAACGTACAGGTCATGAATTAGGTTTCGAAAGGCATGAGTGAAGAAATCAGATGCAGGCTAAATTCCCTTTAGGCAAACCAATTTCTTGTTTCCCCTCATTTGACTTGAGGTTAAATGCACCCTATGTGTGTTTCTGTGAGGTTCAACCAAACGTAGATCCTGTTATACTTCATTCTGCTCCCGTTAGCAATGTATCACAATGATAGAGAGCATGTTCTGTTTAGGTGCCCTTTTTAAAGTGCAATGCAGCCCCATGAGGATGCTAGACAAACAGCGCAGGCGAAATTGAAACGGCACCATTTCGCTCAATAGACAGCACGGCTGTGAAATGACATGATAAAGGGGGATAGGACGACTCTTGTGACTGCTTGGCAGAAACAGATAGCATGCTAACAATGTTGATTTCCTGTCCCTCTCTGCAGCACTATGTCAGCACATTTGTTGGTCCTGCCTCTAATTAAAACGTAGCCGTCAGTAAAGACCTAGTGCTTGTTTACCCCTATTGAAATTAGCAGCCCTGCCGCCCAGGGGACCACACGTCACGGACACAATTAGCCAACACAGGTCCAATTAGGTGCCTGTTTAACGCTAACAGCATTGAGCTTCTCTGATACACTGGCTCTAAGAACAAGCGTCCTAGTGAGACACTAGAGAATAAAAAAGAGAGTGTGCTCATATAATGTGCTGGAGTTGGAGTATGTGCTAGTGCTAAAATTAGCATGAGTGAATTTGTAAGAAATAGACACATTGTGCATGTCTTCGGCATGTGTATTTTAAGACATATTGTATGGCAAATCCTCTATGGCACACCTCTGCAATATGGCGTTAATAAGTTCACTGCCGGAAGCAGCACATAAAAATAGAGCACAATGCTTTCTGGATAATGCATTCTTCTCTAAACTCCTCTGTGATGTCCATACATCAAAATGTAATGATACTGCTGTTATACTCATAATATTAAGTTTTCTTTCTTCTATGGAACACAAAAGGACAAACGTCCCCCCAAAAAATGGCAGTTACAATTAACAACTTTCATGCTTCAAAAAAGATGTAAAAGCACTATAAAAGTGTATATAGTAATAGTAAAAGTACAAGTGACATGAGAATTTTCATTTTAGGGTGAACAAACCCTTTAATGTACATACAAGTTAGGCTTTATCATTTAAATTGCAATCGACAGTTTGCAGTGCTAGTTTCTTTCAGTTGAAATAGCTCAGACTTACATTTTAGTCTAGGACTAGGCTTAAGCCATATCTGTAAAACTGGGGCATGGTGCTATAATATAATAAAATCTGAGTATAATCATTTGTAATCCAGCTGACAAGTACAAATCAAGAAGAATTAGAAACAAAGAAATGTTGAGGAATTAAATACATTAATCTAATTTTCCCTTAGAAGGAAATGTAATATGCATTATCGGCATTTACCGTATTTGATGAGTACAGTACCATGTAAAAATCAGAGATAATATTTAAGAAACAGGGAAATTAGCTCTGAACCCATATACCAGTGATCATTACATAACAATACACTAACATATGCAATTGGCTGGTTGCTTTAAGCAATCTAGTTAAGCATAGAAAGCTCCTCTGGTTTAGTAGTAATGAGGGAAAATCACAAAAGCCTCTAATCTTTTCCCTGCAGGTTGGTACACAATCAATAACTCCCCTCTGGACTCACAAACTTCCAATTAAGCAGAAAGGAGGTAAAGTCTGCTGGGGCTCAATTCTTACTAGCTGATTTTAGACCTCCAACCAGGTAGCATAGAACTAATACACAGTAAGAGAAAACCTCCAGGGTCAAAATATAAAGAAAATTCAGAGAACTGATGATATGGCGCAAAGCAGGCTGTATGTTCACTCGCTACCTTTTCCTTTCTTATTCATTTTAGCAGGTCAGTTAATTGAATTAGGAATGATTCATGTCAATCATGACTCATAAGTGTTCCTAAAAGACCCCGAACAACACTTTAAGAATTCCACGATCGTCCCAAAGTTATAGTCCCAAACATCACACTTCCTTACAGTCAAGTTTGAATTGGTCATTAAAAGGAAGAGGTTTAAATGAACAATTTGTTAGTGAAGGAAACATTGGATGTGTTCAAAATGGAACACAACATAATGATAAACACTATATCTTGAACAAGATAGTCATCAAGTCCAACTCAAACAGTAAAAAAACAATAAAATAAAATAAAATAGGTAGAACAGGAAAACAGTAAAAAAAAACTACCATTGTGCAGTTTATTGTCATCAAGTCAATCTTTTTTTTCTTTATTTTTGTATAAATCAGTACTGACTTACTAACACTGACTTGTTTTACCAACTGAAACATACACAATTAGTTAAGCCCACCAATGACATTCCAGTACTCTGAAATGCTCACTGAATGTGCATGAAATCAAAGGTCACCAAAAAAGTCTTTCTGCCTAAAGATGTGAGAACGATAAGGCACATAGGTCAACTTTCACTTTTGTGCTCCTCATTCTTCCGAACACCTTCATTTATTCTTTGGATTTGTTAAAATTGTGTGAGCAGTACTTTAACACTAGTCACTGAGCGACAGTAGTATAAAACCATTTCAGCAGAAGTAAGCATGAGAAATACAAATGTTTTTGATAGGACCATCAAGAAAAATACACAAATATAAATGAGTAAAAAAGAACTGCAGTTGACTATAAACTTGTTTGTCTCATGCTGTGCAAAAATCAGAGCACTTTTGAAGAACTTGGTGTTTCACGCTGGGCAGCAGATTAAAAGTAAAGATCAATGCAGCTTCAGTTTAAGATGTTTGCGCAGGAACTAGACTCTGATAGAACTGATTTGCATGAACATTCAAAATGCAAGCATAAATATTTAAAATATGCTGCAAGTGTACGTGTTGAAGGGTTTCAATACAGCAAAACGAACATTACCTATACGGAAAACATGACAAAATGATAACCTACAACAGCAGTCTTTCCAAAAATACAGAATGTGCTTTTATGTCACCAAATGTAATTGTTTTTCTTTTCATTATATATATATATATATATATATATATATATATATAATTATTTTTGTATTTTATATAAATATATATATTATTAATATATTTATTAATATATAACTATTTATATATATATATATATATATGTATATATTGTTAAATAAATAAACAACATATTGCTGTTGCAGTGATAAATGTCACTACAGCAATGTTTCCCCACGAGATTGCGCTAATATAATTTAGAGAAATATTCTTCAAGGTATTTGCCTTTCCTCTAACGTACAAATAATTTGTATTCTTAATGTGCACTATTTGTGTGTGTGTAGTGCATAACTGAATGTGGATTTCTTAAGGGGAAATACAAAAACGAAGGGGAAAAGAGTGGCTCTGAAAGAATTTGGCTAATTAGTTAGGTGAATTACCCAAGAACAGCACAGAACAGTAAGTAGACGGTCTTATGTGGCATGACGGTTCTCGCCGGTGGCAGTGCGCTGATTCATTATAGGTAGTATTAACAATATGAGGGCTTATCTGACAGATTGCTCATGTTGACTGGCCTGTGTTATGCTGCCTTATGAAAGCCACAAAGCCCAGCTGCGTTCACCCCGCTGTACCCCGCGTCTCTATCGCTGCCGGTTCAGGCCTTGCATATGAAACCTGCACTGATAAGGAGGCACAAATAGTTTGCAGGCACATCAAACATGCGTTGTGTTCCTCACACAAACACACAGGATGCCTTTGAATTACAGCTTAATTAAGAATGTAATTAAATTCTCTGTTGGATTGTAGTTGCTGCTGTGTCACACCTGATTTGCCCAGTTTCCTTCAATCCCACAAACACACATTCACAAACACATATTTTTTTCTATTGTTTTATATAAAGTTAACTACAATTAGACTAAGCCCAAAGCTACAATATTAAAAGCATATTAAAAGAATTCAAACAAACCAATACAGAGGACATTCAAGAAGTTTCTGTCATATTTAGTTGAATTGTTCCCGAACTATTAGTAAACATGGTCACACAAGCACAGATTTATACCTGTAAAATAAAATAAAATTATATATATATATATATATATATATATATATGTTTTTTGGTTTGTTTTTCTTTTGCTTCATGAGAAAAGGTCATTTATTTATTTATTTCATTTATTTATCTATCTGTTTGTTTGTTTATATTTACCTATTTTCTATCTATCTATCTATCTACTGAATTGTCATTTATGCAGCCATTTTTAAAGATTAATGTCACAGAAATTATATTTAGCTTTAAAAAAGGATTGTGAAATGACTTTTATAACAATCCAACTCTTAAATTCTCATTGCCATAATGTATAATAATAAACTATAATAATAAGAAACTAGTGGGAATATTTTGTCTTCCTTGTGCTTAATTATTGTAAAAAATGATGTTACAGTGCAAAAACAATAACTGTTTGCAAAAAAAGAGGTTGATTTGTAACATTTCTGTGACCTGGGTAAGATTGAGGCTCAAATACAATGAGAACGGCTTGTGTAATTACAGTCTAATTAAACAATTAATATTAATGTGATTAATGACCTTAAGCGTTAGAGGTTGTCTGGTGTGATGGGGCATTAAACTACTGCATGACCTTCCTCTGTCAAGCTCAGCTGCTCAGTTCATTCTAGTGTCTTGCAGAAGACCACCTCCATGAAAGTGTCGAGAGTGCTTGTGATTCATTCGAACCTGCCTAGCTAGACCTGATAAATGACCTGGAAAAAGTCTTGAGCAGAACCATTACTGTGAATATCCCTGAATCCCTAGTTAAGGGTTTAAATCTTAGGCCTCTTTGAATGAAGCCAAGCAGGCTAAGTACTGTGCATGAACAAAAAAAAAAAGCTTGAATCTATGAAAGTATATCACACCAATTAAAAAAAGGGCAATGGAATATATTTATGGGTCAAGAAGCAAAAAAAAATACACTGACACAAATTTTACTGTATCTGTTAATTTTTAGTCTTCTACTTAGATTAGAACTATGATATTATAATGATTTCTGAAGGATTATTTACATAAAAAGTTAAGAACTTTGGCACAGTTTTATGACAGGTTCTGTAAAATCGCATGATCAAATCTGGGTTTAATCTCTATCTAGCGTCACCTAGCGAGTTTTTGCACTTAAATTTAACTAAATGGTTAAAATGGAATTGTAATGCAATTGTACAAGTAAATGCAATGCAATTTTCCTTTCAATTTTCATCTGCCTAGATTTTTTCTTGGTTTTTTGGGGGTTTTTTCTGTAAGTGCTGGACAAATGCTACTTGTATGCCATTAATCAGTCTCAGAAGAAAAGATATAAAAGTCACTGTGATGTCACGTTTTTAAGAGATACTAAAACGTATCATTTAGGTACTATTGTGTACTTTTAAGGTACTAACATTCACACTTTATTGGTAAACAAGATCAAAGGTGTACCTTTTTCAAAGATATACTGATCCAGTGACAGCCTTTGTACCTTTTTTTCTAAAGAGATTTGATAATAACAAAAAGGAAATTAAATAAAATCTGATTGAAATATATATTACTGGTTTAGTGCTTGAAAACTTCATATGAATCAAAAACAAATAGAAAATGTATAGAAATCTCACATTATGGTTAGTTAGGAGGTCAAGCAACTTTTTTCACTGACCCTTTGTTAAACGCAAATCCATTTTAGGCTTTATTCTGTAAGATAAGCAGCACCAAAAGTAACTCTAGCAACATTTTATCTTGCAAAACATGGCCATTTTGAAGGATTCATTGCTTGTCTTTAGATCTTCAGGCACTACATTTAGCTGCATTTTAATGAAAAATCACGAGCTTTTCAAGAGGAAACAAACAGTCAAACTGCTCTCATAATCACGCACATTAAATCAAATCCCTCTCTTCTTACTTTAATAACTCATGCAGGGATGAAAAACTATCCCTCGGGGCGAGGTGAAACAATGGCGGATCGGTTACAAAGGAGAAACAGAGGGAGAGAGAGCTCAAAGACTAATTTTAGCTGTCAGGTTCAGGAGACGAGGAATATGGTGTTGGAGTGCTTGAGCTGACAGGGCAATGGTTACTTCCCCTCGAGTACAGCGCCACCATCGCAAATTTCACAAGCCCTAGTCAGGCCAATTAATCACCTTGTCTCTGAGGATATGCCATGTGCGTGTGTGTGTGCATCCCTGAATAAGTGCTAAAAAAGAAGGAGAGCGAGAATAGATTAGAAACCCTGGTTTTGAATGACTAATTTTTGCATTTTTCTGAAGAAACGTGATATTTCTCTGCAAAAGTTGCTCTCATTTTGGTAGAGTGCACTTTGGACTGATTGCTTCATTGATCAAAAGAGAGAGCAAAGACTTTTACATAGTTACAAAAGAGTTCTATTTGAGTTCTTTTGAACTTTGTTCATTAAATAACTCTGAAAAACATATGGGTTTTACAAAATCATTAATTTCCAACACTGATGAGGATGTTTATTGAGTAGCAAACCAGCATATTGGAATGAAGTCTGAAGGATCATGTGACACTGAAGACTGGAGTCATAATTCTGAAAATTCAGTTTTGTATCACCAAAATAAATTACATTTTAAAGTGTCCCTATTATGGGTTATGAAAAGTTCACATTTTGGTTTTGCAAGTCCCAAACAACAGGTTTACATGCATGCAAGATCAAAAAACATATTCATTTTCTTATTATGTGCATTTATTTTTACCTTATTTGATTAATGACTCCCAAACGATTCGTTCACTAATTCATTTTTCCAAACCCCTCCGGTGATTGGATGATTTCATTTAAAGCAGTGTTTGTGAGTTGGTGAACAGTGCCACCTAGTGGTAAAGAATGAATATGCATTTTCATTCAGAACCAACCAACACAGTCTCACAACCAATTCGTACGTATTTGTATGAGGTGCCAAATTCATGCTAATTCATACAAATTCGTTCGACCTCACTCGTACAATTTTGTACGATTTGTCTACAAAAGGTTTAGAGGCGGGGTTAGGTTTAGGTCATTCGTACAAAATCATACAAATTGGCAACTCATAAAATACGTACGACTTAGCAAAAATCGTATGAATTCATACGAGTGACGTCATATGAATTTTACGGATTAGCCATCTCATAAAATATATACGAATTGCCGTGAGATCGGGTTGGAACCAACGCAAAAACACCAACATGTGGGCGGCCAATATGCTAATGTTTCATTTTGACATGAAACGGCTTGAAACTCATTTTAAAAACGACTCGTTTCAATGATTCAGAGTCGACTCTTTCTTTTGAGAGACAATAACTTTATACGCAGTGCACTTTCAGATTTAAAACTTTGCAAGTCTTACTGACCCCAAACTTTTAAACGGTAGAAAAAAAAAAAAAACTGTGCCAGATTTGACGGACCCCTAGAGTATGAGCAGTATTAACAGCCTCATTTTTAAGAGGTGGACATATATGCAAAAGCCAAGGCCATTTTATTCTGCGATCTGAGAACTCAGTCGTAGGACTTCAAATAAAAGCTGAATTTTGATCAGGTCTTACAACTAATAAGTCCAGCTTTATTTGACTTCCTTTCAACTTGACACTCGTGCAGCTGGAGGGCAAGTGACTTTCCTGTGTGTAGGATTCACCTTTGAAGAAAAGGGCTCCACATCAATATTGCTTGCATGATTGTGAAAATAAATGATTCGATCAATGATGAACCAGTCACTGAATCACTAAGATATTCACATGAAGTTTTTGGGCGAATCTGACACTTTGTCCTCTCATTAACCTTTGACTTCATTGTAACCTTTATTTCAGTTTTATCTTGGGCTGGTGGGCAGCCATGGAGACGTAAGAGTAAACCATTCAGTATTCTATTAATATGACATGCAACAGCACGGCTGTTTTTATCCATGCAATTTCTTGGAAAAGGAACGACAGGAATTATATGTGGCATCTGGACTGCAGGAATACTGGAGATAATCAAATACAAATGCAATGTAGAGTACTTTACTGTAGCTAACTGGACACAACATAGCAGATTTGACGTCTCAGTGTAACCATTTAGCATTTGCTTAAAGTGAGAATACAAGCATAAGCAACTGACTGGATGTCAAAAATAATACAAGCAGAACTGCAGCTGCACTACATTTTAGTAAATGAAAATCCTGTTTATTTTCTTCACAGTGTAATAGGTTTATACTTCATTGCTAAAAAACTGTCAACACAGACCTGCCAAGAACAATGG
Source organism: Enteromius mattozi (assembly GCA_032359235.1). NCBI lineage: Eukaryota > Metazoa > Chordata > Actinopteri > Cypriniformes > Cyprinidae > Enteromius > Enteromius mattozi. The sequence continues at coordinate 14,612,888 of JAUMHE010000042.1, forward strand.
AATATACTTCTGCAGTGTGGTTTTCAGATTTGTTTTTAAATGTTTAATCAAATTCCCCATCTACACTATTCAACTTTATTTCTATAGCGCTTTATTCAATACTTTATACAATGGTTTCAAAGCAGCTTTACAGTTATAGACAAGACAACAGTGAATTAATGATGATTATAGATCCACTAATACAACAAATCATCAATCAGAGAAGTCACTACCATGGAAAAGGAAAATACTGGAAAATTGTTCATAAGTGACCTCTCAAACCCTTGAAAAACTATAAATGAGTAATGATAAACCTCCCGGTATATATAAATTTGCTTAAGCTACATAGATTTTTACAAATATCTGAAAATTGTGCAATTAATTCTATTAATCAACAACTCAGAAACTCCCTGTTAAATTGACTATATAATAATAATAATAATAGCATTATTAATAATATTATTATCATACCATGAAGACATATATTATTGCAATAATACTATTGTGCTGTAAAGTAAAAAATACATATATAATAATAATAATAATATATTACTATTAAACAATGAAGACATATATTACTATTGCAATAATACTACTGTTATGTAAAGTAAATTAATTATTTAATTAATTAATTTCAGAAAAACAAAACAGTTAAAAATATATTTATAGCTGTCTAAATTTCTCTGCTTTAAAGTAAAATTTTATTTAGGCAGAAAACCACTGGGAGACATTACCTTTGTTGACAAAAGATATTATGAACAATTCTCATTACAAATGTGTATGTTTTCAAATGCACATTCAAAACGAGTGAAAGTTATAGGACTTGCAGAGATGCAATTTGTGTTGAGTAGCCAAGCGCTGAAAACCCTGGATCATGAGCTGCTCTTGTGTAAATGAATGATACATCCCAGTCAGTTCTTTTTATATTGTACCAACATTTTTCAGTCGATTATATCAATTGCAATGTTTTATGGAATGAATAGCTTGTTCCTACCTGGTTATTTAAGTTAAAGGCTTATGGAGACGGATTTTTCCTAGTTGAATCAAGGCAGACGAAGAAGTGGGTGGTTACTGGTGTACTATACTCTAGTATGCAAGATTTCAGCAATAACCTAGTGAATGTCTTTTCTGTCTGATTCAGTCATTTTCAGCAGAAGAAAAAGACTGTAACATGTTTCCAGCCCTGAAAATAGGTTGAGACTGACAGTGAAGAGAAGAAGAGGACCAATTCTCAGTGTCTTTGAGTGAGATGCAGAGAGCACTGTCACCCAGCTGAGACATGATGGGTTTCAGTCAACACACTGAATGTACCTATGGACAGATGCTATAATAAAAGGCTTTCTATTGCGACTCTGCCAAAAGTTTGAGGCAGCCAGCAGGATGTCTTTATTTAGGATCTTTGCCTGGGGAATCCATGAGCTCAGACAACCTGCAAAGCCACAACACAGCTGCGACAAACCTTTGATTCCTTCAGCTGTGTGTGTGTGTGTGTGAGTGAGAATATGCATTACCCAGCTATTCTTACAATGGGAAAGTCTCTCTAGCGACTAAAACGTCTCATGACGGTGGTTTTTAACCTCTTTTCAAAGGATTCCTGGAAAAGTTGTTGTTAAAGTCTATGATGTATTTCATGGATGTCGATGCAGTCAAACATTACAATGACTTTCAAACATGCTAACTGCTAATATACAGCAACACATAATTTGCAAGCTCACTAATGCAATACAACACAACAGAAATTTCATACAAGTTTATAGTTTCAAATCATGGAGACTGCTATGGCTGACTAAAAATTGCTAAAATAGTTTTTTTTTTTCGGCAAGGATGCTTTAATTAAACCAAAAGTGAGAAAGACATTTGCAATGTTTAAAAAGTGATTTAAATAAAATGCTGTTCTTTGAAATTTCTATTAAAAAAAAATAATAATCCTGAAAAAAAATTATCACAGTTTCAACAAGAATATTAAACAGCACAACTGTTTTCAACAATGATAACAACAAGAAATGATTTTTAAGCAGCAAATTAGTATATCAGAAAGATCACTGAATGATCATGTGACCCTGAAGACTGGAGTAATGATGCAGAAAATTCAGCTTTTCATCAAAGAAATAAATTACATTTTAAAATATATGAAAATATAAATAATTTATTTTAAATTGCGATAATGTTTAGTGTTTTATCTGTATGTTTAATCAAATAAATGCAGCCTTTGCTGAGCTTAAGAGATTTTCAAGAACATTTTGAAAAATCAGCCCAAACTTCTGAATGGATTATCATGTCATTTAACATCAACTTATTTTAAAATAAATCCACATAAAGTCAGACATAGCATGACAGGCTCTTAGAAAACTTTTAATTGATGACTTGAGCCTAATAATTATCTGTGGAACACAACGAGAACAGATGATCTCTCACCGTCATCGCCTGCTTATCAAATTAAAATTACTGACGTCTGCTTTTGTCTTGCTTTATTGTTCTCGGTTAAGACGCTGTCGCTTTAAATTACAGGCACGCTCTTCCTGAATTAGAGTGTGATGTTTACTGCTGGAACGCGTGATGGATCAGTGGAGATGTACGCCAGCCCTCCGCTGAGAACATAAAGCCCAGACGTGATGTCTCATGGTTTTGAGGAAACACAGAGCCAAGGTCAAGGTAACAGCAGCCTTACCAACATGACAGAACAAACCAACATCATAAAGACTGAAAAACACACATAAAAAAAAAAAGCAATATTGTTTACGCTCACCTCACCATACTTTTCTCCACACTGCTGTCTCTCATGATTCAAACATATGCTCATGAATTGGTGATGATTTCCGTAGCTTCCCTAAGACCTAACCAATACATTTACTTTGCTGATCTCAGCCTGCTTTTAAAGAGTTTTTGGGCATTTTTCATTCGGTCTGGTTTGGAGACCAGCTTAAACCAGGGTTGAATATTACAGAGATTGAAAATTTGAACCAAATCACGGTTTCCATGAAAATATTAAGTGTTTCCAAAATTGAAAATAATAAGATAATGTTTATTTTACAGCAAATCAGCATATCAGAATGATCTGACACTGAAGATAGAGTAATGATGCTAAAAATTCAGCTTTGCATCACACCTATAAATTATATTTTAAAATATATTACAGTAGAAAACATTTCTTTTGAATTCAAATAATATTTCGGAATATTGCATTTATTGCATTTTTGGTTAAATAAATGCAGCCTCGGTGAGCAAAGAGACTTCTTTCAAAAACAATAAAAACTGTACCAACCTTAATATTTGCAATGGTAAGCGATTTTAACTTTAAGCAAAAAGAAGAAAATTAAACCTCTGAACCTCTAGAAACCTCTGACAACACCTTAGCAACCATCTACACTATACTTACAAGCAGTTATAGCACTCTAGCAACCACATAGCAATGATTTAGCAACACACAACGGCGCCACAAGCTCACATTGTCCACTAAAAACATAAAAGTTACAGTTTTACACTTACAGCTACGCGTCGCAGGTTGCAACATTTCTAATTCTTTAGCTAAAAGGCATCAGTTATGGTATTATGGGACACGCTTTATCTTTGTTTCAAAATTCCCAAGGGTCTTTCTAATGCCTGATGCTCAGAAAGACAATGAGGAATGCTCTTGTTGGGCTTAAACACCTGTATAAACCAACAATTGTGTGCTCGCAGCGAAAGCTCAATAAGAAATGCAGGGCTGCATCACACACAGGATGAGGAGAAGACTAGCATTACAGCTGACTGTGAGGGCACAGAGCCAGGCGGCGCGGAGAAGATGCTGAAAGAGAAACGGATAGGGAGGGTGAAAGCGAGCCTGAAAGACTCGTAGAGTGAGGAGGGGGGTATTGGCAGCCCTGTCCTACAGAAAGAGGCCCGCAGGCATTTGTTTTCTGAGAGGAATTACAAGTGGAAGAGAAACAAACCCTACAGCCACTGAAAAGAAAATCCTCTCCGCTTTTTTGCCTTTCTGCCATTCTTTAAAAAGCGGGAGTCTGTGGATTACAACAGGCTTTATTGGTTTACTTCGTACCGAGAATCGGGAAATTGAAGATGTCATTCCCTCTTAAGCGCCAGGGACAATAAGAGGATGCTGAAAAAAGAAGTCAACCGTTTGCTTTGGCGGAGAGTCTGAGCTCAGCATGAGCTCAATTGAATAGAGAAAGAGTTTTTTTTTGCCGTTTTGCACACACAGGTCAAGGGCCAAAACAGCAGCACAGTCAAATACTGATGAAAAAAGAAATAATCTAAGAGTAGATACAGAAAACAGTGAATCATCTTGTTTTTCATAACAGAAAATAAGAGAAGAAATGAAGTTACACCTTTAACAACGCACTTTAAATGTCTACGGCAATGCAGTGCATGGGAAAACACTAAAAATGCTTTGTTTTGGAAGAATAGCCACAAGCCATTGGCGTTATACACTACTGGCCAATAGTTCTGTCTTACTCAGCCAGGATGCATTTAACTCATCAAAAATGACAGTAAAGAAATTTATGATGTTTCAAAAGAATACCATTTCAAATAAATGCTGTATTTCTGAATTTTCTATTCATCAAAGAGTCCAGAAAAAAATGTAACATAGTTTTCACAGAAATATTAAGCAGCACATTGCATTGCTGAAATGCTGAAAATTCAACTTTGCAATGAATGAACTACTCGCAGACATAAACTTTTACAGATTATACATTTTCAGCTATACTCAAATAGAAAAGAAACTATTAGAAATTGTAATAATATTTCATTATATTGCAACTTTACTGTATTTTGGTCCAATAAATGCAGCATGGGTGAAAATAACATACTTGAAAACATAAAAACAAAATCTGTATTTTGGTCAAATAAATACTGCATTTGATGAGCATAAGAGACTTGACAATATTAAAAATAAAATCTGGATTTTGAAAATCTTTGCAACCACAACACTTTTAATGGAAGTGTACAGTCTGATAAAATCACTTACTAAACTTACTAACCCAACAGAACTTCTTGACTTCTTACAGTACATCAAGAAAACTCCACACTTTTCAGTTTATCAAACTAAAAAATTAAATGTAACTGCTAAAGGATGATTTACAACTCCAATACTATATATCTATGCACTTTCAATGGAAAAATTCATAAAAAACACTTGAGCTTCACATTTTTACTCTCCAGAACATCTTGCCACACAGTCTTTCATTGTAAGTGCATCACTGTGCAAGCAGTTTTTGCTTGTTTGAACAAATTGAGTAACATGTTGAATATATTGGCTGTTCTAACAGAGCTTATCTTGTATTGAATGCTGCAAAAATGAATGAAATAAATAAAGTTTATAGATGCAAAAGTGACTGAGGCCATCAGTCCTAAATATCTTCTTTAGTGTTCCACCAAAGAAAAGGTTTTAAACAATATAAGGGTGATTTAACTATGTCTTCTAATACAGATGTTTGTACATAAAGAGCAGTAGTGTATAAACATACCTGTGATCAAAAGACCAAATAAGGGGAAAATGACTGCATTAGTAAAGATAATGATTAGATCAATGACCGTGATCCATGTTATGGGCTGTAATAAATAATAATTGTCTTAAAATCGGGATATTCTACTAAGAAAGAAACTTCTTCTGTTCTACAGAAAGTTCACGTCTAGACATCAGAGCAAGGACTACATTAATTAACAGGAAATATTCTCACTCCCTCAGCTCACATGAACTCTCCAACCAAACTTAATTTGGGTTGAAGATGATTAATAATTTGATCATATTCTCAGGTCGACCAGCAGTAATTTTCTATCAAACTTAAATGTCAGATGGAAGCCTGGGTCAAATGTGGTGCCATATGGTTCTTGACAGAGGTGTGAGCTGATGCGTAAATGAGAAGCATTTAAAGGACTATTTTAAAATATGATTTTCCACAAAACCAAGCCTATTAAATAATGAAAAATTAATGCAGAACAAATTAACATGCACAACTTTTGGAAATGAGCTCAAACCACGGCATTGTGTTAATAGAAAAAGATCATGCACTACAATCAGCATAGTGCACATTGTTTAGAACAACACTTAAATTAGCTTATAAATATTCAATGTCCTGATATTGTGCAGGTGCAGTAACCTTGAGCAGAGGCAGCCAATAGACCATCTAACATCATTTTCATTACTTCATTATCCCATTATTAATCTAGTAGATTTACTCCAAAAGAGCTGAAACTAAATTTATTCTCTATGCAAAACAGCAACATGTCTGAATAACAAATCAGATCAAGCTTGGATGAAAAATAATTAGATCTCAGAATAAATAATTCAAATGTACTCATAATGAGTTAATTCTTAAAGGTTCAGAGCGCTTCCGCAGTCATCACACATCGAGAAGAAAGATCCGTAAAAACGCACGGCTCCGCGCTTCGACTGTCCTGATGTTTCTCGGTTGACTGCCACCATCGTGTGGAGAGGCAATGAAATAACTTAAACTGCTCATTCACACTTCAAAAAACAAGAATCAGTCAAGAAACAAGATCGTTTCAAAAGAGACTGACTGAAACATATCCGTACGTAACAGCGCGCGCAAACGCGCAATGGCGGTGCAAACAGTGATTTATCATTACTAGTACATTTATGATATTAGTTTCCCTATCAATAGATCTCTGAGGAATATTTCGACATATTCCTGCAGTCTAATGATGATTAAACACATATAAAACTGAATTACATCATGAATTGCGCACGGATGTAATTTGGCCACTTGGAGTTTGGCACAGAAGTATCCTATTTGCGCTGCCTGAGTGAAAACACTCGACCGCTGCGACTTCACGGGATAGAAAATGTTGAATGCTTGACGTGTTTCCATACATTAAATTAAATGCTACTCCAGAACACAAAGCTATCAAACAAGACTGATATGAAAGACGGATAAGCACTTTTACGCACGGGAGTTGGACGCTCACCTGATTGCGAGGTGCACAGGGGAACAATCACAGCAGTGAGGATGAGGACGATGATGATGTCAGACCGCATTTTGATCATATGAAGAGGCTGCATATCCATTTCTTCACATTTCCACTCCAGTGTCCCGTTGGCGAGCTGTCAAATGTCTTTCAGCCTGTGCGTCTTTGCGCAGCTGTTCACATAGAGCGCATGGTCTTAACTTGCGCCTGGGTTTATGTCTGCAAGTAAAACTGAATCGGTTGATTTAATGACAGAGCTGCAAGTGAGTTATTCCTTGTCTAAATGTGACTGCGTTGGGACTGTCATCACTCTGCGATGAATTCCGGACCGAGTTACGGTCTCCGTGCCCGGGCGCGCGCCTTGAGAGCTTGAACACCGCCCACCTAAGCACTGATAGGATAGAAGAGTGACTTAATTAAGGCAAAACACGCCCCCAAACACAAAACTGTTATTATGTGGGAATTTTGTATTTACACTACAGAATTCTGAGTGTATGGTTCGTACGGAATATTTAATTAAATTCTTTAAGACTACAGTTTCTAGAAATGTAGAAAAGTTTTAATATGTTAAATATGAACTAACTGCAACAACTTTGCAAGTATTCATGCTTTTTTAGTCTTGGTACCCACGGTAACACGTTTCTTGAACATGCACAATAACAACCTGCTACTCCACGAAGAACCATACAAATATCATGGTATAACAATACAGTGATCATTCAGTGCCGTGATATTTCCACATTACAATAAGGCTTGTAAGGGTTGGGGTGTATTGTATCAATTTTAGCTTTAAAGTAGAGATGTGTGTTTTAACACGTAAGTATTCCAGTGTGTTCTACACATGTACAAGCCAGACAAAATATGCAAAACCATTTTTGAAACAGTAGCGCCATCTGGTGCAAATATAAAAACATGGCTGTGCTCAACACCTTTGTTTGGAATAGCATACTATTCAGAAGGGTTGGATTGCAATACATCTGTAATCACCCTATATTGTAGACCTACTGTGCATAGTATATTTTTTGATATGCACTGAATACCAAAATATAAAATATAATACAATCAAGGAGGATACTGTAAATAACGTGATTGACATAAACTTGCGGATTTCTAATGTTGGTGTACTGACACAATAAGATTTTATTATTATTAGACTACAATGTTAAAACATTTTACGCAAAATAAAACTAAAAGTATTGTTGTTTCTGCAATTATTAATAGATACAATGAAATGAGCACACACTTCAATGTAGCATACTATAGATTTCAGCAATACTACTGATTTCTATCATTCCATAATATGTAGATTAAAAATATATATACTGTATCTATATATATTTTGTAAAATCAGCTATGTTCAGTGTATACTGCAAAGCATGCAGTAAGCAGTGCATTGATATTCACACACAGCCTTAAAACTGGAATACATACAACTTTTAAAATCTGAACAGATTTTAAACACTAGGCATCTTAAACTTGCCGACTTTGCAAATGGTTAAAGAGGAAAAGCTACCCAACTTTCCTCCAAACACAAACTCGTGTCTTGTTGCTAGGAGATGCATGACAAATGAAAACAATATGTGTCTAAAATAGGTTTGATATTCTCCGATGGGATGAAATCAAATTAAGAACCAGAGTATATGCCCTTCATGTACGTCACGATTTTCTGTGGAATCCAGTGAGCGGCAAGCCTAGACGAATTTGCATTAAATTATGTCCAAGAATTACATTTACATACATTCCATTTTGAGAACCACCCAATGATAAAAGACTCCCAAAGAGTATTTCTTTCCAAACCGAGTGAGCTGCCTACCAAAGTAACAGGCAAATTCACATTATATGACCACAGCCAATGTTAACGGACACATACAGAGATAAAGCTCCACATTTCATACTCTTGTCCACTTATAGCTATAGTAGGCAAAATACCTAATAAGCACATTTTGTGCAAATTCACAAATTACATTGCCTACCATGCTGTCTAGGTAGGTGGCTCAATGGATTAAGACAAAGTAAATGATAAGCTTTTTTTAAAAAATAAAATAAAAAATAAAAAAAACTAATTAAACGCAAACTGTAAAATAAAGCACAAATTACTCAAAATCTTTACTTAGTGGTAGAATTCTTCTTTAATATACTTTACAAATGGATATACACCTCTAAGGAGAAAAAGAAATCAATTTAAATAAAGTAAATCCTCACTAATTGAACAGGCTTTATGGCTGAGCAGTTCAGTAGCCCAGTGCATGCTACCAAATCAGACATGTATTAAAATCCCAGTCTCTCCCGCTCAAACACACACACACACACACTTTCACACAAACACAGTACAAGCATACAGGTATTCTTGTGTACATGCACACATCGGTAAAGCTGAACGTGTATACACTGACAAAAATGCATACGAGATCAAGAGTGAATCTCACGAAACCCATCCTGAACATGTTTGAGTCATTTCTGATGATAATTAAGCATAGTTTTGACAAAATACTCACGGCCCCAATGCAGGAAAAATTATGTATGGTTTAAATGTGGAGAAAACATGCTTAATTTATCATAAAAATAATGTCTCAACTCAAAATCTTTATCAGCACATCTTCTTTATATGCAAAATAGAGTTTCTTGTTTTTACCCTTTGATTTTTGGGTCAAATGCAGGACAACTTGTTTTCTGCCACGAGATTAAAATAATAATGACATTGTGACTTTTTATCTCACAATTCAACTTTTTTTTTTTTTTTTGCAATTCTAAGTTTCTTATGTTTTCATGTTTTTAACCTCGTAATTCTTTTTTTCTTAGAATTGCAAGATGTTAACTTGCAGATCAACTCTTAATTATGAGAATAAAAATCCAAACTATAAGATCTAACCTTACCTGCAATTAACCTTTTTTATTTTTGATTCCGTGGCAAAAAATAAATATATAAATAGAACTACGAGATGTAAACACTCAATTCTGAGTTTATATATTTTTTGCAAATCAACTCAGAATTGTTAGATAAAAGGTCACAATTAAATTTCTCATTTTTATTCCGTGGAGTAAACTGGCTTCCATAAAATGTGACCCAAACATTCATGAGATTCACCCGCAAACACCTCACATATTTGAACTGAAACAGTTTCATAACTCATTCACAGGCACCCACTGATATTCTGATATTTGCGCGTGTGCATGTGTGATACAGAGTAGTCTGATAGCTGCAGTAATTTTACATGAAGGAGGTGCCGAGTTACAAGAAATGGATTTACAGAATCCGCTCAGAAACCCACCGACGTATTCTGCGGGACATCAGTGTTATATGTTTTTGTGATTCCTCATTGGTGGACTCCTCCCCCAGAGCGAACGAACCAATGGAACTTTGGGATTTCTATGACATCGCTTATGAACAAATTAATCTCAGTGTTTGTAGGTTGTCAAGTTTTGAGAAGAAGCAGGCTGCAGAAGTTGGCTTACAACATATGTCCAGTTATATGTGGCAAAAAACACAAGAGGCACTAGCAATAGGAGGTGACATCAGAGAGGTTATATGTCCTCATTTTCATGATCACCGTCTTTGTTATTCTTTTTTTTGTGTGTGGGGGGGGCAGGTAAAAGCAAACTTGATTTAGAAGAACCTGCATGAGTGTCCGCTTTAAAAAAAACAAAACAAAAAGCCATTGGAAATGGACAGCAAGGCCCACATCCCCCCCCTCCCAAATCTTGATAAGGGACTCACGGCGTCATTCATTACGCATTTTAACTTTCTTCTTTCCCCAAGTATGTTTTAATAGTTTGACATTTTGTCTCTGTTGCAGTCTGGATCGACGTACATCTGCAAAGTCACATGCATGTGAGAGTGGCTCAAACAGAGACATCATCTTGCATAGTTTTTGATGAAGTCCTGAACTTTGTTCCTGAAATCCTCCTAAAACAGGAAGCATTATGAAAATCAATGGGTTTGGATGAAACATACCGGCAAATGCTCTGCACATAGAGCTGGGCGATATATTGAACGTTCATGATGTATTCAGTACTATTTTGTTGCCAATATGCATGCAAATATATATATACAGTTCTTTTTATTTATTTATTTATTTTTTAAATATCATTTCCAAAAAAAACTGTGCCAGTTGAGTTTAGTGTGCTCTACCTTGTCCCGTAAATGATGTTCTGCTGCATCTATATTCAGTGGGTCATCAAAGTTAAGAAGATCCTGTAAAAGAAACAACACATGTGCTGGTCTTCCCACTGAAGGATGATGATTGCAACATTAAAAAAAAAAAAAGATTATCCAAAATTGTTCAATGTGTACTTACAGTGAAGAGTGAATTCAGTCCCCATACTACATCCTAGAGACAAAAAAATACAGAATAGCCATTATATTTAACTTAAGTGACACTATTTTTGAATGCAGTGTCATGTACATGACTCTGCAAAAGATGTGAGACATAAGTCCTCAAGACATTGGTCTAGCACATTTACATAAAAAAAAATCAATGAAAAATCAGGGTGGTGGAATGCAAAAATGAGTGAGAATGGCCCCTAACACCAGTTTAAATGAAGTATTTATATATACTTGTTATATTCTGCTACTTCTAAAGAAAATATAAAACATTATTGCTTGAAAAACATCAAAACTTTATATGGTTTAAAAAGCTGTTAACCAAAATATTTTAAAAAAGCATAGTTATTTAAGAGTATATTAAAGAAAGAAAGAAAGAAAGAAAAAGAAAATGAGGCATTTTAATATAGTTCTACCTAGTAAACACTGTAATGATTTTTTCCAAGATGCATTACAAAAACACAAATTACCTTTAGAGTACGAGTGGGTGCCCATCCAGTACCATCAATTGAATGTTCTCGCAATAAACTTGCAATAAATCAGAGATTTTTTTTTTACACGAATACAATATAATTTAAAAAGACACAAATACAGCTGTCAAAATAATCAAAACAATCTGCAGCCTGATGCATTAAAGCCTGAATAAATGACAAATAGATACATACCTCAGACAGATCTCCCCAGTTTCTGCAATGTTTGGATGCCATATTCGAGTCAAGCACTTGACTCTGGGAGGCTGTGAAAAGCAGAAAGGAAAGCAGTTGTCTTACAGCCCGTTTGAATTTGTGTGGGGTTTATAGCATTAAAGATAATGTCATTCTAATATTTTAGGATTTTAATCACTTCAATAGAACAAAAAAGAAGATATTTTGTAGATTGTCCAAGATCTTGTACACATAAAACAAAAGTGACTAAATGCACCATCCAATTACAATAGAAATAGTCTGTAAGCTATATAGTAAATGACTTCTACTCACTTATTTAAGCAATACAATCACTGTAAAAATGTCTTTTGCCTCAGTAATATCTCATGATTTATCTCATGATCTCTGCACAGCCTTTACTGGGCTATTATAGGTGCTCTGAGATCAAGGATGGGTTGTGTTACATATGTGTGCATTTGCGTGGGCACGCTCAGGCAGCTGTTTTATTGAATTCAGACACTGCAGAGCATCAGTAATGCCCGCAAACATCTATTTAACTGGCCCACTTACAAATGGACTAATAAAATCACCGTAGCACTGCGAGTGAATAAGTGTGGTATTACCTCATTACTCTATGATATGTCACAGGCACTTACCACCATATTATAGGCTTCAGGAACTTCAATCTCAAACTGAAACTTTCCACCAAGGTAATAGCCTTCATCTGATGAGGTGTTTTGCAGAAATGTAAGGTTATATTTTCACTTGCAAAATAGATAACATTTGACAGATACTTGCAATGAAAACCAGATGAGCAAAGGACTATTTACACAAGGAGCAATGTGAAAAAACAATGAGATATGAAAATTGCTTTTTTTTTTTGTTGTTGTTGTTTGTTCATTCCATCTACTGCTTCAGGACACATAAGATAATATCTTATTGGTTTATAAGGTTATGTGAATGTGACGGGCATACAATGTTTTATTTAAAATACTTGTGATCTGTACATATAGGCCTTGTATTGGGTATTAATAGGTCAGGTAAACACTTTTAAACAGCATCATAAATTAATAATTGTTTACAATTAAATCTTTCAGGGAAAAAAGGCCATACCTGGTGAAATTGCCAACTGGAAGTGATGGAGTTTGTTTTCATCAGGAAACGTTACTTTACAGGTATCTGCAAAAATGTTTAGAATAATAAATGATTAGAATAATAATAAAAAAATAAAATACTAATACATAAAAATTAACACACCAAGACAGGTTTGTAGATGTATGAAAGATAGAACTTTAGGATTAGGAATCAAAGCAATACTAAGCCAATAATTATTTTCATGTTGACAAAAGAACATAAAAATGAATTACTAAAAAACTAAAACCAATAATTTATAAAATTTATTTAGCTCTATTTAGATTTAATCACAGCATTGTATTGTACAGTGTGAAATTTTACACTTTTTACTATTGTTTAAATGTATTAAGTTATTGCTTTTTTAAGAACAAATACATTAAATGTTAAAACAACAAATATATAGATAGATACACACAGTTTTTACTCACTTAGATTTTTACTATCCTTTAATCAAATATAATAGATAATAATAAATAGTATAAATATATTATGCATCCTTAAAGAGCATCATAAAAATGAGTATAAAATATACTCACTTGGAAGGTTAACCTCAAGTTCTGCAACCTCTGTAAACAGATCAAAGCATGAGTGCTTGTTTAGTACTGATGGGTAACAAAGACACTTATAGAACCAGCTTTTACTAAGTGGCACATGAAGAGCTTTTTTTTTTTTTAGAATGACACACTCGTTTATTCTTCTCTGAATTTGTTGTTATTGGAATTATCGTCTGCAAATGCAGAATCAAGACACGGCTCTATCTAGCTATACATGGCCACTTGCATTCTCACGATACCATCTCTAAATGTTGAGTTGAGGTGGATCCAATGGCCTCACTGATTCAGAAAATAGCCTGCGCGTTTGACTGTGGATGGGAAGAGCTTTTTAAGCTGCTGGTAATGGCAAACAGACTCCTCCTCTGGGTCCGTTATAAATAGACTCTACTGCTCTCCTGATCTGGCCTGCATCACATCACCTTACACCAGTTTACTGGCACCACAAGTCCCTGCAGACAGTCACCGCACAACACAACTCCAATCATCACGCTCTCCAGATTCAGACTGAGCTTACTCTTTCAAAAGAGTCTGGCACAGTATATTTAATGATCCAGTTACAATGTGTAGAACCAAGATAGACACAGAGCAATAGAAGGAACGATAGAATTGCAGACAATAATAGGCAGAATAGATATAGATAGATATCTATAGATAGAACAATCAATAGACAGACAGACAAACAGATATAGATAGATAGATAGATAAAATAATGATTGAATTAACAAACAATAGAATAATGGCAGACAGTCAGAACGATGACAACAGAACGATAGAATGATAGCACAAAAAATAGATAAGACATACAGAGAGACAGATGACAGAATGCTACAACAATAAACAAACAAACAATAAAACGATAGATATAATAACAGATAAGTAGACAGACAGACAGAAATATAGATAGATATTAGTTAAGTAAATGATGACAACTTTTTTTTATAATATCCATGCCTAGTTTGTCCGTGACCTTATCAGGTACTGGCTGGTACCTTTGATAAGCAGCCGATCTCTGACGGACACTCTATGAGAGGCATCATTGGAGCCTGCAGGAGTCCGGCCGGCCCTCACACCCTCCTCCCTCTTCAACTTACTGGCTAACGTCAGCATACCAGCAGACCAACATACACACTCTCATACACACCTGTGAGAAACACAAACACACACGAAGATGGTGAACACCAGGGTCATTGTACGTAACTAAATTTAATCTTCCGGTGGCTTGAAATAAAGTAAAAGGTAATGCTAACTCAAAATAAAATAAAATGAAATAAAACCTATTTTACTTCAGCTAGATGCCAATAAGACATTTCTAATTTCCATTTAGCTTAAATATTAATAAAAATAAAAAAAAACTATACATAGACCTATAAACAAAAACTAATAAAACATTAAAATAATGTCAAATATATACATAAAAACTAATTCAAACTTCTAACAAAAAGTAAAATAGCATCTCTTTAATGCCGAAATAACACTGGTTAACGCATTCATTAAAACGACTTTGTATTATTATTTTAAACCACATAAGCGGACTTCATTTCTGTTTGAGACACAGACATCTGCAAAATGATTTATTGTTGAAGCTTTAATTCCCTGCTGTCATATCATAAAGTAGACACAAACTTTTCAAAATAAAATTTGGGGGTCAAACTGAGTACAGCAAGAATAATTTGTAGAAACAAAACATTTAACAAGCCACGAACAAACAATAACAAGAGCGCATGGCTAAAGTGTGTAAATCAATTCTATTCAGGTTCACTTGTTTTTGTACTCTGAAACAAGCGGTAAGTGAATTTGCAAAGATCATGCAAACTACATATTAATAACAATTAACGTAATTAATTTAGAACACAAACTGCAAACCACACTGGAGTTCTAATGAAGTATAAGAAAGCTATTTTGTATGGACTTGACCATTACATAGAACTCCATTACTTCATAACAAAATGACACTGGGAGAAAAACTGACTTGCTAAAAATTTTACTACATTCCCAAAATGCATTCAACCTAAATTGCACACAAAGGACAAACAACTCTGATGTGAAAGAATCAAGTAACGTTACAGTGGTGTTTTGGTTTTAACAGTAATAGCATGTCACTAATATGAATTATAAACACCAATATTTTAGTGTACAAGGGCAATACTTTCTAAACATGTACTGTGTCGATACCATGGTATTCTTTTCAGTACCTTGGAACGCCATGTAAATAGCATGGTACAGGAATAGGGTAATCTGTCCGTACAACTATATAAATCAAAGTACCATGGTATTACCATCTGTTACTATAACCTGGCACCGCTACAGCACTTTCTGTCCAGGAATATTAAAACTCTTAACCCATTCCTATATTGTAGAGACTATAATAACCGTATCAGACACAGATGTTATAAAGTAAAACAATATAAACTTTCGTAATCATCAGTTACCGGTTTGTTTTGAGCCGTTATTGTGCTAACATGTTTATTAGCAACTAACGTTAACGTGACACCTTCATTCCCATTGCACAGTACATTATTTATACCGAAACTGAGATGAATGTCTTGTAATATAGAGAGACACAGGGGTTAAAAGATCTTTACATTCATAATACAACTCTAAAAATGTCAAATAACTCGGCTGCGATCGATATTACACTTACCTGCCGCTGTCAGAGTCGCTGAACTACCCCGTTTACACCATAATCAGGATACTCAAACTGAATTTCGCACAGTTTCCCCCCAAATAACTTCTAAATAAAAGGCGTTAAACGCCGTTAAAAGAAATAGAATTGAGTGGAATACTGAGCAGATTAGTTCCGCCGAGTTTAATAATTTCCGCTGCCTGAGCGGTTTAGAAGCCGGAAGTTGTTCCGCTCATTCAATAAGAAGTCCGTATGGAATCAAACGCCACAAAGAAAACGTCCGCCCTTTTTGTTCAAAGCTACATGAGATAAGGGCACTGTAGCTGTTTTTCCATCGTGTTTATAGAAACATTAAACTCGTCATATAGAAATGCAAGTGTTTACTGTTCAAAATTTTCAGAACAGAAATAAAACACAAATGCTTTATTGTTATTGTGACACAGACAACAGAGAGGACTCTCGATTGCCTTAGGACATCTGTGGTTTAGAGGCTAAGAAATAGAAATATTTCCCTATCACTGTTACTTTAGTGTCAGCTGATGATGCTCCCATTGCTTCCAACAACCTGAAAAAAAAAAAAAAGAATAAAAATAAAATAAAATAATATGATGTTTTATTATATATATATATATATATATATAGGCTATATATATTTTTTTATTTTTTTTCTCTGAAATATGTGAATAAATAATTAAAATAAATAATAAAAAGGATAATGCGCTGACTCGATTATTTAGATTATCACACCATGCTTTATAATCTATTTTAGTATGTTTATTTGATTTGATTTAATTAATGCATTACACTGGAGCAAATCTATTGGTTATGGTTTCTTTGAGAGCATGATTTATGATTTTTTTTTTTTTTTTATGAGCGGAGACCGTCTGTTATACCGGTTTGTGATGGTCTGAGACAGTATTTTGGCCTCAACAGGATCTTTCTCCAGGAACCATTGATAGGAAGAGAAGGTCTCAACCAAGCCAATAAACCCTGACAGTGGCATAATAAATGGATACCTCAGACATTCGTGCCTGAAAACAAATACAGGAAGTGTGAATCTTTAAAGTATTATTTCTGCATGATGAAAATCTTCAAGTATTTACAATATTAATTTAATATTATGTTGCATCTAAAATATCCTAGTTTTTTTCTTCTTTTTTTTTTTACCTTAGGCAACTGTTTTTACAGGATTATTGCAAAAGTACTGTTTAATAAAAGCATGTAATAAAACTCACACTTACCACTCTTTATCATTGTATGACACAGAGTCATAGATCTTCTTGTAGACCCCTAGAGAACTCGATCCTATATACGTTTTTCGAAAAGGGCGCAGGGCTGCATAGAACTGTGAAAAAAAATTAAAATAAAGCTGAAAATCTCTAGTGTAAGGATATCGTTTGATTATAATAAAGCAGCAGGTCGTGCAAGGGTTGTCTCATATCTAGAATTCACAGTGAGAACCCATAAAACATTGTGTTGGTTTATTTAACCTCTTGACAGATTTCATTGAGTTTGGAGGTGCTTTCTTCATATTCCAGCTCAAAATCCATGGTGTAGCTGAGCAGAGCGAGGCAGCCTCCTGGCCTCAGAATCCTGTCTGCCTCCTTCAGGAAGCGTGGATGGTCAAACCAGTGAGCGGCTGTCATGGATGTAACCAAGTCAGCTATACCGTCCTCAAAAGGCAACTCCTCTGCAGGGCTCTCTCTAATGGAGCAAGATAAACAGAGTTATAAATAGTGGGAGTATAAACTCTAGTGTGAAAAAGAAAGAGGAAGAAAAGAACTGGAAGAATATTATATATAGATTAGAAACATTTAAATCAACGAATAAATGAATATTCAAATATAAAAAATATATATTAAAGTGCCCCTATGGGTTATGAAAGAGTTATATTTTGGTTTTGGGAGTCCCAAACAACAGGTTGACATGCATGCAAGGTCAAATAATATGCATTTATTTTTTACCTCATTTGTTAAGCCACTCCCAAACAATTTCGTTCAACAATTCTTTTTTCCAAATTGATTTTATTATGATTGATTTTATTGAAAGCAGTGTTTGTGAGCTTTTAATTCTCCAAAAGCGGCATCTAGTGACAAAGAATAATGTATTCATTTAGGCGTCAACATGAAATGGCTTTGGACTTGTTTCAATGATTCAGATTTGACTTTTTCTTCTGAGACAATAACTTTTATACAAGGTGCGCTTTCAGATTTAAAACGTTGCAGGATGTTTTCATTCACTTAGAGCTGTGTTACACACTAAAGCTCATTTTCAAAAATCCATAGGGGAGCTTTAATACACATTACATAATAACATTGATAAGATTATATATTATTAAGTTTATATATTCTTATCTGTGTTTATGTAGTTACCTATAACACACATTTGGTGCATGCTCTCTGCCATTAGCTATCGTTATTTGAGCTGGACTGATATCTGTCCCGACCACAGTGCGAAAGTGAGGAGCGAGTAGCTCAGTGCCCTGTCCTGATCCACAGCCCACATCCACTGCCAGATCAAGACAGTCCTGGATCTGTTCAGAGGGGTAAAACAGAGTTATGCTTGTGTGTTTTAAATAGACGACTTCAGCATAGGGAACTCTGTTTAAATTCTTTCATCATTTATTTACCCTCATGTTGTTCTAATTTGCATAAAACAAAAGAAGCCCAGGCTAATCTTTTGCATGCAAGACATTATAAAAATACCAAAATAATTTTGTTTTGTACCATCAGTAGTACTGATTGTAATAATAGTAATAATAATAGTAATAATAATGCAGGTTTCACATAAGGGTGACTGAAGTTTAGTTTATTTCATGCTGTAAATTAATCCTTGATTGTGAAAAATTCCAAAAATATGCAATGAAAAAGGGTTGAAATAGATCACAAAAGTTTAAAGCAATAAGTCACTTATTTATACAGACTTTGTACTGTTCTTTTGCATATCGGCCTACTGACAAATGAGATAAATCTAAATCAGAGCTAGGCTACATAACAGAGTCAGTGTTTCACAAGCTGAACAAAGACAATCCTTGTTTTCACAGGTCTTTGATTCTCTCTTTTTTTTTTTTCTTACCCTCAATAAAGACAAATGAAACACTGCAGTATTTACAGTACATAAACTGCTGAGTTATTCTGACAAAAAATCTTTTTCCCCCCAAACACGCATCTCACATACTCTTGCTCGAAGAAAGTTCAGCACTTCATCAATGAGCTCCTGCGGAGGAGACACCCGGAATCTCTGGTAAGATTCAGCATGTTCTTTTCCCTCGAAATGCCTCTGAGCCATTTTCCTTCTTCTAGAACTTCTTTTAGTCAAAAGCAACTGACAAACATGAGACTAGACTGCCCCTAGAGTTATTCATGAATGCAATTTCCTTAACTGTGTGTAACTATGGCAAGCTGTTTTAACATTTAATCTACAAACCAGATAGACCTTTTACTGATGAAACATGAAGAAAATTAAGAATGATTGCGACAATGTATGGGCTTATCTTGAAGCCATCTCTGGTATTTTTATAAGAATAAAGTTTATTTAAAATCCAATGCCAATTGACAGCCTTTATAATAAAATGCCATGGTTTCTGTCTCATTCTGTTTATTATTAATATGATATACTGATAAAGTTATTTCAAACGTTTGACTGATGTTACGAAGTGAATCTGGAGTAAAAATATGCCAGTATACTTTTTTGTTGGTAAGTTTGTAATCTTTCCTTGTGTTTTCATTGTAAACAATTAGCAAGAGTGGCTAACATATAAAGCCGGTTAGCCCTATTTAATAAAATTTATTCAGCATATTGATGTATTATATTGCCTTGTCGACTCTGATTGGACACTGTTTATGTAATGATCTGTTTGAATTAAGATATTTCCAAATGCATTCTCAGTAGTTCTTTATGAGGTTGAGGATATCTCCAAATGAACAGGTACTGGTAGTTCTGTTTTTGATATCATCTTTTCATTTTGACTAGTAATTATTTATTAGGTCCTAGTATCTATTTAAATACTCCTAGTAAGCATTCATTAGATACTAGTACTTATTTTTTAGATACTGATACGTATTCATTAGATACTAGTACCTATTTAATAGATACTAGTAGTTATTCATTAGGTACTAGTACTTATTTATTAGACACTAGTGCATGTCTTTTTACTAATTGTGACAATTCTTATCTTACTTGTCAGATCTGCTTTTATACTCGTCTTATGTTATGACTAGTCCAAATGGCTACAGTAGAGTTCAATTAAAAAACTTACTAGTAAAATAAAAAATCTTACTAGTAACATTTTGAATAAATACTATCATCTAATAAATGTGTACTAGTATCTATTGAAAAAGTACTAGTATCTAATGAATAAGTACTAGTATCTAAAAAATATTTACTAGGACCTAATAAATAACTACTATTACATAAAATTTAAGTACTAGTCGGAAGTGGAATACGTACTAGTCAAAACTGAATCAAAGGCAACATTTTTTCAGTTGTTACTAAGAATATAATACCTATAGTTACTATTGAAATAAGTACTAGGATCTAATGAATAAGTACTAGTATCTAATACATAAGTACTAGTATTTGATCAATAAGTACTAGTATCTAATGAATAAGTACTAGTACTTAATGATAAAGTACTAGTATCTAATGAATAAGTACTAGTAACTTAACAAAAGACACTAGTACCTAAAGAATAAGCACTAGTAGCTAAAGTATAAGCACTAGTACTTAATGGAAAAATAAGTACTAGTAATATGAAAATAGATATTAATGCAGTTTGTAGATTAAATGTTAAAACGGCTTGCCATAGTGTAACACTGTTCGTAGATGCCGGAAGAAGGAGGCGGGAACTGATGACCATTTAAACCAGGGATGGGGAGTGTCGGTCCTGGAGAGCTGCAGCCCTGCAGAATAAAAAAAATAATTTTTAATTTTTTTAAATTTAAATTTTAATTATTATTATTTTTTTTTTGTATTACTTTAGCTATGTATTTAGCTATGAGATGACTTTGACTTTACTGTAAAATAATTTTATTACACTTTTAGTAAGGGAACTTACAGAAAACCAATTTTTTACCATAGCTTTTTTATTTATTTATTTACCATTCACATTATGATCATTTTTTATACTGTACGCATTACAGTATGTTGTCATATAAAACAACTGACTGATGTTTTGTTTTTTTTTCCCCCCAGTATTCTGCAATAATTCTAATTAATGAACAGCTTGGGCAAGCTTTGGAGATGAGAAGGTGCTTATTATCACTTGCAAATTTGCCTTTGTGTTTCCTGCAGAGTCAGAGCTCTCCTTGGAGTCACATCGGTGTTCATCTCAGACCAGATCTTGGTGTGTGGAGGGCTGCACAGGAATGTGTTTTCAGTTCAACTCCGGCTGCTTTCTTTGCTTTCTGAAAATATCATTTTTTATTTATTTAGCTTGATTAAAACATTAAGATCTGTCTGATATCATCTTCATCCCAGAGTTTTCTGATGTCTTAAATCTTAAGGATTCTGTCCTGGATCATTTGCTGCATGTTTTTCTATGTCATCATCAGTCTACAGACAGAAACACTTTATCCCTCAACATTTGAGAAACAAAAGGTTTTGTTAATGAAATATGTTAAAATTGGTCGATGTATATTTGAGCCTTCTTATCTAGAGGACCAATGTAGTGGTTTTTGTGGTCTCCCTTAACATAAAACACATGAATAAACATCTGATCATCTCTACAAAACAACTCCAGTGGCCTAATAATTCAATAAAAATGTTTACTTGTTAATGTAAATCTGTTTGTATGTATTTCACAGTTACATTAGTTTCACTTTCTCATGTAGCCTAATTTCTTATAGGATCATACAGGATTTTGCAGCTGTGAAATGCTTCTCTTTTGCTTTACAATCAAATAAACTGTATTAGTTAACATATGGCATTCAATATACCATACAGTAGTCATCAGTTTAGTCCAAAGTAGTAGGCTATAGTCCCTTATAACCGTAGTCTAAATACTGAATGAACATCAACTGCTCACATACATCTCTGAACGTTTCTAATTGTCATATTGTTTGTAACTTAGACTTAAACTGAAAGCTGCAGTGAGCTGAAAAAGTTTTCTCATCAGAGCTTCAGTATAAACTATTTATGAAAGCATCTACAGAGCAGGCGTTTTTCCTGCAACGGATGTAGGAATGCTAAACAGTCTGTTTTGCCAAGAAAAAAAAAACTACGATTTGAAGTATTTACTGCAGTAAAAAGTGAGCGCTAACCTGTGCGTCTCCTCAAGAATACGCCATGAGCAGCAGGGGGCGCTATAAGACAGCAGAACCTATTCATCTACTGGGGCTAGAGAAACGCGCTAATCAATACGTTCATGCATTGTAATTTTAACACACACACAGGCTGCCATTTCAAATTATGTTGTTATCCGTTTTTAATGGCATCAACCAAAACTGTTTGGTATTTTAACCCTCCTCAAATATGAAAGCACAATACATCAACCTGACTGTAATATAATATCTCTCATGACTACACGTATTTTGGTGCAATAAGTGTCTTCAGACTCTTCAGATTTAATATAACTGTCCTTCTAGAGAAAGAGAGAGAGATAACACCTCTACAAATTGTGAGTGTCACAAACAATCTGTCCAGGGCAGCAATGGTTGTACCGTATTAAATTTCACGCACGCTGATTGGCTGAATGGTATTATCAGCTCCGCCTACTTACTAAGCCTCTGCTGACTTGTGTTTGGCTGTCAAATCACCTGCGCTCTTGACGTGACAGCTGCTAGACCGTCAATAAGTCAGAAAGCTGGTCATCGGGCAGCCAATTCCCTAAGCCGCACGGGTTTAAGGGTTTTAATTATTCATTGGTCACACGTCTGGTCCATACACGAATCAATCAGACCAGCCTGTGTTTGGATGGGTTTATAGGTGTCAGGCCAGAGAGGGCCGGACCCGTGGACCTCAGCACTGTGCAGCCCTGCAGATAAAATCAATCACTGCTGATCACATCAGTCCACCGCTTCACCTGTCAGACAGAAACACACACACAGAGCATAACCAAAAAGAAGCTGCACTTTATTTCTTTTTGGACAGAAACTCTAAACTAGTGTTGGAAATTACTTCTGAAATATAGTTCATCTGGACGGTCCATTTCAGTGACTTGCAGAGAGGTATGGAAGCTTATTTCTGCCATGGAATACAGTTATTTCTGGCTAGACAACAAAAATTTGTAGAATATGAAACCTGAGTGCACCTGGTGATCCATTTAGCAGCAAAATAAAATAAAAAAAGATCTGTTATCTGATTGGCTTGTGTAAGTAGGTGGGTGGAGTCAGCATCTTGACGCAAGAAATGTTTCAAAATCCACAAATGTATGCACAAAGCTGTGTGTGTGACATAAAAAATATATTTGTGATTTATTATTATTATTATTCAAATCATTTTATTTTATTTATTTGTGAATTTCATTCATGTTTGTAGATTTGTTTGTAGATCTCAATCTATTTATGTCCCAATCTATTCTATGTGTAATCTCTTTACATTTATTTGTGGATCATGATCCTTTTTTGCATCATTTTTTCCCATATATTTAGAATACTGCACCAAAAATATCTCCATAATACTCTGACGTTAACAAATTTTCATAAGAGAGGCGACAGAGTTAACTTTACATGTCTGCACCATGTGTATTACACCATAGGTATCAACATAATGTCAACATTTTAACTATAGCTTTAACTAACTTTATTAAAGTTGTTTGCAAGAAAAAACATAGAGGAATTGGTTACGTTACAAATACACTCACACAATTTATTATACACTTTTATGAAACCCTTTTATTCATAAACATAGGCTCACAGGCCTTCAAATGACAAAGCGTTCTTCTGCTTTGTAAGTTTTAGTAATGCATGACTCATCAGACCTTGTGTAAAGATACCAGATTCTTTCAAGCTGAAATCCAATAGAGGTTAGACAACAACTTTAGCATCACCACACAGAATAATTTCACTAATAAACTTTGCCTGTAAAGAGAAAAGGTGATTTTTTTTTTTTGTTTTGTATTCTTGAATGATGACACTCTTTAGAAAGAACAATGTAGACATTGTGAATACTTGAAACTTAACAATAACTTAAAACAAAAGGCTTCAGTGTTGTGTGCAATTTTCCAAATAAATTTCTCAAAGGCCAGTTTTATGAATACATTAACATCAAAACTAATGGCCAGTATCCTGATGTTCCTCTGGTTATTGCTACAGGAACATTCATATCTGTACGTACACGCTCTAAAAAGTCAATAGAGCGAGAAGAGGAAAACGTCTTTCTAATGAACAAGCTCTCACTTGGGGTTAGTGACTTGAAGAAAATGTTCAGTCCATAACGCAACCCACTACAGACATGAATGATTTGCCTAATCATGAAACTTGTTGAGAAGAGGTGTGCTATAACTTATCTAAGAAATCAGAATTATGATTTTCATCTGGCGACATTAAAATAGGCAGAATACTAAACTATAGATCTACATCATCCACACTCTCAGAAATAAAGGTACGAAAGCTTTCACTAGGGCACTACTTTTTTAAAAGTTACACTTATATACATATTAGGTTCAAATATGTACACTTTCAGTACTAAAATGTACCTTTAAGGTAACAAAATGGACCCTTAAGGTACAAACATGTAGATTTTGAAAAGGTACCGCCCCAGCTTTTGTACCTTTATTTCTGAGAGTGTACCATAAATGCAATCACCATCCAAAACCATATGCACAGCAACTGCTTAGAAAAAAATAAAAATACCTGCAATGGTCTAGAAACCATCCAGAAAACTCTAGCAAACACAAAGCAACACATTAAAGTGCCCCTATTATGGATCATGACCTTTCATGTAGTGTGTAACACAGCTCTAAGTAAATGAAAACATCCTGTAGTTTTAAATCTGAAAGTGCACCATGTATAAAGTTATTGTCTCTCAAAATAAAAAGAGTCTACTCTGAATCATTGAAATTAGTCGGTTTTTTTTTAATCGAGTCCCAAGTCATTTCATGCTGATGTCAAAATGAAATATAAGCATATTGCCTGCCCACTTGGATGTTTTTGCGTTGGTCTGAATGAAAATGCAAATTCATTCTTTATTACTAGGTGCTGCTTTTGGAGTGTTAAATGCTCACAAGTAGTGCTTAAAAAAATGGATCAATTGTTGGATGGGTTTGGAAAAATTAGAAAAACACGCAATCAGAAGATGCTAACATTGTTTTTTTTTTTATTTTTTATTCAAGTATCCATCCAAAAAAGCTATGAGAGGATAAAGGGGAGAGAAGGGTATTCTGTGATGCACTTTTGAGTTGGGAAGTTTAACTTCATAAAAACCAACTATAATTACAGGTGCTAGATTATTAAACAAATTACTCATCATCTCTTTAAACGCAATTGATTAAAGCGAAATGCGATTAAAATTTGTTTGGGTTAAAAATATAAATCCTGAATCAGCCATTTGCAGGTAAATGAGGATAACGATTAGATCGCAGATGTGGTTGCTTTGATTAATGTGGTTTTGTCAATGCCCGTCTCTCTGCTGTCATCCAAACCATTATGTTCTGATTTAAGCGATGCTGCAAATTCCTCCTGATTCTCATTTACCGTCACCTCAAAGCCCGCCGTCTGACCTACCCCTAAATCTGACCTTGACTGACTCTGGAGACATACGTGAGTGTATGTGTTTGGGTAATGAAAATAGCACGCTGCAACATTTAAGCCCCCTTTTAATTACTGCCCAACACCCCATAATGACAATTAGATGAGATTCAGTGGCAAAGGCATATATCAAAGTCACTGAGGGATGGGGGAAAGAGACATCATTGTGCGTCATTCCTTGATTGAGAAGCCTAAATGTTTATTCAATCATATTGAGACTATGATTGACAGAATCTAAACAAATTTTGGACACTTTTGAACAGATGACCACTACCTTGGACAATGGCCTTAAAGAGCAATTATATGCAAAGCTGGTGTAAAGAGAAATGGCATTCATTTCATATTAATAATATAATGTTAATATTGCAACTAACTTGAGCAACTTAAATGTGCTTTGTAAGATTAAAATATACTGACAAAAACCATTAATAATGCAGGTGGTAAACTAGAATTCCACATGATGAATTAAAGTACATCAACAGTGAGTATATTATTATGAACAGTGAACTGAAATTGAAAACAAAATCATGCAATAAACATTTAATGAATTCACAATGTAATATGCAACACCCTAATGTGCATGTAATTACAAAACAATAAAATAAAACAAGCATATATATATATGTGCTTGTCTTGTTTTTACATAATATTACATAATTTTCACTCAAATCATTCAATAACTTGATTGCTATCACATGGTCCTAAGTATTCAGACCCTTTGCTCAGTATTTAGTAGAAGCACCCTTTTGATCTAATACAGCCATGA
>JAUMHE010000042.1:14660517-14680424 GCA_032359235.1 Enteromius mattozi
AAGCTGAAAAAAGCACAGATATCAGAGCATGTCCAAACATCTCAAGGGCCCCAAAATCACCTCAGACCCCAGAGGGTCACAATTCTATAAAACCCCACAATTCTAACTTTTTTTCACTATGATGAGCTTACAGACTTTTTTCTCAGAATTGTAAGTTATTAATTAAAGATGCAAACTCAATTTTGGATTTATTTATTTATTTATTTATTATGATTGGAAAATGCAGAATTTTCTTTTAAGTTATTAAAATTCTGTCAGGATTACGATGTGTTAATTTACCAAATAAAAACTCAGGCTAAAATACAGGCTTTTTATTACAAGGTTTTTTTTTTTTTTTCTCAATTACAAGTTATTAATTGTGAGATGTAATCTCAGAATTCTGAGGCAGAAGTCCAAATTGTAATGACATTTTCTGTATTTTCCTCATTAGCAAGTTTCAATACGTTTTCTCTCCTAAACAATAATGAAGGTGTTGTTAAAGGTTCTGTAAGCGATTTTTTTTTTTTTTTTATCCAAAAAAATAAAGTTTACAGCATTATTTATTTGATCTAAAAATGATTTTACAGTTTCATTTCTGTCTCTGCCCTCATTGTCATGCCGCATGACCATCCGTCCTAAAGCCAAGGTTGCGCGTCTCAGCTATAAAGATGGAGGCAGGAAATAAAGAGAACGGAAAGAGAGACATAAACCGAAAAGCGTTACAATTCACGCAGGGTACAGCCAGTCGTGCGGGTTATGACATAAGACGCTCGCCATTTAAAACACAGAGAAGAACGCGGATAAATCTGCCAAGCGCTATGAAGAAAATAAACACAAGGTGAGGCAAAAATAGGCTGGAAGACAGGTTTAGCGAGTCAAGGCCGCGCTGGGATTTACAACAGAGCCAGAGAATGACCAAGATGCCTTCTGACGGTCAACCCACTGAGAGAAGTGCGACTTGCTCAATTACACTGTCACACCAGATCGAAACTGGACATGTTTATCACAGAAGCAGACATAAAAACAGAATGAAAAACGGCAGGAAAGGAAATATATAGTTGACAATTGTAGTGCAAATGGCATCAGCACCTCGGGGACATTGTCCTTTTAAGACGCTTTAGGTTCGATTTCCTTCTCCTGGCTGGTTTTGTGGAATGTGGTGGCTGTTTTAAAAGCGTTCTGTGTGAAATTTGAGAGGTTGTTAAAATCATATCAGAATTTCGTCTTGCTCATAAACATTTTAGCTGCCCACATAGACAACATCCTAACTGTCAGGGAACCAAGTGATTGATCTGACACACTTCACAACTACACAAATGCACAATTAGAGACTCAACTTTATTATTATTAAATTCATTAAGTGAAGTCGCATTAATTTAATCAAATGTGGTGGTGAAAACTTTCATAATTTTCATAAACAAAAATATTAATCATTGATGTTTTTAACACAGTTCCGCAATATTGCAGTTTTTGGAAACACTTTAGAATATAGGGAACTTTAGAATTCACAATTAACTATGACTGTAATTACCTAATTTGCTGCTCATTAATAGTTAGTAAGGTAGTCGTTAAGTTTAGGTATTGGGTAGGATTAGGCATATACAATAAGGCATTGTGCTTAATTACTACTAATGAATGCTAATATTCTAGTAATATGCAACTATAGTTAAGAGAACCTAAAAAAAGGTTTTACCCAGTTTTTCTGTGTTTTTGAAATGCATCCTCAGTTAGCATAAGAGACATTAAAGTCAAAAACACTTAAACATAAATTATATATAAGTTATATAAACAACTACAAAACAGCAGCTCTGTAATCGTTTTATTTATTTAGTTGCAAGCTACAAGTTTCATTCTTAGGGTTAGGGGTTTTGAGCAAACTCTTTATAAGGAATACTGATCAAATGAACATCCTGAATTCGGTCTTCAAATTACAGTAATGCTGCTTGGTTTTTCATCAACATATAATGTAACCTTTTTGAGGGTTATCTAAAAAGCAGTCTTTTTTTTGAGGAACAAAGTTTCCAAGAGAGCCCATTCAAAGCCTCCTACACTTTTGACTTTTGGAGTTTCTCCTAGTTCTCTCTGAAGGGTTTACACAAGGGAGTTTCTCATGCAATTAGAGACACGCTTCAAGATGGCAGTGTGCAGCGATCACTTTAGGATGCGGTTTCTTGGCAGAAGTTGGGCAATTAAACCACAGATTCAGGATATCAACCCTGCAGCACATAGCCGACCATGAGGCCATGATACCTTACAATCCATATAGATGAAAACCTCAAACAAGAGCAAAGAGAAAGCCATCTTGAAGTCCACCAGCCAGAGATTCTTTCCTCCGTCTGTGCCAGTTTCCACCAGGGCCGAATACCTACAGTTACATACGCCTCTGTGCCATCCTATACCAGCATGCCTGTGCTTTAATTAGGATAACCCCCCTCAGGGCAAGGCATCGTGGGATGAAAGGTGGGGTTCCTCATCCACAAATCCCTCTTCCTCTTCCTCGCCGATGACAGACTTCAAACAGAAAGCGTCCGCTATCTACAGAGCTGCCTTTTTCCTGCGATGGAAATCGAAAGGCGCTGAGAGAGAAAGCGCGAAGCTGTCGCAGATGCTGAGAACCATCTTTTTTATGCCAGCCTGTGTGTCACCGACAAAGCACACAGAAAGGTTATGCTGATTAACAGAAGCAGAGACGAGCAGAGGCCCTTAAGCTCAGAAATAGACAAGAAAGAGAAAACGAGAGAGCGAAACGAGGCAGAGGAAGAATGAAACGAGGTAAAAAGGTGAAAATGAACTTCAGCTGAACAGAAGCATTGCAGTCATTACGAAGAGAAAAACATAAATATTTGATATTTATCAGTTTATTATGACGTGACGATGCTGTCGTTATTTGCTCATCTTCATGTTGTTCCATAAGCAGATGATTTTGTTTTTTTCAGTGAGCACAAGCGCTGCTCTTTTCAGTACTATTGCAGACATTTAAACTGACAATCGGCTACGAAAAATACTGTAGTATTAAATATATCAAAAGAAAACAAAACAAAAAACATAAAACAAGACAGGAATGTATACATTTGTATAGATTGTATAACTACTTTTTGTTTACTATTTATTTTTTTTTTTTTTGGGGGGGGGTCACTAAGATTCTTGTGAAAGGCACATCTAATGCTCATCAATGCTTTTATTTGATCATAACATAGAACATATTGTCATATAATATTAAACTTTCAAACAACCTTATTTCAAGTTGAATATATTTTTTTAAATAATTTATTCATGAAATTAGAGCTGAATTTTCAGCATCATTACTCAAATCTCTAGAGTTACATGATCCTTCAAAATCATGCTGATTTGCTGCACAAGAAACATTTCTTTTTATCAATGTTGAAAACATTTTTGTCACTTAATATTTTTGTGGTAACAGTGATACATTTCATATTATTTCAGAATTTTTTAATGAATAGATTAAAAATAGCAGCATTTATTTGAAATATAGAAATCTTCATATTATTCTAAAAGTCTTAACTGTCACTTTTTTAGAACAAAATATTATTAATATATATAAAAAAAAAATGCAGTGTGGACTGTTCCTTTAAATGTAGAAATACAATAATAATCACGAAACAAAAAAGCCTAGCAAAAACACATCCTCGATCTCACAAACATCAGCGTCCCCCACAGTCTTAAGAAATATCTGTAATGCCAAGAAAACAGCTGCAGTGTGGAAACTTGGACGTTGCCTCTGGCTTCTGTTAACTCTGCTTCTCCTGACATAGTGAGTGTTTGCTCTTCACCACAAATCTCCCACCAGATGGCTGTTTAACTTTGAATTTTAACCCAGTGTTTTATATTCAAGCAACTGGAAAGGAAAATCTTATGTCAGTATTTTCCTGCATAGGCTATATGGGTCAAAGAAGCTTCCTTTGTTTCACATAATGTTTGTGTATAATTCACTATAAGTCAATTGAGTAGAACGTTCTGGGTTCAAGAGTCTTTGATCTCGAAACAATCTCTGATTGCCATCCTTCTGTCTTTGCTCTAACATCATTGCTTTTTGAACTACAGTTTGCTTGGAGATTTTGAGCAAAACAAGCCTTTGCTCTAGAGCTGACCCTTGCTGTTTACAGAAAATAACCAGTGACTTCAGTTGGCGTAACGTTGACTTGTTCTGTTTTGTATTACAGCATATTTCAAAATATAACCTATAAAAAATAAAAGTTTGATCTTCTTAAAGAAAAATGAAATTGGCTGAAAATGTACTTACCCTCAACTATTCCAGATGTACAGTAGGTAAGACTGTTCTTCATCTGAACAGATTTGGAGAAACGTAGCATTAAAGTACATCACTCATCGATAGATCCTCTGCAGTGAATGTCCAAAACTTTGAGTCCTCTATTGTTTTCTTTAATGAAAATCTTGTCTGAATCAGGAAAGAAATACGCATAGATCAAGCACAGATAGTATGCATAGTCCACAACAGTTTTATACTAATATATTGGTGGATTTTGATGTCAGAGGACAACAGATGGACTTTTTCTGACTCGACTTTCGGCCAAAAAAATAAATGGTTTACAATTAAAACGGCTTAATAGTTTATTTGTTTCTTACATTTGTTCCAAAAAAAAGATTTTTCAGCATTCATTTTTGGGTGAACTATTACTTTACATCTTGCTTGTTTCTAGACAGCAGTGAGATAACAAGGAGAATACATGAAGGCAAAAGCTCCTTTGTTTTTTTTTTCCTCATGAGAAAAAGGCCATAGAAATTTCATTTGTTTTCTAAATTTCCAAAAGAAATCGGAACAAGGTTTAAACTTTGCTCAGATTCATCAAATGCCAAGCCTGCAATGAAAAGTCAGAGATCTCAATATAAATGCCAGTATCTCTCTTTTCTTTACAAGACCGGAGATTCTATTTCATTCATTTTATAACTCTATACTCTTACTAGCCATTTGTCTTATTTGTGACTATTTTTATTTCTCCTAACGAATTTTAAGAGAAACACCTGAGACCAAGTTTATACATAAAAATAAAATAACTGAAATCTCGATTAAGTCTCCAGAGATTTAAACGATCAACAACTGAACAATACAATTGTCCTCTGGGATCTTTATATTGCAAGACGTGTTGCTTTTACTCATTTAGAAAATAATTCCTCGACAAAGCAAACATTCAAGGCAATCATTTCCCATAAACTCAAACACAACTAATCAGATTTTAGTCCACAAGTCTCCCTCAAGACAAAGATACATTTGAGGTGCAAGAAAAGCGACTTGTTTTTTTGACAGCAAAACACCCAACAGCTTTTTTTTCCTTCACATGCACCGGCTGCCTTCATTCTCCTGATGTTTTATTCTTCTCCACTACAGCCAGTCAATTATCCTAAAGCTCGGATGCTGGGTTTCAGCCAGTGGGACTAGTCAAAATGCAATTACAGGTTTGAGAGTCTCAACACACTGCTGAACATCTAATATAATGGCGGGATACTGTGCAATAAAACGAGCTCTCAATATAATGCGACCTCCATGACCCAGGTGGGGTTTGTTAAGAATGACAATACTGTTCATCATTTATGCTGGAATAGTCCTGGGTGGTATGATGATTGTATATTTAGCATGCAATCGTAGAAAATTTGTCAAATGTATTACATTGTACTGTACCATGAACATTTAAGCAATTATCAATAGACATGCTTGAGTGATTGACATTATTTACACAAATAACCAAACAAGAAATAATGCATAAAACAAGCATTTGCTCTTTAGTTGACTCTCTACATTTAGAAAAAAGACCTTAAAGTGTATTATGAAAGGTTCATATTTTGATTTTGGAAGTCCCAAACAACAGGTTGACATGCATAGAAGGTCAAAAAACACTTTTATTGTCTTATAATATGCATTTATTTTACCTTATTTGTTCAAATGATTCATTCAGTGTCTCATTTTTCCAGAATACATTTTTCAGATACAGCCAATAACTTTATACACAGTGCACTTTCTTTGTAGGATGTTTTCATTCACTTAGAGTTGTGTTAAAATAAAAGTCAAATGACTCAAAAGACAAATTTGATTGTACTTTCCTTCATCTTAAGTACTCATATTTTAAATCATGAAAATAAGATGTTTTGTCTTAATGCACAAGCAGAATTTTCACTGTTTTTCATTTGTTAAATTTTTTTTGATTGGTTGTTGTTGTTTTTTTTTTGTTTGTTTGTTTTAATTGCCTGTGCAAACAAAACCCTTGAAAACATAATACTATTTTGTTATAAAGATTTTGAGAAACAAATAGGAAAATCAGATTAAAATTAAGAAAAGGATTTAAGAAGTGTATTTTTGCAGTGCACTATTTTCCAGCAATTTAACATTTCTTACTCGCAATTTAGGGTTTTAAATACTCCCCTCCCTTATGCTGCTGCTATTTTCCTAAATTGCTTTTCCTCAAAGGCACAATAAGTTTGGAGGCTTAAATACCCCAGAATGAAAAAAAAGTGCAATAATGGGAGAAGGAAAATATCCCAAATGTACACTAGCAGCCACGTAAACCAGATCTGGTATTTCCTCTTTGTGTCCCCCAAGCATGAGTCGATTACCTTTTCTTGTGTTTACCTGTCAAAATGAAAGTGTTGGAGACTGACAGACACAAAAGGGCTTTTTGAGATTTGTGTTGACTGGAGGAAACAGGCTTTCCCTGTGAATTTGAGAGCTGACAGTGATGGAGTGTTCGTCGACTTCACTAGCACATAGTGCTGGGAGATTCTTCAAAGAGTCGAGGGCTGCTGACGGTATCATTAGCTTTTAGTCTACCGCTCTCTCTCTCTTCCCACACCTGTCTTCCTCTCTTGCACACAATCGCACGACATGCAGCAAAGCCGAACAGGTGGAGGCGAGCGCAGGGATATCATTACACAGACAAAGCAGCACATTCATTCTCCTTCATTGAGTTTTTCGCGGCGCTCACGTGTAATATGCAGCGCTACCAGTGTTCATCTAATGCTAATAATGGCCCCGCTGTCTGAAGGAACCTGAACTATACACTCAATATTTGTAACGGTGGAGTTTTTAACGCTTCCTTAACAGTGTGAATGTAGCGGCGGACGCAACACCTCACTGCACACTGCTTCTAATTCAGGACGCACAAACCCAGCCTGATTTGAGCTGCAAACGCATGCACCGCAGATTCAAGGGTCGCTCAGGGAAACTGAGGCTGCTGTGCTTCTGATATGATGCCTGATCCACATGATATCATGGACTTTAAACCTCAGATCCTTCTGCATTGCTATTACAAAATCTAAGCAGTTTTATTTTTAAAAATAGAACAAACGTATAGCAAGATATGCAATCCTTAAAGTAAATGCCAGTGCTTATAAAGCAGAAAAATCAGTGTACACACTTAAATATAGATATTTCAACCCAGATATAGCCTATCTTATATTATTTTTGCATTATTTATAAATTTCCTGTAACTGTAGAAATACATAAGGTACTAATGTAGCATTTAAGTACTAATATGAACTTAAATGGGGTAAATGAGGTACTAAAGCATTTTTATTATTTATCCGAATTTCAAAATGATCTACCAAAATGTGCAGGTTACATGCGAAATGTTTGGAGTAGTGTATTCCACAATGCAATGGATTTGACTTGACCTCCCATTTCAAAATGCCAAATAATCTAAGAACAACATTGTCCACGACTTTTAGCTTTTAGAGTGCCAAAAGACATTTGTAAAAAATGCATAAATGCATAATTGCATTAAAAAAAAATATGCAATCTAATAAGGTCAAGTGAACACAGTGTCACAAGCTTATGTGTGAAATGTTCATTATTGCATCATGCATGCTATTTTTCCTGCAAAAAAAGAAAAAAAGTATTAGTATAGGCTTCAAATTGCAAACCCTAAACCCTATATTACATAACTGTCACTTTTCATTTATAAATGGCATAAATCACAAGTTCAGTAAAGGCCTTGATTCTTGATTCGATATGGAAATATTAGAGATATCATTACTGGCAGTCAGATTTTAAATGGTAAACATTTCATCAGTGTCGATTTTTTTTTTTATTTAATCTTAAATTTCAGCATAATAAGTGTAAATTTAAACCAGATTTGTACACACAAATAATATAATGTATAAAAATACTTAACTTAATACTAGTTAAAAGTTGACCAAGCTCAGCCTATACACATTTATGTATTTATCAGCTTTTTTTTCTAAATTAAACTTAATAATAATAAAAAATAAAAATAATAATTCCCAATGAAATAATAATCTAATCGAATCCAGGCCCTCCAGCTGGTGGTCTATAGCTGGTTAACCATCTAAACCATCTAATGACCATAAACAACCAGCCTGAACTACCAGCTAACTATCACATGAAACTATTTTAGTCCAGAAAGAATCACAAAGGTTACTCTCACACCTCAGCTAACAGCCTGCTGGCCCAGACTTCACCCTCAAACACTGGGACACAACAATGACTCCTTGTTCCCCTATTGTGTCACCTCAGGGCTGTTATTCTTCATGTTCTGATAAGACTCGGTCATATTGACCCCCAGCGACTGCACGTGTGTGATATTGCTCTCTGCTGGTGGTGAAGTGCCCCGCTGATACAGACTCATCACATCCCGTTCAAAGCCCTGAGCATAAGACATGTTGTAATGAGACTGTAATTGCTTGTGTGCATTAGCGGGCCAAAATATAAAAATAAGCCTCATTCATATTTACACAAGGGTACAAAGAGACAATACCACCACTGCTTCACAAAACCTGATGAGCCACTGGGCTGCATTCTAAGGAAGCATCTTAACTAGCAATAAACAGATATGAAAATTCTGGTCTGTATGATAACCAATAATATAACCAATAAATACTATTTTTCTCAAAATAAATTGAAAATAAACAAAATTCAATCATTATATATATATATTCCTGCCATCACAGGAATAAATGACATTTTAAAAAAGGAAACAGTTGTTTTAAAATGTTATAATATTACAATATTTCTGGGTTTATTTTGTTTTTTGTTTTTATTATTGAATACATTTCATTTTTGGCTATGATTCTGACTTTCAAACTCATCTAAGAAGCATTCTGATGCCTAATTTTGTAATAATTGTTATCTAATTGGAATCATTTCTTCACTGTGCCTGCAATGCATTCTTCTAAGTACTATGTTATTTAATAGGAATAATATGTACACTTTAGGGTTAAATAAGGTACAAACCTTATGATTTCATACCTTACAGGGAGCCACCTAAGTGATCATTTTGTATCTTTTTTCTGAGACGGGTACAGTAGGTACAGTACCACGAAGAGCCTTCCATCACAAATATTCACTTGCTCAAATAAGATTGAGAACTGTAAAGAATTGTTCTCAAGGACATACTGAAGCAAGAGACTCTGCACGGAGCAGCGCTTGGCAATTTTTAAGGAGATCACACACTGTTCCTCGACCTCCTCCAGACTGAAATGTGCCTCTGCAAGGACTTTTACAATTATAAGCAATCTGCAGTTGAATAAAGCAGACAAATATAAACTCATCAGTAGTGGAACAAGAGTTGATAAGTAATTTGTAATTCTCTGGAATGACAGTAAAAGTGATCTGAAGCATAAAGGAATGGTGTGGCTCTGTGTAAATGTACCGTGAAGTATTTGCAGAGTCATGTTTGATGTGAATCGATAACTCTCATCAGGGTTTGATTTACAGTCTTGATGATGGATTACTGTGGTACCACAGCCTGCCACAGTCAAAAGTTTGGAAATGAGCATCAAATTAAACTTTGTTTTATATTAGATGCAATGGCTATATTACACATAAGAGAGACACACGGTTGTTGTCCCACTTCCACTATGGTGGATATTTCTCAGGACAGATTGATTGATATACAAAAAGCATATTCTTCACTTAAAACACACAATACTAGTGAGACATACTGTCAAACCTACTGTGTATATTGACACTGATTTCAAAATAATATACATTTTAAACAGTGGTTCTCACCCAGGGGGGCCAGGGCCCATTAAAGGGCTTCAGAAAACCTCTAGGGATTTCAAATAAGATAAAACATTTTTAAGAATGTAATTTATCCCCTCAACATGTTTGTTTGTTTGTTTTATTTCTATTCTTTTTTTAATAATTATTTAACTGGGGTTTCTAGACCCAGAAGTCATAAAATAAAGGGGTCTTTGGATGCAAAATTCACTTTACAGGTTGTTTGAACATAAATGTGTGTTGGAAGTGTCCTATAATGCTAAAAATCCACCCAGTGATTTTTTTTAAAATCCTCTTTTTCAAATCAGGACATTCAAAATAAATAAATAAATAAATAAATCCTGCACAATTTACTAAAGTGTGTGCATGACTATATTTCTTTCCCTCAATTTGCAAAATCATGCGCACATTTTACTAATTCGTTCCCTTGATTTATAAATCATGTGCACAATTCTGAAAATCAAGGGAGTGAATTGCGCTCGATTAAGCCTACTATTTTTTCCTGAATGTAATGTGTGGGGCACTGTAGTTTTTTACACTTCCATTGAGAAATGTTTTACCAAAGTACATTATAGATTTTTCATTAAGACCCTAAATAATCATATTTACTTGTAGAAAATGGACATCTGATGACCCCTTTAAAACAAGCGGAATTTTCTAGTGTTCCAAGCTCAAAAATGTTTTATTTTATGTTATTTACTGTCATTTTCAATCAATCAATCAAAGACAACTGAAACACAAATATGACAACATGTCCCAACTTTACATCTATAAAAAATTCTGTTGAATTTTTTAAAGAGCTAAACCCAGTCAGGTAAATTATACAGTTTATTATACAGTTGACAATTCTCTAAAATTAGTAAGGTTTTTGTTGCAATATTAGGAGAGGAGGACAGAATTAACACGCACACACACAAATGTTTCTGTGAACATGTCATGTCAGAAATTGTGAAAATTTCAGGTTTTTCTATCCTTGTGGGGACATTTGGCCTCTGCCATGTAGCACAAACAAGTACACACAAAACCTCAGCTTCCACAATATGTTTCTGTCCCTAAAAATGAAATAAATAAAATAAAAATAAATACATAAACATGCACTGTTGCAATTTCAAACCTTGCCCAAAAAAAAATTCACCATAACCCAAATCACTAACATGAAAACAACAGGCACTTTTCCAATCTGCCAAATTTAGTCTTGTTTTCAAACTTTTGGCTGGAGTCACAGTGTGATAAATACACTTTTCCATTATGTTGCTCGAGTAAAGAGCGCATGCATTACCCAGATCCATTTTGTACCTTCCAACCCCTTCATTTTCCCCTAATGTGTACCATCAAGACAAACAGGTGTACCAGCCAAAATCTATTCGGCTTCCGCACAGATGCACAACACACACACACACACCAACCCAATGCAACCGTGATCTTTCCTTACCTACAAGAAACACGCACACACACACCCCACCCACACATACCCACACACACATACTCACGGCGAGCATCTGCCATACACATGTCAAGCCGCAAGTGCACAATCATGAATATTTAACAGACTGTCGTCTACACACGCTCCATATATGTCACCCTCCTCCTCCGCCAGTAGACAGTCTCCTCTCAAATGGGAATATTATCATTCAAGGAGACTTTCCCTGCCAGTACTGAGATGGAATTTAAAGGTATATGTGTGTGCGCAGATGCGTTCGCTTGCATTCCCGCTTATGTAAGTCTCTGAGTATTTTTCTGACAATGCAAGGAAATCATTGTGTGCATGCACGAGTGTGTGGATGTCACAAGAATACAGAGCGGAACATGTGAAAGGAGAACAAGGGATAGCATGTGAACATGTATGTGGGCTTTCCTAGAGCTTTGTGAGAAATCTAGGTCAGGGAAGAGGGCCGTCTGAGGAGGAGGATATTGGCTTGTCACCTTGGACTGTGAGTGGGCAGACAGGGAGCAAAACTCACTACGCTCCTCTCTGCTCTCAGAAACAACCAGAATCTCTAGCCGACTGACTTCAGGAGCAGATAAAGGCAGTGTGCTATCTGCAGCACCAGATATTCAGTCAAAATGTGTACATTTTAGCTTATTACTTTATGACAACAGAGATAAATTTCCCCAGAGGAACATTTTATTGCTCAGATGTTGCTCTTTTATAGCTTTGGAGACTTAATGAGGATCTCAATTATGTTTAATTTAAGTAACGATGTGTCAGATATTTATTTATTTTTTTTAATAAAATGTAAGAAAATCAAAGAAGTCAGGGTCAATCAAAGCAAATGGTGCTATTTGCACCTGAAAGAAAGAGGTTACCTCGGGTCAAGGGCGGTAACTGCCATAGGCATTATTGTATTTCTCCTCTTATAGATTTGTGATTAGCAAATTAGCTTTTTTCTCAAACTATTACACCTGATACAAAAAATGTGGTTATGTTTACCAAAAGTAATTTATCATTGCTAAACCTAAAGCATTACATTAACCCTCTCATAGTTGAAGATGAGTTTGATTGTCTAGCAACAAAAAACAACACTGCAGAAATACACAGTAGCATTACATCAATTTCTCACCAATGGATCCGCTGCAGTGAATGGGTGCCACCAGAATGAGAGTCCAAACAGTTGTTAAAAATATCACAATAATCCACAAGTTATTCATACCACTTCAGTCCATCAATTAACATCTTATGAATCGAAACTGAATTTATTAAAAAAAATAAAACCTCTATCAATTTTGATTTGAAGTTAAAAATGTCATGATGGATTTGTTTATCAAGTACACACAGCTTTTCACTTCAAAAGATCTTAATTGATGGATTGGAGTTACTTGTGGATTATAGTGATGTTTTATGATTCTCGTTCTGACGGCACCCATTCCCCGCAGAGGATCAGTTGGTGAGCAAGTGATGTAATGCAAATTTGACATTAAATTTGTTAAAATAAAGAAAAACATCTACATCTCAGATGGCCTGAGGGCAAGTACATTTTCAGCAAATCTTAATTTTTAGGTGAACTTTTCTTATAAAGTAGGAACATCCTAGAAAAGACAGCAATAGTTCAGGTACCCTCCAGTCCGGTCAGTGAGGTGAAGGTCTGCTGGGATAGATAACCAAACAGAGAGATACAGCTAGAGAATGTCTTTTTCAGAGCTGAGAATACTCTATTTCGACACTCAATGACTTTGGACAGTGCCACAAACCCTTGAAGAAAACCATAACCCCACCGCCAGTGAGGAAATTACCTGCTTCAAAGCACAGGGAATAAGAACCCTATTCCGGACCTATGTACAAGATATGCTTTCATGCACCTATGTAATTGCATTTCTAAATGAACCACTTGTATTAGTGAGCTTGAAAACCGCCAAGCCATTTGACCATGTGCGCATGGCAGACATTTGCATATGCCACCCGCAGAACGCTGTATATATGGTAATACTGGCATAGAAGGGGGGGTGTCTTCTCATTTTCATCTTTCTCCTCAAGCAACCTACAGACGGCTGACTTTGAGAACTGAAAGGTGAGTGAGCGAGGCGTCGTTGTAAATGACTCAGCTCTACCACGTGTCACAAGTTATTTCTTTGACAGGCATCTGTCATATTGCATTGCTCCTAGTCTCTGGCATTTTCACTTATCTATGAAAAAAAGAAGTGCTGCACGGTACAGCAAAGTGAGCTGCGGTGTGTAGGCGATACTGTCGTGTCAAAGCATGGATGCAACCGCATATTAAGGACTGGGGAGGGAGGATTTATGAATCAGCCATTGAAAAACTCATCCAGTATTCTGTATATTGGTATCTATGGTTATGGTAGTCCTTCAAAGCCTGCTGAAAGACAAATGCTATAAATAAATTGAAATTCACAAATGTATGTTTCTACACAATTTATCACAGAAGCCATTTTCAATGATAGAAGACAGTTCAGTTTGCTTTGAACACGTCTCTGCTGGAGAAATATGTGGCTTTATAGAGTTGTAAGCATCATATGTCGCTATTTAATGTAGACAGCCTAGTTGTTTTTTGTTGGGGTTTTTTTTTTCAGATCAAGGAAGTACCAAGCTGCTTCCATGCAGTGTTGTTTTTCGTTAACTAAAACTAATAGTAAAACTACAAAACAAGCTGTTTTGGCATCTTAATAGCATAAGCAGTGCTGGGAATAACGGCGTTATAAATAAACTGCATAACTGCGTTACTTTTTTCAGTAACGAGTAATCAAATATATTACTATTTCCCCCGTTACCGTTAATGACAATAAAATGTGGCATTACTATAATTTATTATAACATTATTAGAATTTTATTTTTCATTTTTCATTTGATTTTTTTATTTATCTCAGTGGATGCGCAGTGTAGCTGTATGACATACCATAAACTCTTTGAAGGCGCACGGGTCGCCATTGTTTTGTCTTATACACGCAAAGAAAGATAAAGAGCAAGAGAGTCTTTTATAACATGCAGACTTGACACGTTACATGTAAACTATATTCTTTGTTGTATTTTCTTGTCAAAATAACAGATTCCTTTGGAGTTCTTCAGTTTTTAAGAACTGTCGGATTCTCTGGTAGTGGGCGACACTTATTGGGATCTTATTGGCTGACGCTTACCTATTAAAGTCCCTGTTTTGATTTCAGCAAATCAATTTGAGCGAACGCAGACTACGTGATTAATATTCAAGAACCAAGCAGTTCATTAAAATGTGTTTTATATTGTTATTAGTAGTAACGTTAGAATTCGTAGTAGTTTTGTTATCTTATATTTTTTGCCCCATTTTTTAAAGAAACACTAAATGATTAACAAGCACCACCCACCACCAGTCCTAATTTAGTCAACATGACAAATCTGCATTCATATTTGGTAATTCTGATTATGTTCTATCATCATATAATGGTAAATTATCATAATATCATATTATTAATTCTTGACTGACTGCTTCTATATGTCAGTAGATAAATAGTGTAGATGAATGTACAATGTTTTATAATAATAATATATTATATTTAGTGTCTATTTCATTAATTTAACATTTAACATTGGGGGCATCCTTTTTTCTTTTTTTTTTTGTAAGTAACGCAATAGTTACTTTCCCTGATAAATTGTTACTTTTATAATGATGTGAACTCAGTTACTATTTGTGAGAAGTAACTATAACTAATTACTTTTTTAAAGTAACGTGCCCAACACTGGGCATAAGTAAATGAAGTACTAAAATTGCTATAATAATAATAATAAATACAAAAAACTAAAAAAAAAAACCAATGTCACTAGTAACTAAAATTAAAACTGAAAAAGCTAATTCAAAATTATAATATAAATTATAATAAATAAACTTACTCAAAACTAAAACATAATATATAAAAAAACATAAAAATTACAAAATTTATTAATTGAAATTATGAGTTAAAAAGAT
Source organism: Enteromius mattozi (assembly GCA_032359235.1). Classification (NCBI taxonomy): domain Eukaryota; kingdom Metazoa; phylum Chordata; class Actinopteri; order Cypriniformes; family Cyprinidae; genus Enteromius; species Enteromius mattozi. Next base: position 14,675,875 of record JAUMHE010000042.1, read on the forward strand.
AAAAATATAGAAAAATAAGATGTTATTAAAAATATAAATAAATATCATTATAGTAGCCTATATAAAAAAATACTAAAAACACTAAAAACGTAGTACCTAAATTATTAAAACTGAATTAACAAAATAATAAAAAGAACAAAAGTCCATACACACACCGTAAAGACACACCCGGAGCAGTGGGCAGTTGGGGGAACGGTGCCTTGCTCAAGGGTCTCACCTAAGTCGTGGTATTGAAGGTAGAGAGGGCGCTGGTTATTTTAAGTACACTGCATCAACTATAAACATATTTCCTATTTATACAGTACACAGTACGGTGTTAATGTGTTTTCCTGGATATGAACCATGGTAAAAACATTATTTTGTGGCATTATGGCAAACAGTACTATAAATCCACTTTAAATTTGAAAGTACTGTAGTGTATCGAATACCACAGCTTTTGTAAGGGTATACCTCAATACATTTTTAATAGCATATTTCAAAGGAGTACTGCATCTGACACGTCGCTGTACCATGGTGACATTATGTTAGTTAAGGTTAATTGAATCATAATCTTCAGTGTTTTGGTACACAAGCAGATCATGACGGGAAGTACGGAAGTGTTTTATCCATTAGTGTAAACACACACACACACACACAGACTGTTATCTCCATCACTAAGCCTGCTAAGTGGCATCCGCAGGTTAAGTGTCAATTTCAATGCATTTTCTTCCGCTGAGCTCTAAGTTCCACCATGCTCATCAGTAGAAATCATCCTCGATTAGGGCTGACAGGGATTTGATCCTTTTAGCCAATAATCCAGATTTACATTCATGGATCTGGCTATTTCAATGGCATTAGCATCCTTAGTGTGGATAATGCCAGCCGGGTGCTTAACCCCACAAACTCTTTGATGGCTTTACTGACTATTGTGCCCAGGGTGACGCCGGTGCAGACATCATAGAGTCCAACAAAGACACAAGACGACGCGGATATTAGTTTCAGTATGAAAAACAAAGGGTGTTTCATCAGAGTTCATAGTTCAGTAATGGATATAATGACTGAAGCAGCTGGAAAAAAAATTGTGAGATCTTTTTAATATCTCAATTGCTTCTCTTAGATGGAAATGATTAAACAGAGAGCAAAAGTAGACTTTTGACTAATCACCGGTTTCTCAGATGTTCTCCTGAGGAAAAAGACTCTTATAATCTTAGGTCTATCTTCTAATAATTCAGAAGAGATATGAGGTCTCAAACTATGCTCAGATGTGTCAAGATTAACCCAAAAGCTTGGCAGATGCTATTTTTTATTTAAGTATTTAATTTGTCTCAGGTCTTCTCATGAAATAAAAATAAACACAAATAATTGCATGCAATTAAAATGAGCAGCAAAGTCAGAATGAAGTCTCTTATGCTCATCAAAGCTGCATATGTTTGGTCAAAAATGGTCAGTAATAATATGAAACATTATTATAATTTAAAAAAACAGTGCTATGAATTAAATACATTGTAAAATGTATTCATAATGTATGCATTGAAAAAGTTCAAAATAACATTATTTATTTGAAATAAAAATCTTTTTATCATCAGAAATATTTTTATGGTCACTTTTAATCCATTTAATGTGTCCTTGCTGAGTAAAAATACAAATTTATTTAAAAACTGACCCCAAACTTTTGAACTTTAGTATAAATCTCCAAAAATGTCTCCATTTCCTCACCATTTCTATTTAAAAGCTGACATGTGTGCAAACGTTTCAAGTATTTCTCATTAAATTCACTGAATTCTTCCTAGATCAAATCATTTGAGCTATGCTATTAACATTAATTTTTTACCTCTATACTCTTTCTGACAGTACATCCCCCGAGTGATGAAAGAGCAACCTCTCAATAAAATTTTCCAGCGGGAATTTCCTTTTAGGTCGACCAGACACATGGCCGTCCCAAAATAGATCATGGATGTCATGCCATTTTGATTATGGTTTTGAGAAACAGCCATAAAAACAAAGCCGCTCTCAGCTCACTTCCCATCTGAGCACCACATGCCTTTACGCTGCATCAAATAACCTTCCAAGGTTTGATAGGAATGAATGTTGTTGTCTTTCGGATCTGTTGTCTGGTGAATGCAGCATTCTAAAGCTTGCAGACGGCAGTCGTTTCGGATTTATTGACCGCTTGCTTCTGATCCCGACAGCAGAAAGCGAGCTACACTGTGACAGTGCTGTCAATGGGTGCTGACCTCTGCTGCCTGCTTTAGTCAGAGCGATAACCCCGGTGGACAGCGTTGTTTCCTGCAGGACCAATTCACGCGTCTAATGCGGCCAGGCTCAAGGCACAATCGATACTCAAATGGGAAGCGTTTCAGAGTTCCTACACATTGCAGGTTAAATAGGGCCGCGTAAAAGTATAAGTGCGCGTAAGGAGCTTTGATAAGCTGACGGAGGAGTTTGTTGGGTTTTTAAAGCAATGCTGGTGTTCCTTCTGTCTGTGGACACTTAAAGGAATAGTTCACACAAACATATAAATTCTGTCAACTTCATTTACTTACCCTCATGTCCTTCCAGGCCTTTCTTTCTTCTGTGGAACATAAAAGAAGACACTTTGGAAAACGTTTTTTGATCCATAAAATGAGTGAGTTGGTGCCAGTGTTGTTTGGACTACAACATTTTTCAGAATTCTAAAGCGTTCTGCAGAAGAAAGAAATTTAAATGGGTTTGGAACAACATGACTGAGTCAATGATTTTCAGTTTTTTTGTTTGTTTGTTTGTTTTGTTTTTTGTTTTTGTTTTTTTGCCCCAACTACATACAGTATGTAGTTTGCATTCATGTAGTGATGGAGTGATTTATTGTCCAGATTAATAAATCAGGCAATATTTGGCCATTTTGAGATTACAGTATCGGTATTAAAATGGAACACTAACATAAAATACTGTACACTTTCTAACTATTCTACTATTTATATACTATTGGAGCCAGTAAGATGTTTTTAGAAAAATTAACACTCCAACACTAAAAACTAACACTAAGAAAAAAAGAAAGAAACTCTGATATAAAAAAGGATGCATCATAGTGATTTAAAGTGACAGTAAAGACATCTATAATGTTACAGTAGTAAACAGTAGTGTATATGAACTATGAAAGTATTTAACTGGCAACATTAAATTGCACTATACAATAATGGTAATGTATTCCTCTATTTTAATAGATATTTATTTCCTACATTCATGTGAGCAACTCTGAATAACATGTCAATTCAATAATCTCATTTGCATTTGCTATTTCCTATTCTGCTTCACCTATTTACATACTTTGGCATTTTGCATATTACATTTCAAATTGAATTTGGCCAACGAAGTGCTTCCATACTGACAGAATATGCAGTATGTAATGATAAACATTTTAAACTGTAGTATCCTATTATTTTAACGTGACCTCTACATGCTTAATTCAGCGATGCTTTGTAATTATAATGTTTAGTGTAGATGGTTATTTTGCATTTTAATCTAAATAAAAATGTCAAAGTCCATTAAGCTGTAGAATTGCACTAGTTCCCTACACACACTATAAACACACATAAAAACTGGTTAAATGTACTATTTTTTTAACAGGTGTTTTTTTTTTTTTAATGCACTGCATATACAATATTTAACACACAGACTGCACATTTTGTCAAATTTAGTAGGCCATCACAAAACCAAATGATATTCTAGTGCATGAAATTCCTAACACACCCTCTGTAGGTGGTCAAAGCTGATACTGCAGACTGTTGTGAGTTCAGCACAGAGTGTGTAAGGTATGGCATCCGTGCTTTAGAGGGTCGCTGTATGTCTTAAGGTTCCCGCTGGTAAAGTCCAGTATCTGCTTGACCCTACGGCCCTGCACAGACGCACGCTCTCAACCTCACTACCCTTCTCCACAGGAAACACTCATCTGCTCTTACTTTTCTTGCTTTAGAAGCAGTCGAGGCTCAGCAATGGAGTTCTAGTGTGACAATACACACAGGGTGCAATGTGGCTTACTGTACTAACCATCTGTGAGTATGAGAGTCTGTGTTGTTGAGACACAGCTGCTGTTATAGCCTGTATTGACTGCAGCTCTGTTTCAAAACCTTGCGAGATGCCTACATAGGCAGCATTTTAAGCCGTAATGAGCTTCGTTTCCATCCAAAGTACTGTATATAATAAATGCAATCAATGCTGTCCAATTGTCTTGTGTTCATAGGCATATTCCTGATCTTTGGGAACACAAGTCATGTGAGACAGCTCTGGGAGGTAATTATACCAAACCACTGTGATGACAGACTTTGGCTTTTTGAAATTTCAGAATGACTAAACCAACAGATGCTGTGCAGTGAAATTTGCATAAAAATATGGAAACGTAGGTGCACTTCACATGGAAATGCTTTTTCTGAAATCTGCATAATTATTATTATAATTGAATTACACCTTCAAGTTCAGAGATGAGATGGCAGACAAGTTGAGAGGAATATCCTCAGCAAGTAATAAGAAATGTTTCTTGAGCAGCAAATCAGCATATTAGAATGATTTCTGAAGGATCATGTGACACTGAAGACTGG
>JAUMHE010000042.1:14687524-14698974 GCA_032359235.1 Enteromius mattozi
TTGTAATGAATCTAAAATATATGAAAGTCTAATGTTTATCAGTACATTACAGAAAATAATGAACTTTATCACAAAATAACTTTTTATTGTATAAAATATTTATTATAGATTTCCTCTCTTTTTCCAGGTAAATTATCTGAACATCCATAAAGCGATCCAAAAAGTGATAACTAGACCATGATTTATCATGATTTAGCATCCATTTATCATAAAAAGTGGAGTGAAGTGGAGCGATGTGTTTGCGTAAGAAAAATATCCATATTTAAAACTTTATAAACTACAATCCATGCTCACATTCTCAAGAGTGGTGTTCCAGCATATGACACAGGCACAGCATAAGTAAGATTCTATATGGAGATGATCATATTTACGAGTCCAACCAATGTCACCTGCCTGTATAACATCAGATTCATGACAGTTGTCTAATCTGACGAGTGCTGAAAAGTTGCTCAGGCAAAGCAAGCCATCTGTATGTACATCTCATGTGTATCTAATTCATGTCGACCAAACACGGAGCGTTATTAAAATAAGCCAGCACATTCTTTAGAAGCAAATATTGAGTGAGCGGCTCTCACATGTGGCCCAAACAGAGCCATCTGTGAGGCGGCAGATTGGCCGGAGAGCATGACTGAGACGCCGCATCATCAATTAGAGCTGCTGGGGCTGAGAGGACGACACATACAGCTCAGGTGACAAGCACTCGTGAGTCCAGCTGCTCGAGCTCTCGGCTCATCTCTCTTGTTTTCTAAGATATTCTTAATGCTTAATAGAACACACAATGTAGTAACAGCTATGATGCAAAACACCTGTTGACACTGCAGCACATTCTGGAGGAAGTGATACAAAATGAAGTATAACATACATGAACATGAACATAAGGCCCGCGTATACTTCACTTTGTCTCGCGCAGCCGTGTCCAGACAGCACTCAAAGTACACTGAATCGCAGATTAGTGCAGACGGATGAGCTCGACACATGCGCAATGCCACCTACTTGACTTGCACTCTTTCAGCATTCTTCTCGCACATACACTGTTGTACACGGACAGTCCGTGCGGTCTCAAAAAAATTGCCTGCACATGAGTCCTCCTGATGATGAAAATTACTTAATGCAGACGGCCGAAGTATACTTTGGCCTTTAAGCCTGCGCGGCGTTTGCTGTAGGCAAGTTTGTTTAGGCCCGACTTTGTTTTCTGAAGCTTTTTTGAAAAATCGCTTACCCTTCTTTTAAAGGAATATTTGTGTTATTTGTTTTTATTTATTTATACTATTTTACATTTTTTGTTATTTATTGTTAATTACTTGCCTGTCAGTTTGTGGCAAAATATTTTGCAGTGTTCACATGTTGTTTATTACTGCATGTAATTAATTCAAATAGTTTAACTTCAAAAAGTTGATTACAAAATGCACCTACATTTTTTGGAATGTTTTTGTTGAATAAAATACTATTTTTCCCAATATGTTTTATCATTGAGGATTTATTTAAAAAAAAAATTATTCTCGTGAACCCAGTGTCTCATCTCGTGGGATAAGTGTCTCGTGCCACCCCTAATAAATACATACAAATAAATACAAAAACATGGATGTATATTTAAGAAAAATATGTTATGTTTTATATATATATATATATATATATAAAACACATAAATGTCAAAATGTAAATATTTTAAAAATATATACTGCATGTGTATTTAATTACACACATAATATTACACATAGTACAGTAAACATATATAAACATAAACATATAATGTAAACAAAAACTATATATATAAATAACAAAAATATAATGCAAAATATAATCCATATCTATTTTCCTAACTGATAATAATATAATAATATAAATAATAATAATATAAATTGAACAGCAAATTAGCATATAAGAATGATGATTTCTGAAGGATCATGTGACACAGAAAACTGGAGTAATGATACTGCAAATTCAGCTTTGCATAAATAATTTATTAAAAATATTAAAATAGAAAATAGTTATTTTACATTGTACTAATGTATTATACTGCAATTTATTTATTTATTCATTATTCTTTTTATCATTAGACATATTTCTCACAGAATCATAAATAAAATACCAGTAATATTTTGTAAAAACTACATAAAATATTCAACGCCGGTAAATATGTCATGGCTTAAAAATAATGTGAAAGAGGTTCTGAATTATTTTCATGAAAAATAGTAAATACTTGCTGATGCATTTGGTGTCACCACCTTTCACAGCAACACCAAAAAAAATGTGTGGGGTAATGATTTTTTTAAAAATCATTAAGATCTGCAGTTTATGGAAAGGGTAAACTCTGCCAAATGTAGAACCATTAAAAGATTGTTTTTAAGGTTTTGTTTTGTTGAACTTTTACACAGTTAGCCTCTAAAAATCCTTTCCGTCTCATCTGATGTGTATCATTCTCTCATTTTCCTTCTTCTTCATCTGTGCCCCCTCATATTACCTTTATCTCTCTCATTTTCTGTCTTCCTCCCTCCTTCTCTTCCTCCTTCTGTTTGAACATGTGGAGGGATTAATATCTGAGCTGAGGTGTTTTGGAGCTTATTTGAGTAAACCGAGTCCGCTTCTGAACGACAGTACCGGAAGAAAACAGATCGTGAGACTGATTAGATCAGCGCAGTTAGCCTGGCTAGTCATATTGCTGTTATTGTTTTGCTGGAAAAACATCATCACACAGTCATATCTGCATCACGCCGAGCGAAAGCCAAATCAATATTTTAATAGTGACAAGTGATGAGTCTATACTTTCAAATCTCGCTTTGATTAAAAAAGAGGGAGGATATTAAAACAGAACAAAAATAAGCATGACATTTAGAGAGCATTTAAAGGGGTAGTTCATACAAAAATCAAGATTCTGTCATCATTTACTAAGACTCTAGAAGTTACTTACTGGTGTTTATATCGGTAAGTTGACCCTAAACTGGACCAATCCAATTCTCAAGCAAATCATTATCTGAATAGAATCATCTGATTCACTGACAATATTCAACTGTAAAGAATCAGTGAGTCGAACTAGAGTACTTGATTCATCCAATTTGCCAGCAAATCATATAGTGAATTAAATAATGATTCCTTGAAAAGATCCAATTCTTAAAGAATCAGTGAGTTGAACCTAAACATCGAATCAGTCCAATTTGTACATATGTATTTTAACTGTGTGTACAGATTAAACTGATTAAAGGCAGGGTATGAGAAGTATGACCCGTCTGTGTAAATATCGTATCAGCTTTCCAGCACTGGAGAGATCTCAAGGAGTGGAAGGCCTGCGATCGGACGCGAGGTTGTTTTGGTTCTTCTTGATAGGTGAGTTACACTGGACGTGATAAAGTGACCATTGAAAATCATTTGAAATTTATGTATGCACGTCATAAATTCAACACGGCAGCAGTTTTCTGTCAGAGATTTGTCTCCCCGCTCGCATGGGGCAGTCATGGCCTAATGGATAGGGAGTTGGACTTGTAACCCAAAGGTTATGGGTTCAAGTCCCAGGTCCGGCAGGGATTGTGGGTGGTGGGAGTGAATAACCAGAGCCCTCTCCACCTTCAATACCACGACTGAGGTGAGACCCTTGAGCAAGGCACTGTTCCCCCAACTGCTCCCCGGGCGCCACAGCAATGGCTGCCCACTGCTCCGGGGGTGTGTTCACAGTGTGTGTGTGTGTTTGGTTGTTCACTCCTACACACTGCTGTGTGTGTGCACTTGGATGGGTTAAATGCAGAGCACAGTATGGGAAACCATACCTGGTCACAAGTCACGTCCTTAAAAAATAACTTCTATAGTATTTTGTCGCGCCACTCGCGTCCCGTGTTGACAGTGTAACATTGGTACTTTGTTTCACAGAACTCGTTGACTGGGTTGCTTAAGCTACGTATGTGTGGGGCGGAGCTATCAAAGGGGCAAGACCCTTTTGGGGTAGGGGTGTGTTTGTTTTGGTGATTTCAAATATCAACAATGGCTTTCAGAAATCGCATACCCTGCCTTTCACTGAAAAGTTTAAGCTTAAGCTCTTAAGAACCAGTGAGCACCTAATTCATCCAATTTGTGACAATTATTTTGTAAATTGAATAAACTAGTTCATTAAGCAGATCTGATTCATGCAATTAGTAAACAAATCATTATGTGAATCAGATCAACAAATTTATTGAAAAGATTCAACTCAAAAGAATCAGTGAGTTGAAACTGAGAGTTTCATTTTGTGAACAAATTGTTTTGAGAACTCAAAATAATTATTTGTTCCCAAACTTGTCATTGCTACTCCTCTAAGGATCAATAAGTGTTTAGGTGAATAATCATTTAAATTTCTGTTTCTCAAAGTTATTGTGGAGCTTTAGAAGACTTGGAATACTACATGGGGCATTTTAACACTTTTATATTTTATGTCGCTTTTGAATCATTTTATAAAGCTTGAAAGCTTCTCAATTCAAGTCTTCATTTACTGTAACTGCATGGGGGAATGAAAAACCAAAAAAAAAAAAAAACACTTCTTTTTGTGGTCCGTGGAAGAAAGAAAGTCATACAGGTTTAGAACAACATGCGGCCAAGTAAATAATCACAAAATCTTCATTTTTGTGTGACCTACTCCTATAACATCAGCCAGCACTGCTCAGTGATGTTTAATATGATACAGTTAACTGCCTCATAATGTCTTATTTCTGGTCAAAGAAAGTTTATTCAGCATTGGCTTACCTTTAGTGTCATATTGCAGCTTGCATGTCTCTCTGACATGCTGTGCCTGGTTCACCACCAGAAGTGTCTTTTCATCCTTCAGTGCCTTCCAATTAAGTAAACACACGCCGTGATTGGGCTAGCTGAGAAGAGCTGAGTGATAGAAAGTTTTTCAGTATGCAGAGCCTCTAGCCGTGGCAACATCCCAATTTGCATATTATTCATCCTAAATAGTATGTGAGATTAGGATTAGTGTGTCTCAAATCATAGTATGATGAAAAGAGTGCCAAAGGTGCCTCGATGGTATACAATTTCCAATGGATTTGAAAAGTGTGCATCCATGCATGATTTTGGGTTAATATTGCCCACAAATCCTTGCGCTACAGAAGTTTGTGACAGTTCTCTGCCAACTTTTTTAGCTGTACAATGATGAATACGATGGGTAAAGTGAACTCAAAGCTGTTATATCAGTTTTGGTTTTTTTTCATGTACGAAACTAACATTTGCTGTACATACAGTATATATATATATACACACACACACACACACACTGGAGTTAAAAAACAGCTAACAATAAAACACAAGATAAATATGACAACATAATAACTTACTATTTAGAATTTAAATAGTTATGTTTTTGCAATTCATATAAATAAATAACTCAAAATAATTCAAAATAATACAACAATTAAAAAAATATTTTTTTTACTAAAACCATTCTATATGAATTATAGATGCTGAAAAAAAATACAAAAACTAAAATTTTAATGAAAAACATAAATAAAAAGATTACAAAAAATGAATAGAAACATTTTGAAAATGATACCAAAATTTGAGGTTTACTTGTAATTATTTGTCAAATTGACTTACAATGAGTGAAAATTGTTTTAAAGCAAATCCTACACCTCTTTTTTAGTGAGCAGACGAAGCTTTGTGCATATTACAGTACTACCTTTGTTGCTGTAGAGGAGCAATAATGGGTTCTACACTATTCCAACGATATTTTTCATGTCATGCCACATTATTTACTTGCAGTTTAGATGGGCTATTAGCATTTTAGCACTCTGATAATGACTGTGTGGTGCTCTAGGCTTAACAAGTCAAGTCGCATGCCACAGAAAATGCACAGTCCACTCAAAGCAAATGCTGAGCAAAAGAAAGCTAAAGGTACACGTTCTTGGTCCAAAATTGAAATCGACAGAGCAGAGAAGAATTGTGAAAGTGTTTGTCTGTGTGTATGCGTGTTGTCTTTCCATGCATTAGTGTATCAGCTCCCACAGGCAAAGAAAATACCCTCACACTCTCGACTTCTCCAAGCACAGGCCCTGAGCGCCACAATACAGGCTTGAAAAGACAGATATTAATTACTCCAGCACTTCACCTGCTCCCCATTGGTCCAAGCAGAAATAATCAACCCTATTGCCGACACCACTTTCCCCGTAGCCATCAGGATCTGATGCAATCATAAGACAATCATAAGGTCCCAGCCCAACCATGCTAGAGGGAATAGCCACACATGACAGCCACTGGTACGTTTGAGGTTTTCAATTTAACGTGTTCAACAACAGCGATAGCTCAGATAGGATTGGGAGTGAATTACGTTTTTTTCTCTAATTTTGTCAAACCTGATAGCTATATGGCTGTAGCGAACACAAATTTAATTATATCATGACAAAAAACAATGAAATCTCTCCCAGCTCATTAAAAGGAAATTGCATTGTGGATAGTCTTTTGACATTTGTAAAAACTCTTGCTGACTTAATCCTGTCTTAATATTGTCTTATAGTGGGATCTGACATTTCCTAAGCAATATGACATGGAATAAACAATGTTGAAGCCATTCAAAATTCTGTTCCGTTCTGACGCACTCCGTTCAGACAAAATAAAGCATTACCACAAAATGTTTGTTCATTATTTACAGCAGTAAAAAATTCACACATTAAGATGTCTATATTTAAATAACAGTTCACACAAATCGATTTACTCACCTTTGTGTTGTTTCAAGCCAGCACAAATTGTTTTCTTTCTGGAAAGTCTTCACACTGCTGTGGTCCACTCATAACAGCATATAGGGCGTTAAAAAGGACAAAGAAAAAAACAGTATTTTTCAGCCTTTTGAGAATATTCAATGTGTATCATGATATTAAGATTTTTATTTTTTTCCAATTACAGGATTTTAGTTATTTCAGTCCGCCAATCAGATTTAAAATATTAAATGCAGTAAATAAAATAAGTACAAAATATTTAATAATAATATAATATTAAGTTAAGTTTAGCAAAAGAGAACAAGACATTTTATATGTTTTTACTAAAATAGCACATGAGGAAATATTTAATAAAATTAATAAATAAAAAATAAACAAAAAAATATTATTAATAATTAAATAATATTATGATATTTACAAATATAGCAATATTACAATCTATATGACATTTTCTATGATGCTGAATAAACAATGTTGTTGAATCGACAGTATAATATAAGGTAATTTCTAAATTCTGATGCACTTCTTTAAATGTTACTAAATAGTTAAACATATATTTTAACAAAAATATGTGGCTGTATTTACTTATTTGCCAAAAAAAAAAAAAAAGATAATTGTTAATATTCGCCCATGGATTTATGCTAATTAGAGTATCCGCATTCAGTGTGTCAAAATAAAGAGAATATTTAAAAAATAATAATAATAATCAAGTCTCACACACCTTACATAAGCAGCACTGAATGATCTGAATGAGTTACTGCTTATGTAGAAAACTTTAAATGAATATTAGTATGCTGCCTTAGAGAGTTGCTGACTATGGAGGCAGCACACTGTGTTTTGGAACAAAGCTTATATATTACTAATTCACTGTGGAAGATTTCGGGAAACCTTGAAATTGCCTTCATGGGACACAGAGTTAAAGTGTCATATTGAGTGTGGCACACCGAGCGAGACAACATTGATATTTTGTGACACTTTCATTTCACATTTTTCCTTTGTTGTTATTTTTTACTTATTTTTATCCATTTTTGTGCTGCATGGGGCTTGTATATATATTCGGTACACTCATTCTAGATGTCAAGAAATAAAGCACCGTGCACCGCAAAATCTCACAGTAACATGTGACCTCAAGCTGTATCTATACACTACAGCTGTTGCTGAGGTCACAATAGAATTGTGCCACCGTGGTTGTCACTGTTTGAACAGGGTCAGAGGTCCTGACTGAGATTATCGGCCTTTGATGGTGCATTTTGTAGAGGGATTTTCCAGAGGAACATGTGCACGTTGGATCTAACCTACTTTAAGATCTTCCTATCTCAGTAAAGCAATCTGGCTCTGGCTCCTGCAGTCAGGCCGGCAAATGAACACACACACATACACACACACACACTCACATGCACGCACAGCAGTCCCTGGCTAAGTGCAATATTACCCTCTTCCCTAACTGCCTTCTTTGCTGCTCTGCTGTGATGTTACCGTTGGGGCCCATTGCTGCGTGATCAAAGCAAGGTTTTTGACAGCCTCCTCGGCATGTTAGGGCACACCCATGGAGTGCAACAGAGAGCAAAGCATGAAAAATTTGCATCGACTAAACGAGCTACTTGCACTACTCGGTCTCAGCTGGTCCCTCGGCGATCACCAGAAGTCCATTTGAGACTTGCGTTTATTAATTGTCCAAGCGCTCTTCCATTTGCTGCGTTTGCCTCCATGCATCAGATCAACACATTTGCGTGGGCTTCCGTGCCCCCGCTGGTCTATGGAAACCATTACGCTCTGTCCTAAGCAACAGCTGCAGTGCATTTGTTATTCAACGCCATTGACACTTTGATGATGTGGCTTCACTTGACTGATTGAGGCCAATTGTTTGCTCTGCTATGGCTTTTCTTTTCATTTATGAATATATTATTGTCATTAAGTTCTCTTTAATGAGTCTTAATGGCATTTTGTCTTTCAAAGGCCTTTCTGATGATGATGATGGATGAGGAGGAAAATAGCTGTTGCTTTTTGAGGAGGAATATGATATATTAGTGTTTTTGCAATACTATAGTATCTTATGATTTTCAGCTGTTTAATATTTTTTTTTTCTCACCATCAAAAAACTAATGTCTGATACATTTCAAAAGTATTAAGTCAGTAAGATTTGCAATAAATAAATTAATATCCCGCATACAATAAATTGATCAGAAGTGACTGTAAAGACATTTATGCTGTTACAAAAGGTTTCTTATTTCTAATAAATGCTTTTCTTTTGAACCTATTCATCAAAGTATGGTAAAAATTATCACTGTTTCCAGAAGTATTTGAAGCAGCATGACTGTTTTGAATATGGATAACAATCAGAAATGTTTCTTGAGCAGCAAATCAGCATATTTGATTGCAATGATATTAGATATATTGATCATGTGACACTGATGATGGAAAAATTCAGGTAAGCCATCATAACCCATCATTTCATAAGCCATAATTTAAAACATAATAAAATATAAAGTTAAATTTTCATTTTTTAATAAAATTTAAAATAACATACTTATATAATAACTTGTATATTGTATATAACAACATATTAGAAATATTATTAGAAATAATAATAATAATAACTTCATAATAGTACTATGCAGTCTTGATGAGTATAAGAGACTTCTTTCAAAAACACATTTTTAAAAAAACGTATCAACTTTAAACTTCTAAACTGTAGACTGTATTTTATTTTTATACATTATTAAAGGAGGCTAACTACATATCTAGAGAATATCAACAAAATAACCATCTAGAACACCATAGAAACTATGCAGAAGCAATCACAGCAGTTCAGATGTGATATTTCATTTACACAAAACCCAAATAACACGTAAAACCTAAACATACCTACTGTAAAACATTAACACTGCTTCTTGGAACTTCTTCAGGAAGTGCAAATCTAGTTGTGTATTTTTTTGTGTGTTACGCTATCCTTGGTGGTAAAACGAATTACAGTATATCTAGGGAACGACAGTTGGGCCGTATAAAGTTTCATTAGCATTTATGCCACCTTCATGTCATATACGATATTTGTTTATGGCTGCCCTCAAAGCATGTTTTTGGAGGAGTGGCGCTGTTGCCTCTGTCAGGATGGGGCATAAATAAATAAATAAGCCCCCAGCTGTATGCAGAGCTGTGAGCAATCAGCCAGCTTCAAAAGCTCTAATAATGAAAGTGGTGTCCCACGCCTTTTGCCTATTAATGGAATCTCTCCACCCCCAAGGCCGGCTCAATAGCACGCACACACACAGTCCGCCCCGTCATTAGCCTCTATGGCCTAAGATAAACAGCACGCTTCGCCTCGGCCCATTACTCCCCGTCTAGTGCGGTGTCAGGCCCTAATGAACTCTGTCTCATGGGCCCCCTGATGCACATACAGCCAAGAAAGGTTATGAGCCCACCCAGCCAAAATTGGCCTTATGAAGGGACGTAATTACAGTGTCCCCGTAAAGCACTACTGCTCCATCAATACTGCATGAGCTCCACCATGGGGGAAGGTGCGGGCCCCGTGACAGAGATGATATGGGCCCCGAGGCGGAGAGAACTACCGCCCCCATCGTTGAAGTAGGTATGATACCAAACGAGGGCATGGTAGTGCAGCTCGCATAGTGTATGAAATGTTGCTTTTGACAGCTACCTGGAGAGCTCCTGCAGTCCAGACAGGTGGAGGAGGATGTCTACATCTAGCTGATTGGGTGAGAGAGGATCCCTGATGAACTATCTCAGGATGGGTCTAATTACTGCAAATGAGCACAGCGACGTCTTCCTAGAGTGATTCCTGGTGAGCAGTGTGGCTGAGCTATATGATTTAGCTCATTTATTCCTTTGTCTGCATTAAAATGAGTGGTATAGACCACATGCTCAGGAATGATGGCGGCTTCGCAGTTTGGCATCTGACACAAACGCTGCAGGCTAGAAGAACACTGAGGGGATGCTATGAACCATTTCCTGCCCAATCGCTGTTTTGCCCTTCGGCAGGGCACTTAGGGTTGGTTATCTCTGTAGGTTACATCTGCAATTGAACTGCAAACCTCTGTTAATCGAGAGATAAAATGCTCAATGTTGCTAGTCAAATTAAATTTTGTCAACAAACCTGTATGGAAAGCCATTTGGAAGTCTTCTTTGGAACATAATGTTGGGGTACAAACAACATTGGATGCCACTGACCCAACACTGTCCTCTAACCACCTGTCATTCAAATCTATATTCATCTTCAAAACACAGAGGAACAAACTGGCAAACGGGTGACACTGGCAGTAATAAATAGTGAAAAACTTGGCTGTGTTTGTGGTAAAAAAACAGATTCTAATGCAATAAAAGGCTTGCAACACTACACTTAATGCTGAGTTAACATCTTTTTAGGGGGCACATTTTCTTCAATAACAGCATACGAATACTATCAAGCAAAATTACAGTGGGAAGCAATTGCATTATTATTTAAAAACATAAGCAGTAAAATCAACAAGGAGACAGGAATTAATATAGAAGAGGCATTTTTAAACATAAATAATATAATTTACCTTAATATATATTTATGAAGAGATCGTTTGCAAAAACAGATAACTAAATTTTTATGATTTCAAAGTTTATCTCAATCAAACTGCAGTTGGGTTATTTTGATTAGGTATTTAAAAGTTATCTGTCTTTGCAAATAAACTGTATATACAGAATATATATATATATACACATATATATATATATATACAGTGGGTACGGAAAGTATTCAGACCCCCTTAAATTTTTCACTCTTTGTTATATTGCAGC
>JAUMHE010000042.1:14699074-14712920 GCA_032359235.1 Enteromius mattozi
GGGTCTGAATACTTAGGACCATGTGATATTTCAGTTTTTCTTTTTTAATAAATCTGCAAAAATGTCTACAATTCTGTATTTTCTGTCAATATGGGGTGCTGTTTGTACATTTAATGAGGAAGAAAAATGAACTTAAATGGTTTTAGTAAATGGCTGCAATATAACAAAGAGTGAAAAATTTAAGGGGGTCTGAATACTTTCCGTACCAAATGTATATATATTAATAAATATATAAATATATATACTTGCATGTGCTTCAGTTCAGCAACTGAAGAGGGATTCTAAGCCTTGAAAATTAAAACATGATAATTTTGAAACCTAACTTACTGGGATTAATTACTGATAGTAAAGCCTTAAAACAATGAAACAGAGAACAAGTTAATCCTTTAATGAATAATTAAAAGTGACCCAGCACTATTAATTGAGAAAAGGCAAAAAACAAATCTTTGCTTTAAGCTTCATTTTAGGTCACTTGTGGATGAAAAAGAAATCATGTTTATGGAGGTGGACTTAATAACTAAGCGCAACTTGAAAATCCGTAAGGACGCACTAACAGAAAATACTGTGCTTTGATGACTCGTTCAAACTAAATCTTACTATCAGCAGAACCTTTAAACCACATGTACCCTATAAAAATATTCCCAGACTAATTCTAAGCTTTTAAAGGAATCAATATTGGTAGCTTTTGTTTTGAACAGCGCAAGCAGAAAGTTTATACGAGCGGCAGAATTACAACTCCATTAGATATTGTGATAGAAAGACACTTCCTCTATTCTTGCACTGTCATCTACAACAACTGCTCTGATTTTCTGCCTGGTTAAATTTAGTTTTAGACCGTATATTCACATGTGTACCACAGTTTCAATCTACAAAACCAAAGAGTTCTGAATCCTCTATGACAAAGCCATCTATCCTTCTCTTTCATTTCTGGAGGTCGTGGATTCTGAGGCTCTTCACTGTCCCAAAAGGATTTCATCCATGTTCACCATCACAATTCTCCCTAATCTGAAATCTTAATAGAATTCCATGGCTGAGACACTCTAGGAACAGAGGTTATCTGGTTAACTGGAGGATATACTTGAGAGATTTAGCTAAAAAAAAAAAAAAAAACACACACACGCGCACACACAGGCAGAGGCACATGAAAAGCAGAACCAGAAGAAAAAAGTTAAACATAACAGGCATTTGGGCATAAAGCAAAAAACATCATATAAATTGTTCTCTCTCAGAATACCTAAAACGTTTATTTATAGTATGTATAATCAATAGTCTGGAAAATTAAATTAAATTACATTTGCTAATTTTCCTTTTTGTATTATTAAATGAAAGCACAACAATTACTTATCAGGAAAGTGCTATGCAATGTTTGGTAATGACTTAATAAAAGCTAATTAATTCATATATATTAATGAAGTAGTATATATGACAAGGTTAAACAGTTCATGCACATATATTATGTAAACAAAAACTTTTATTTAGGATGTGATTAATCACTATTAATCATTTTATGGAACTATATGCATACATATATATAAATCATACCATATGACACATGGTAGGCTATTCTGTGTTTCCCCCTAACAGCAGCATGATGGGAGGACAGACCAGATATTATTAAAATGTTAACTGAAAAGACCTCACATTGTGCTGTTACTGTCATCTTTCGCAAGATTCTTGGAATGTGTTTGGCTGAAGCCACATGAAGGTCAGGAGACTGAGATCAGACACAGAACATGTGATCTCAACGCTTCTCCATTCAACAACCGACTGACACCAAGACTATTCCCATTCATATTTTATTTCATTTTATAATATATAGATAGGCATGTAGGCAAATAGATTAATTAATTAATTAATTTAGGGTTAAAAAAGTGGAAATCCCTTTCATTAAATGTGTGTCTGTCTTGATAACAAGTACCTTAAGACCTTAGCAAAAATTAAATA
The DNA here is from genome assembly GCA_032359235.1 of Enteromius mattozi. Lineage (NCBI taxonomy): Eukaryota > Metazoa > Chordata > Actinopteri > Cypriniformes > Cyprinidae > Enteromius > Enteromius mattozi. The sequence goes on from JAUMHE010000042.1 coordinate 14,701,019, forward strand.
GCTCCATCCACTTGTGGACAAGTGTAGCTTTTGGATTCTCCGGCTTTGTTGACCTCAGACTGGACAAGTTATGATTTCCACCGATGCCTGAGGGTAAAGACATAATTAAAAAAAGAAGTTATTTCACAGAATCATAGCGCTGATGAAAACAGTGCCTGAGATGGTCTGCAGGGGCATGTTGTGTATTGATTGGAGAAACCTGTTATCAGTAGCCTCGCATGAACTGAGGGAGCTGAGCGCTCACGATAAAGACTGTCTAGAGTCAGAGCAGACGTGTGCGCATGGCCTGAGCTGCTGGGGAAGTGGATGAACAGACAGTCTTTCTCCCTTCGGCTGGAGTGCAGCCTGTGTCTGAAACCTCACTGTTCGGTCAGTCACAGACTTACAGAGAGCATTTCTGGTCAGCAAACAGCCTTCAGACTGACTTTGAAGGTACAACAATAGGATCTAGAAAAGAATAAGTTATACATTTAATAAAGAATCTTTTTATTAGGGGTTTTTTTTTTTTAGAAGCTCTATCAGATGAAATTTTCTTTCTCGAGCACAACATAACAGGCAGCGAAGGACACATCTATGCAGACTTTAAAAAATAAAAGTGTACCTTGATGTCTTCCTGCCTCCATACATTGCCTTGAGAATGTTTCTGTACACTTCTCTCAGCATAAATAACAACTGGAGGTCCAAGGCCAAGTCTAATTCTCAATCAAAACATTTTTATCCACTAGAAATTTGCAGATTTCAACAGCTCGACAATCAACAGTACTGACTATATGGTAACACTTTACAACACAGGTGCAAATATGCATTAAATAATGCTTAAACAATGCACAGATAATCAAGAGTGAATGTGTAACTCATGAAAAACGAAACCATTTATTAATGATTACTGCATCAGCAATGAACATTCCATTTGATTCATAGATTAAGTATTCAATAAATTGTTATTAGTTAATGTATTAATTCAATAATAACATTATATTATCTAATGAAGTAAATTAATATGTTTATTACCACATTGTGCTGAAGCCATGAATTTAACTTTAACTTTAATTAATCAATAGCTAATGATTTGCCAAGCTATCGTTATATTATGACTTTACTTGATGAGGCGCAGAACTATTAACTAATTGTTAAGTAATATGTCAATGTGATTATGGATTTTGAATTAGTTAGTCATGTAAAGTAGTAACAAAATGATACCTTTGCAAATCATTAGCTAATGATAAAATAAAACAGACAACTGGAAGTTGAAATTCATACTTTATCCCATTGTGGTAATTAACATGAATTTACACTATTAGTTAATTGGATTTTTTAATTTAATTAAAAAGTAACTAATAACAATTTATTGATGACTTTTGAATCATATAAAATGTTCATTAGTTGTTGATGCAGTAATCATTAATAAATGGTTTAGTTCTTCATGAATTATACATGAATGATTATCTGTGCATTAGAAAGCATGAATTAATGCATATTAGTGCCACCGTATTGTAAAGAGTTACCGACAATATTTCTACCACTCACAGCCAATTTGGGTCCAATAAAATATAGTATCCATGGTCGCTAAAGTCTACAGATTCTCCTCAAAGCATAATATTGTAAGATGCATTAAAAACTGTAAAATACAATATAATGTTTTTGCCTGTTTAAATTCACATCGTTCAAAGCTGTTTTTTTCTTTGTTCTTCAATGATGTTTAAAAAATTGGATAGTTAGATGTTATTTCAGCAAATTATTATCATCACATCTCATTAAATCTACCCCAGCTATGTTACAACTTACCCCACAGTGGGATAGATTGTAACAGCAGAATTTTGTATTTGACATTAACTCACATAATCTGTGATTATGCAGTGCACATCCAAGTAAATTCAAATTGTAGTAGACAAATGTGAGTACCATATATCAAAATTTAAGACATCTAGCACAAACAATGTCTGGGTTACTGATGCTCAGACAAAACGTGCTACAATAACAGTTGAAAAAAATCTTTCTGAATTGGTCCGTACACGCTCAGAAAAAAAAGGTGCAAAGCAAGCTATCATTGGGCAATATCTTTTCAAAAGTTATTAGTACTTAGTACTAATGTTTTATTTATTGTAAATCAGGTACAAAAAATGTACCTTTTAGCTTTTGTGTCTTAAGGTACCACCCCATTGATACCGTGAGAGTTTCATTACAGTAACAGTAACTCAAGGAAACATGGTATTTTAGTGAAAACTATGGTTACAATGGTTAATTTGTAAAAGATTTTTACCTTAATGTGATGCATATGGTGAGATTTATGTGTTTTGTATACAGTAACGGCTTGGCACTTAAAGAGGCATATGTCACTCTCCAGTTGATGACTGATTTGTGTAAAGACACCACCTTCCCCCTCTACACAAAAGACACACACCAGTCAGTGAATGTCATTACCTGACAGCTGCTACGCTGTGACCGTTGCCATGGTTTCCTGGTGAATGGCTCAAATCTGTGACCTCTGACTTCTCTTTTGTGCTCAGTCACCATGCAAACATCACAAATCTAACACAGTCCACACACACACACACACACACACACACATATGAACTGTTCACTGCTCATCTGAGGCACATCTGAATTAATCTCTGCATTGTGTAAACATTATACAAAGCGGAGTTATAATTGCCTTCTTTCATTTCACATATCCAGCACAAAAAGAGCTACAGTGCGTTCTGATCAATGCAGATTCGTTTTTATGTAGATTCCCACTAAGCAGTCTTTTGATTTCGCTCAAGACTCTTTTAGATGCTGGTTCAAGCTATTTAGCAAAAACTGACAACACACAGATCCAAAGGGAGCTTGATCAATGAAAATTATGCTCTTTCAAATGGCTTTTGTCTTTATACTGATGACTTATTTAAATATATTGACTTGCATACATTATTGCAGAACTCATGAGGGAATTGATCGCAACAACTGGGTGTCTGTATGCATGTTTGTTTGTTCGCAAAGTAAAGTTTAACTGCTCCGGTTCACCACAGAGCATAAAAAAGAGGTAATTTGATTTAGGGAGAATTTGATTATACTGAGTTCATTTTGACTTTGATATCTTGGCATATCTGAGCACAATTTGAGACAATGCTAAGACACATTACTGGGGTATTTTTCTTAGGACCAAAAAGAAGCGGGACACTGAAAAAAATCTCCATTTTCTCATCTCATAGAAGAAACAAGCAAATAGAAGGAAATCTAATTTGTGATATTTCCTACAACTGTAAAGCAATCAAACCTTCACAAGCTTCTGCAAAATCACTAATTACTTAAAATGCATTCAAGAAATGACACCTTAAAGTCCCATCTCTCCTGGGCCCATGACTAAAGCCACACAAGACTAACAAAAGGCAAGAGTGATTATCAATATTCTCCACAGAGGCTACATTTGCATCCCTGTAACCTTTCAGAGCAAGGCAGGGAGGTCAGAGGAAATTTCCTGTCTGTGTGCCATTCTCTCTCATTTAATTGGCTTGAGAGGCTCTGCCCTTTGTGGTCCTGTCTGCATTTTCTCTTGTCTGCTTTCTGCTGTTTATTCCTCTGGCTTGGCATGAGAAGCACCAGCACAGCATTAACTGTGAGAGCGAGCTGAGAGGGCGTTTTGTAGCACTCTATTCTTTTCTCTTGAGCAACGGGAGGCTTAACATTCAGAGTCAACAATAATGATATTTCCATTACTTGTACTCCTTCAGGATGAGTAACTGATTAAAACTAACGATCAGAATCTAGCCCCAAAGTCTTATGCAAAAATAAAGACCAAAGTTAGATTTATGCTCCGTGTCTATTTTGCATTCAGTGCACAGCAAAAGTATTCTTCTTAATCTGTATTTACATCCTGGTTTCCAATATGTCCTCAAAACAAACTGTATACCCTTGAGAAGGCCAACAATATTTGCATTTACTGTGTAAGTTCATCAAAAGAATGAAAACAACAAACTCGACCAAGCTTCAAAATATTTTAACAATGAAAGCCAATAGAAATGTCTCTTGCTCTCGATACAAAACAAATTATAATAATAATATAATATTCTAAAACAGAATATTACAAACTAAAAAATATAATTAAAATGATTTATAATTAAAATAATTATAATCTATAAAAATAATGGAATACCTATGTAACAACCTATAAGAGAAATTAGCCATGTTAAAAGTTATCCATCAATTTTTATTTTTATTTTTTTAAGACTGTATAGCATAAATATGCCATATACCTTCTAACAAAAATGGTGCTAAATTGCATAACGCTGTTACACGTACCTTACTCCCTAAAGCTATAGCACTACAGCAATTTAAGTGCTAGCACCTCAGTATTGGTGAATAACTAGATACATGTAATGAAGATATTTATTTAAAAAATAAATGTAATAAAGAAAAAAGTGAACTAACGGGAGGACCATAGACGGGAGGAGCTTAACAGGGTCTTTATACAGTAGCAGTGCTATATAGCACTTTAACCATCCCAAAGAACCAAATATTTTGTGTATGTAGTAATATTAGACAAATATCAACCTAAGCACTTATCACACAAACCTCAATAAGGGTGATGAACAAGTAATGACTTTAAGATATGCTTCTAACACAGCAAAATGCTACAACTGGCAACACAATCAGACGAAAAAATTACATCAGCAATAAGCAAAACAATAATCAGTAAACACATAAACACTGTTAAATAAGCATCTGTTATATAAAATGTCGATTTAACGTGATTGTATGTAGATTCAAAATGACTTAGAATTTGTGGCTCAAAAATCAGTATGAAATGTAATTGCTTTTTTACCCTGTAAAAACATGGTTTTGCCATGCATTCGCAAGAATTAAGAAATATCCGACAGCATGCACTAAATTATGTGCTAGATAAAAAGTTTCTTTTATGTTTAGTTGTGTTTTCAAAAGACATCCATCATCAGCAGCTAATAAATTTAATTTCATGCACATAAATTCTTTTTGATTCTCGTGTCTTGCACTGTGGCATTACATTAAAGATGAAAAACTCCAAATACGCAGTTTGCTGCCATTAGCCTTTTCATGGTAGTGTGGTGGATGGCATCTTTTCCATTATTAATGCCGTAATACCACTAACTGTCAGTAAATAGCTATGTCAGCAGTGAAACAAAAATGCAGGAGAGTGGAGATTAATGTATTCGTCAGTGCCTCGGTGTGGTTACGGACACATTATGGCCTTTGCCATAAAATCAGGGCAATATGACTGTACTTATTGTAGAGATAAGTCAGATGACAGGTTTTCTGAAGCAATACGGTGAAGGTAATTGGCTCTTGGGTTTAGATATCCTTTAAAGTCGGTGCAACTGCTTTAATATTAATGTAAAATCAACAGCGCTTTTGGAAAAGAAAAGAGAAGACTTGCAGAGATGTGTGGAGCACAGAAGGGTAAAAGCAGAATTTGTGTGAGGGCAATGTGAGTTCACTTCTCATTACTTTGGCGTAAGACGTAAATCAAGTCAGATTACGATTTAAAAACTAAAATTGTAAATTTTTCTGAAGAAAATATGAGTGCTGCTTGCCTGTGTAACAGTCACTGACTTAATGCTAGGGTGTAAAGGATGTCAAAAGCCATAAGTTTTTTTTTTTTCTTCTTCTTTTTCGGGAATAACATGGGCAATGAGACTAGACACGTGCATTAAGAAAGCAGGGTCTATTTTAATTTGATGTTACTGTAAGTTTAAATGCATTTTCACCCAAAAATGACAATTCTGTTATATTTAGTCATGACGTTTCAAACATGTATGGTTCTGTGAAACAGAAGAATTAAAGTATTTTGTAGTATTTCTTTAGTTTTTCCAGATGTATAATAATTCTGTCATTAAGGTTAAGGTTATTTTTCACTGTGACATTTCTGCCAGTAAGGAGCTACATGATGTATAAAATGTATATGTATGATATTTGTGCTCACTATTACTTTTACAGTTAAATGAATAATAAAGATCTCCACTAAAAAAGCTTTATAAATATTCTACATTATAGAACAATTTTGCTTAATAAATGTATTTCTTTAAACTTGTTTTTGTTCTCTAATTTTGTATTGTTGTTGAATTTTGGCAAATAAATAAAACCGAAAAATATATAATTGATTCTTATTAGATTGTTATTTTAATATATGGTTTTATTGCACAGAACGTGGAATGGCATGAACACACACACACATAAAAAAAGAGCAAAAAAACATTTACATTTTTGGGTGAAATATCCATTTGACATTACTGACTTGATTTATAGTTTATTGAAATCCCTAGTGATGCTTGCCAAAACTAGCGCCAATAAACATATTATACAGCTGCGTTATAGATTAAGTGGAATGGCAAACACATTTGGTGTTTGTTTGCGTGTAAAAGTTAGAGATAAAAAAAGAGAGAGAGAAGGGAACGTGTCAAATGGATAAATGTCAGTGGGCGCTTCATCGACAGCAGGCCCTCCCCTCCCTGTTGAAATGCCATGTGTAAATCGTAGTTCCAGGGCCGACAGCCAGCCTCCCAGAGCAGAATAATGAGATTACAGCACTCACTGCCACTGTGGACACACAGGGGTGGGCTGGGGAGGCACACATAAACCTGGCTTACACAAAGAGAGCAAATCAGCTACATTTCACACACGCTGAAGGAAAAAGTAGGCTTTACACTGAGGCAGATTACAATTACCTCACTTTCCAACTGTCTTTCACAGTCGGCCACTCTTCAAGTTACGTTATCTCTCCAGTTTCTCGCTCAAATCAAACTGTCTCCAAACCACTCATTTCCAAATATTTGCATAACATGCAGTTAACATGCACAGTTGATTTAGCAGAGATGAGAGTTTGCTGAGATAACAGGGGGGCAAATTTCTCAAAAAAACTCTCTTGAAAAAATCTGAGCTCCAGGTAGAAATTAAAAGGGTCAAAATGTCATCAAGCTCATTGTCTAAATCTAATTTATTCTAAAATGCATTAAAAATGCAATTTATACAGACAATGATGAATTCATTTTGTGTGTGTGTGTGTGTGTGTGTCTAGACATATGTTTAGCTGGTGAAACTAAGTATGATTCAAAGACCAAAGAAAAAAGTGACCAAAAAAGACCAAACAAAAAAAGGTTACACAAATAAACTCTATATTAAAAAAAAAGAAAGAAAATAGAAAATAACACATAGCAGACTTCTAGAAATTCATGACTCTGTGTCAAAGTCAGGATGTAAATTTTTATGATATTTATGACAAGTTCAGATTGCCAAATAAGAAAGGGTACAACCTTAAGAAAACTTAATGAAATTCATGCTACAAAAAATGACGGTAATATACTTGAAATACGCATGAGAGGAAGTTCATAACTACTAAAACCTCAGGACCTCACTCTTGATGGAACAATCCCTCTGTCCCCCAGCCTTCTGTTTTAATAGCACAGAGGAAAATCCCAGTGTCTCAGACCATCTTGGATGAAAACTGCTATAGAGGACAGAAACACATTCGTTCTTTCCCTCCTCCATCTCCAGAGTGTTTTTTTAAGGTCACTCTTAGATTCACCGGTGAATTCATGAATTCATTCATACCTCGTTCCTTCCATCTACAGAGCAGGTACCAGATGAAAGAAATAACACATGCTCACCAAGAGCCAAAGTATCATCTGGTGAAGAATATGAATAATTCAAATCAAATGAGCCATAACAACTAAAGCCTATTCCACAATTTTCCCCCCTCTTTTCTTTCCAGCTGAAGCAAAAGAGCGAACAGATTTGGTCAAGATTTTTCTTTCAGAGCCGCTCACAGTTTATAGGTTCCACTCATCTAATTACATGCATGACACAAGGTCAGGGATGTTGAGAGATGGCTGAGGAGTACTTATAGTTCAAAGAGGTACTCAAGCTTATATGCCATCTGATTTCCATGTAAATAACACGAGAGTTAAGCGCCACATAGCAAATCAAAAGTCAGGGTTACACAGTGCAAGTAAACAGACAGCTAGATAAAGACAGACAGACAGATAGATAGATAGATAGATAGATAGAGCAAAAAAGTACCATAATATGAAGCATCTTGCAGAAACAAGTATCATGTAAAGGTTTTTACCTCAGGAAATGTCAATTACATTTTAACTTTAACGTTTTTAACTTTTATCAAACCTATATGTGTACTTGTGCCCTTTTGTGCGCTTCACCTCGGCTAAAATGTCATTTGAGCAAATGTTACATCAAATGAAATATGAATTTCATAAGCAAACCTATTTTCACTATGACAGTAACAGTGACAGCCGTTCTATCGCGAGCACGGTTAGCATTTCCTTTGTTTTTACGTTTAAAGTGGGATGTGTGTATCTAAATGTGTATTTTTTTCACCACTATAGTGTGTTGAGCAGACCCAAACCACCACGTTGTACCTCTCTGGAAGCTCTAGCTTCGAATGAGGCTCGAAAGCTGATTCGCACGTTTTTATAGCGGTCTAAAAATAGCTCCGCTTTCAAAGGCATGTATGTTGTGAGTGACAATTCAGAGAACCAATCGGAGATCCACTACAGCTTCGAACTCCTCCCACTTTGCGAGTTTAGCTCCGCCTTTCTGAATCTCCACCAAAGTTGTCGTCCCTTTTTTCCTTATATGGTTACGCACGAAGTTGATTGACAGAAAAACACGCCCCCTCGATTCGCGGGCATCCGCAGACACTACGCTGGCTCCACACACTGACTGACACAGGAACCTGTGCGCTACTGTGCTCCTGCTGCTCCCCTTCCAGAAACATTGTGAGGAAAGAAAACAAACGTGCATGGATGGATCCTTTACTTTTAAACACATTTTAGTATCCATAGTGAACTGAAACGTCTCGGATTTCGCGATTGATCTGAATGTTTCAGTCGCTCGCGCTGAAGCGAACGCGGATTCCTCGCGCAGAGAATCAAAGTCTCTCAAACGCACCGTTTAGCTGCACAAACATGGATGTTCTGTCCAATTACAGTATTTTTCAAGAACTTCAACTTGTTCATGACACTGGCTACTTCTCCGCGATGCCGTCTCTGGAGGAAAACTGGCAGCAGGTGAATTGCTTTTATCTCTGTTTTTGCAATTTATACAACTTTTTTTTTTTTTCGCTTGTCAGCGCGCTCCTGAGTGTGCGCGCAACTTATAAAGACGCGACAAACAACGTTTATTGCAAATCTGCATACTATTGCATACGCATTTAAAAAATACCATGTGGTTGAAATGTGTTGATGTTTTGATGCCATACCGCATACTTCTTGCGACCAAGTGCAATGTAGCTAAACATGCTGGGAAATTAAGATCTGAATAATACAAAGAGAGGCTCTTTGAATAATGGATCTACATCTGTCCTATCAGTGTTTTTTCAGTCCCATCGGCATTGCACAGACTCTCGACTCTACTGCATTATATATAAATGCACGCGCGTGATTGACTCATGATGTGTCTCGCAGTTAAACGTGCATGACAGAAGTATACAGTGCGCACATCTATGCAACTGTGAAGAGTCTTATGTATAATCAACTCATTTTCATGTAAATGCCACTTTTCCCATCCACGAGGATGGAGCCATGCGGCGCGTGGACAAAGCACACTGACATGCACATGGACGCTGGTTAATGCACCGGCGTGCATTTATGACGATTTGAGATTTATAAAATCCATTTAGAGAGCAGAATTGGTTTGCACCGTGCACATGTGAGTAATGACTGTGGTGCGTCGCGGGCGCATGGATGGAGGCATGCTTTGCGCAGAGTTGAGCTCTCCGCAGTGCTGAAGGGGCAACGCGTGGTCCATCCATTGATGCCGGTGCATTGCCTTCTCAACGTGCATTGATTTTTAGATTGCTCGGCCATTTTTATTAACCTATGAGTTGTGATTGCACTGCCATGCATTTTTTTCAGTATGAGAAGTGGAAGCATGTGCATGCAATGGTGCCTGCTTTGGCATCATGGGTTTTTGGTTGGATTATTTAGTCATCATTCCTCTAACCTTGAGTTTTGATAGATGGTCACGCAGTATTGGTAATTTTGAGAATTTAAATATGCAAGAGTGTCTAAAATGCAATGCGCTAATTCATATGCACATGCATAGTAATAATTAAAATGTGTCCTTTTAAAAATCCACTTATCAGGACCATTAAGCGAAATGCAAAGATGCTTAAGGTTATTAAAACTGTTGAATTGTAAGCATTTACAGAAACTAAAAGGTGCACTTAAAAATAAGTTACATTTCCAATCTAGAAGAAAATTCATGACTGTAGTGTGTAGTGGTATAGTAGTGTGTAGTGTGTGAGCTTGAAAGCCAGTGTTTGGCTTTCCTATTGACTTTCAATGGTTTGTATGAATAAGAAATGCTCAAAGACTGACATTTGACCTCAATAAGAGCTACCATGCCCTTGGTGCTCTATAGTGCTAAGTGATCCTAAAGGCCAGACTTCTTCCTCCAGAGCTGTGAATATTGCTCACAAACCATGTAATCTCTAGTAAGTGGAAAGAAATAGGCCAGAACGGCAGAGATCTTCTTCCAAGCTTTGATAGGCCTACAAGACTTCTTATTCTCTAGACGTTGCAGCTTTTCACCTCAGGTTAAGCTTCTGGCTGTTTTTAGAACTAACTGAATGCGGATGGCGATGACGTGCGAGACTGTGTGTAAAAACATCCTGACTTTAGCTAAGCGAAATGTCAGTCATCATATTGACACGTTGCACTTGAAGACCTCAGAGGCCATTTCAGGTCATAAATATGATATTACAAGAAAAATCCAATTCATTTTTTTATTTTTTTTATGCGCAGCTCAAGTATCCAGCTATGTCAAGTGAGAATCTATTGAAAAGTGTTGAGGAGGGATTGTGTAGTCGCAAGATTCAATATAGAACAAAAGTTTCTTGCCCGAAGCCACTCCATCAACCATCACATGCCCTATAGCCATGACAGAGGATTTCCAAAAAAATCTCACCTTGAAGAGACTGTCAGTGTGACTCACCTACTCCTGTGGAGAAGGGTAACTGCAATATTGGAACAGAGAATAGAATGGCGTCTGTTCCCATCGAAACCGAATGACCACTCTGGAACTCATGGGATACAGTGGCACATCAGACTATTCTGGAGTGCTTTTGTCTTGTAACATCTATTTTGGGACTTTGGGGAACTTGAAATGTCTTTTGTTCTCATTGCTTTCAATGATATTTTTAGACTTGGTATTGAAATCTCGTTTGCAGCTGCAATAACATGTTGTGGTGCATGCGGGACAAGGAAAATAATGCCTTTATGAGATGTTTCCCACTGTTTAACCATAATAATAAGTATTAGAGGTGGATGATATGACCAGAATCTTGTAAAACAATGACATACTAAATAACATAAAAATTAAAAAACAGCATGATTGCTAGTGTGATATTGCTTTTATACAGCAGTTCTGCGAATAAGAATTTAACAATGAGCTACGTTTTAGACACAATATTGACAGTGTAGTTTAGAACAAAGCCACTGCAGAACAGTTGCAATAGTGACGTTTTTTGAACAAATTAGTTGAGTGAATGACTCATTGACTCGCTCATAAAGACAATGATTTCCTTCGCTCCTGAATGGATCTGTTATTAAACAAATCAATTGATTGAATGACTAAATGACTCACTCATACAGTGGCTTGTCACCATCTACTGGTGAATCAATGTAACCTGCAGGAATTTTTACCATTTTACCAAAAAAAAAATCTGACTATTAAAGCAAATATTTGTATGTATTTAAATTGTTTAAATTAGTTTTCTGCAGAAATTTCTATTTTTGGGAAATCCAGTAAATTAGATACTTTATTTAAAAAAAATGCAAATTAAAGTGCCCCTAATGTGCCATTTTAAAGGTTGCTAATATTGTTTTATGAGTCTCTTAAAACAGGTTTATGTGTATGCAAGGTCAAAAAACAC
>JAUMHE010000042.1:14716298-14730848 GCA_032359235.1 Enteromius mattozi
AACTGTATAATCCATGACCTAAAAAAAAAAAAAAAAAAAAAAACCTCCAGAAATGCATGTCAAGGGTGTATTGGATGAGGTAAATGCATCTCTTTTTTTAATTATTGTTGTCAGGGTAATGACACAATTTAAGAATTTGATTATGCACAAAAGTTTTGAAATGCTCATGTGTTCATCATGTGTAAATTTTAGTATTTACAATCAACATTTATTTTATCCAAAACACAGTAATAGTAAAATTGTCATATACTGTATGTATGTATGTATATATATATATATATATAATATAAAATTGTGTTTTTCTTTTAACTAATTAAATAAGCTGTTGTCTATAGGCCTATTAATAATTATTTTTTTTAAATAATGAATTTTTGTCATGGTAAGGCTGAGTTTTCTGCTGCAATTCTGTGTCAAATGATCCTTCATAAATCCTTGTAATATACTGATTTGGTGAAACATTTCTTATTGTTATTACAGATAAAAACAGTTGCTGCTTAATATTTTGTGGAAACCATGATGCATTTTGCTTTCATGATTCTTTGATGGATAGAAAGATCAAAAGAATAGTATTCACTTGAATTAGTAGTCTTTTAAAGTTTTAATCAATTGAATGCAATCTTTGCTAAATAAACGTATTAATTAATTAAAAAAAAAACTTTTGCAGGGTACTATGCATATGCATATGTTAGATTTTTTAATGAGGTTTTATTTCATTAAAATATGCCAGAAACAACACCTTAATCTGGTCAGTTTGACCTCTGTTTATCCACTCTATGATTAATTGATGGCTCTACCAAGATAATCGATAAAGGACCAGTGTTGGGCAGCTGAATTGGGCTGGATTTAGACTCCCACTGCTTCATGACCAGTAGGCCACTTCTCCACCATCACCGGTGACATTTTTGCCAGAGCATCTAACACTCTTCCCCCGTCCTTTGCATCACAAACTTGCATGCACTTGCATTATGTTGTCGCATATGACTCTTATCTTAACAATGACAACAGTCTTCCCACTGCCAAGCTCAAGTGCAACTGTCAGGGTCACCCTGTAACAATACTCAAGCTGACCCCTAGCAATCCAATTAGACTCCTGCACTACAGCAGTGAGTAGGCAACCCACTCTAGGCGCTGAGATCATTAATCTGACTGGGGCCAGATGATTGCCCATGATGGCTGCCACATTGAAGGGTGATGAAAAGGTTAGGGTCTGATGAAAGAGGAGACGGGAGATGGTGCACTCATTTGTCGAAGGCCTCTGGAGTAAGTGTCAGCACCCAGAGCTGCGGAGAAGGGGAAAAGGAGTGAAGTGGAGCATCTTTATGTATGAGTCCCGATTCTAGCGCAGACGGGAGACACAGCGCTGGCACTCAAGGCTTTGATTAACAGGCCGAGTAGAACTGAGTGCTTTTTTCACTTTCGCGCACAGCTTGACAGCGATTTTTCCCTCATTTAAGATAGAATGTAAAACTTTTACTAGGCGGCGCAGGGCAGGGAATGATTGGACCAGCAATAACGTGCATAAGAAATGCAAATAATCTCACCTTCATATGGAAAGTCTCAGGAAGATTGGTCTTTTCAAATCAACGTGGAATCCAAATTGACCCTAGCTGCTTTAATATACACTACCGTTTAAAAGTTTGTGGTCAGAATAATTCAGAAAGGATTAATTCAATTGATCAAAAGTGACAGTAAAGACTTTACATTGTTACAATTTCAAATAGTTTCTGTTCTTTAGAACTTTTAATTCATCAAAAACTGCATCACTGTTTCCACAAAAGTATTAAAAATCAGAATTGTTCATATTAGCTTATTAATCAGCATATTAGAATGATTTCTAAAGGATCATGTGACACTCAAGACTAGAATAATGATGCTGCAAATTCAGCTTTATCATCACAATATTACTGTTTTTACTTTATTTTTGATCAAATAAATACAGCCTTGTTAAGATTGCGCACAATTTAAAAGTGCAACATGTTCTAAAGTGTTTATTTGAAATCTTAGAAATAACTTGGAACTTGGAATATTTGAGACATAGTGGCTTGTGAACCCTTGAATTATGAAAAGTATCTTATTTTGACCCCTCTCGCTCTGTCCCATCAGAAACAGTCCCTCATTTTTAATCACATTGTTTGCCATTGACAGCAGGATTATTAAAGAAACACGTTGCTAAGGAACAGCGTTTTCTTACAGCTATTGTACTTGTTTGTTTTGGCGTCGTTCTCCTCATCGGTCACTGTATGCATGGAATCTCGCAGCCAGCGTCTCCTGCGATACCTCCAGAGAAAGTTTTCCAACAGACCTTGAGAGATACAATGAAGGACAATGTTCTCTCAGTAAACATCCCATCGCTTTTCTTTTTTCATCTGAAGCCATCAATCACCGCCGGCAACGATTCAGCCTCAAAATGGGTCATGAAACTTAAAGCGACAAGAGGTGTTGTTTATCAAGGTTTATGCAAGCTTCAATCAATCACTCCATCTATTGCTGCACATAGAGATGAATTGGATGCTATTTTGCAAAGGAGAGAAAGTCTTTTTTTTTTTCACATGGTTTGATTTTGAGTCAATTTGCACAAAAAAAATATGCACAAAAGCATGCATTGCATAATTGCTACAATAATGAGACCTTTGCATATTAAAACATGAAAGTTTTTGTGAAAGCACATACAAAAGACTATCATGCTGTATGCATGCACCATGCAAGTGTGCATTTGTGCATGCATTTGAGTGTCAGATGAGGGATTTCTCCACTAAACATCGCTGAGCTCAGCACTTCTACCGCCTCAGTGTCTGTGGCGCGTGTGTGTGCGTATGCGACTTACTCAGCCGTGGCATATATGCAAAGCCAGCTGTATTTCCATATGCTCCAAGTTACCGTTGTCTGAGTTCCACATGACCTGGCCTGGCTCCAGTACTAGCCTGCATTGTAACACCTGGATACAGCAATACCCAGTCTCACCACTACCTCATCCCTTATGCTGAAGCATGCAAACGCGTTCTTTCTTTCTGACTGCTTTGCTGTTGCTGTTCACTGGAGGAAGTGAAAGGAAGGCTGGCAAAGCACTGTCCAAATTTGGACGGACATCAGTCAAGCTAAATTGGTTCATGTCAAGATTGTACAACACTGGCAGCTTGTTTTGTATCTTAATTATATGTCCACAAAAAGAAACTTGAAAAAGATTGAATGAGACATTGGTTATTAATATTTTAAGCTAAGCAAATCATTGATGTTTGTAAGCCTGTTTGTTGTCTGCTAGTGGAAAATTGTGAGTTTTATCATGTAGAAAAGGATTTGTAGGCTGTATTTGTGGATTTTATTTTATTTTATTTTTTTTTATTTTACTGTTACAGAGTATTTTAATGGAATAAAACGATCCTGATTAAATAAAGTCAACAGAAAAAAAGAATAGGAATTATATGAAATAAAATTAATTTAAAGTAATTATAATATTAATGTAATTTTGGCAGCTTTGAAAATACATTTAGGATATATATATATATATATATATATATGGGTAGTTGATGTATCAATGTGTCCTACGGTGTGACAGAAAAAAGCAAATATATTTGTGTGTTATATTTTTTTTTTTATATATTTTAGCTATATATATATATATATATATATATATATATATGAAATTTTCTTTAAATTGCTTTGCATCATGCACTTTACAACTAGTAAGAACTAAAGTGAAAGTCTATTCATCATTATCATTATGCAGTATATTCATACAGCACATTTCCAAAATTAAAGTTAAAATCAATTGTGCGTATAATCTTTTTATTTTCATTCTTCTTAACAGAAGAAACAGAGAGCATCGGTTCTCCCAATTTTTCTTTAGAAGAGCCTGTACAGACTCACCAGTTCTTGTGGCATAAGGAGGTTTGTCTTTGTTTTAGCATGGGAGAGCTATTTGGGTCGGGAGTTATTTTGGGATGCATTGCTAGAAATACCTGTGGGAGTGAGTAATAGTTGAAATGAGACCATCTTTAAGTTAGTTTGTGTGTACTCATTTACATATGTTTAGCTGTGTTTGAAATCAAAAACTTTGTTGTTTTTATTCTTTCATTTATTTTTGTGTGTGAACATACAGATGTCTTTAAAAGCATTAACAATTCCAAATATACAGTATCTATTTCTCCAGCTCTCTTTAAAAGCCTTCCTGCTCTGGGCCTTTTGGTATTTAATCATCTACTTCTAATTAATCCAATTATGAGTCATTTGAATCACAGCACATGTGGAGCCGCAAACTCAAGCAAGTGTGAAAAGATCGTCCTCCCAATCTCAAATCCCAAGGTTTCGCTTTCACTCTTGGCTCGGACTCTCGTATTCATTCCTCAGAGGTTGAAACATTACCCACGTGCCTCGAGAACAATAGGCTAGCGTTGCCATGCGAAAGCGTGACTCACCGTCCTCCATTAGCAGGCATGTTAATCACATACCGTAACAGAGAAGGGTCAGCATGAGTAAACGGGTCCAAGAGTGGGAGTCTTGAGATGTCTGGTTTCCATCTTGCATCTTCGGTCCACTCTAAAGACAATGCAAAAGTTGGCTGTAAATTATTTGCGATAACTCAAAATGGCCACAGTAAGTAGACTATAGCAGCTCTGCCTTAATGGACTGAACTCAATGAACTCACCGCGGAAGGGAAGGCGGGGGCTGTCGCGCTTCCCTGAGATGGAGGGAATATGAAAACGGCAGCTCTGCGCATCCTTGAGGTGCGTCTGCTTGCAGATGGCTCAGCGGATTTGTTCATTTTTATACCGTTGCATGTGTGTTTCGATGGTAAGAGGGGATGAGTTAAACTACAACAACACTTCCACCTCATAGGCAGTATGTGATAGAAAATACTGTTATACTGAGAAGAAAGGAATTCATTTGCGTTAGTGGCAAGGTGTGTGTTTGTGAAGATGCTCTCATCGAAGCATTGAAAACAGAAACATTTTGCTATCAAGGATGTCTGTAGAGCTTGGAATTGATAGATTCTGTTAATCAACTGTGAAAATCTCAAATTGCCCAAAATGTGGCTAGTTTCACTCGATATTATACGTCAGGATCGCACCACTATGTGTCCCAAAAACAAAACTTTTACATAGCGTTTAAACGTCTTAAACATTGTTTTTGGAGGTCTTTTAGGTTAATTTAAAAGTCACCTTAATAATTTTTTTTAAATATTACAGTTTTTTATATTTTAATATACATGTAATTTATTCTTGTGATGCAAAGCTGAATTTTCAGCATCACTACGCCAATCTTCAGTGTCACATGATCCTTCAGAAAACACTGATTTGATGCTCAAGAAAAAAAAAATCTTATGATTATCACTGTTGAAAACAGCAATGGAAACTGTGAAACTCTTTTTTTACAAAATTCTTTGATTAACTAAGTTGAAAAGAAACAGTTTTATAGCATTTATACTTATATACCATTATATATATACCATATATATATACATACATATATCATGTTTTTTTTTCGTCTTGTCAAACGTTGGTCTTAACTTGGAATTAAAGTCTTTAAGATGTATCATGCGGATACCCTGGTATTTAAAATATGTTTAGGTTCCACGTTGCCAGCTATAGAGACCTTATTATTAGAAAATGGGGATTATGTTCAGACATGAATATTCTGTTGATTTGAATGTAAAATCAGTTTTTGTTTAAGCTGGGACTTCTCTGTTCACCTCCTCCAATATCATAGCCCACACAGACAGAGCAGCCTTCAGTTTTAGAAATAGTGATCATTTCTTGCTACTAGAGTTACTGAGATATTTAAGACATGCATGAAAGCAAAACCGTCTTAGAATTTAGCGCAATCACCACAGTACAAGCCAAAAATCCCATTGCCTTTTGGACAGAAACTGGCCAAAACTAAAAGCCGCATCGGATGCATCAGAGCAGCGCTGGGAATCTCCCCACACCAGGCCTGTTGCACTGTGTCGAATGTGCGCTGCATAACAACACAATGGCTCGCTGTAGAGGGATGTTCACTGCCAGCTTACCCAACCCGAGCCCTTTGATCCTGCCCTTTGTAATGCAAATCAAAAGGAGGAGAGAGTAGGACACCAGGGAGAATCTTCATGATGGTACCATGGTTCGTGCTGATAGAGGGGGTGCAGTTGTCAATTTCTCACTTGAAATTTGGGCTGCACAGTCAATCTGGATGTGTACTGACTCATGCAGGTAAGATCTGGAGCCGGTATCTCAGAATTTGTACAGTCCTTTTATTAAAGGTGTTTAGTCTTTATGGGACAGCGAAAGAAAGGATAGGATCAGATAATGACTAGTGTTTGACCAGCATGAGTTTTTAATGGCTGATGCTAATGTTTAATGAGCAGGGTGGACGCCATACAATGCTAAAAAAAACACTTTAATGATGACAAATGAGACAAAATCACTCAAATGAAATACTACTTTTTAAACAATTTGTACTGTACATTGGGCCGAAAAATTATGTAGAACTATTTTTAATTACAAAGAGCAAATTACACATTGAATTAGTATTAAATTTTCATTACAACTATGAAATATATTTTTATAGTGTTAAAAGCATGAAAAAAATAATATGATCCCTGTGACAGAATGTTTGACTTTTTGTAGTTTATATTGTAATGTCACCCAATGAACCAATCAATATATTTTCAAAAATAAATTCATTATATATATATGTATGTGTGTGTGTATTTTTATTACTTAATATTAAGGCCAATAACTGGAATTAATTTAGGCCATACAGACATTAAAACCTATTTTTTCCTCCTTTTTTTTTTAAGACTCATCTCATCAATTTATTAAATTCATTAATTTTATTTCTTGAAATTATAACATCATTTGGTAGCAAAATTGGTTTCCGTTGCACATTTTCTGTAACACGATCATTTATAGAACCTTTAACGAATCGTAAATAATCATTATTCACATTTCCATCCCTAATAATAGCAGCCATGCAATATGTCAGAGCACAGCGCTATCTGCCATCTCCGATTTAGGAAAATTGGATGGGAATGTGTTGTTTACATTGTTAAAGCTGACTTGTGATCATATCCGCACATCAAGTTTTCAGAAAAACATTTCCCTTTAGCTCATTAAGCAACGTCGCCTAGTTTTTTTCACCCATTATCCTTATTTTGCGCCATGCTTTAATGCTTCTGTCTTTGTGGCTCTCATTATGAGGATTAGGCCCGCTGCCTCGTTCCACAACAGGTCGTCCCATCCTCAGGGCAGACAGTCGCCCCTTGTATGGTAACAAGCTGTTAACCCTCAGTTAAAATGAGCAGCACCCCCTTCACTCCCCTGCTATCAATGGATTCACGCTGAGACTTAATGCTCTATGAGTGCTTTAATGAAAATTGGTGGATCTTGATAAGATTAGTTTGCATTGGCAGACTGCGGCCCGTAAGGCAAGCCGTAAACACATAAACAACCAAATCCTGTTAAAGCTAGATAGTGGATCCCATACGGCGCTTTGGCATTGTCGCTCAGATTATCTCTGGCACCCAGTCCTTTATTTCCCTTCAAGAAGCATCGCTGCACGGTTCAAGCATTGGAATCAATGGAAAATATATTGGATTGACTTTTCGAGGCACAACCGCTAATGTTGCTTCTTTTGTAAATCCTGATTTAGCCCTCGCACAGTTTTTTGTGGATTAATACGACGTGCTGATAGCGAAGCGCCTACTCCCTTTTAGCTTCCACTCGAATCGTTGCGAGGGAAAATGTCAACACTAATTCATATTCAAATGAACTCCCTCTGACAATTAGAGTGACATAAGCCTTGACGCATGCAACGAACACTGGCGAGGTGCGAGGTTGCGGAGCGCACAAAGCGCTACTGCATGCCTGACATGGTTTTGCTGATGAAGCGTCTGACTGAGGCTCTGTACCCATGCGGTGACCTCTAACCCGGGCTTTTTAACACGCCACTGTATTGCCACTGTGACTGTATTGTGCTGAACTGCCTGAAACACTGCAAAGACTTAGTAGCAGAAGTCAGCTGAGCTTGCAGTCAGTTATCAACAGCTCACTGCACATAAATGACTCTCAGCTGGTCCTTAGTAGTGAATCAGAAACATACAGTGTGACCAGAGCAGTCTGGTTAAAGAACGAGTCATTTTTATAGGAGTATATTTTATTTTATGTATTCTATTTTATTATTATTATTATTATTTTGTTGTGAATCAGTGTGACCAGTTTAGTCTTATTCTTGAATTCTATTTATTCAGTTATTTATTTATTTATTTATTGGCAAATCAAAAACATACAGCGTGATCAGTGTAGTCTGATTCACGAACAAGCACCATTCTTCTGAACCGGTTCTTTCTAGTGAATCAGAAGATGTACAAAACAAGTGTAGTCTGATTCTTGGATAAACCGAATTGATCAGGTCTGTGTTTCCCAAAAGCATTGTAAGCCTAAGTTGATCGTAGCTCTATTGGTTTACGATGTACTTAAGCTTACGATGCTGTTGGGAAATGCATCCCTGAACAATTCTTGAATCAATATCCAATTCAGGTTCTCGTTAAGTTCATTATTTTGAAATAATTCATAATATATTTTTACATAAATGTTTATATTATGCATAAATTACAAATGATATCATATATCACAAATATATCATCAAAAATAAATGTTTTTGTTTACATAATATATATGTGTGTGTGTGTGCTATGTATATTATATATATAAAAAAAACAATTTTAGAAAAATAGCCTATATATTTTTCAGAATATATATTTGAGAAAAATATTTCAGAAAAATGTCATTAAATATATTAATTTATAATATAAATGTATAATATAAAAATGTGTATATAAATTATATGAATATAAATATAGACATGTAAATATTTTCAAAATATATACTGCATGTGTGTGTATTATACTGTATACACAGAATGCACATATATTATCACATATATAGGTGTTATGTTATACCTATTTTTGCTTATATCTACAATTATATTTATTTATTTGTGGGTGGAAAGGGCGCAAAACTAAATGTCACTGGAGAACCTGGTTTAGCTTGCAATAGTCACATTATTGGCAAGAAATAACGGTCATTGCACATTCTTAGCAAGCGCTTTCTTCCTCCAGCAGTAAAACTAGCTTCAAATGGTCTAGTGCTGATTGATCCACACACATCAGAGAGCTGGTTTATTGCTAATTACATTGCCTTTCCCCCATAAGTGCGAGCATAAGATTAGCGCTACTGCTCAGGAGGGACAGGAACACTTGGAGTGCTTCATTTGCCTCCGGCTTGTAAAAATATGCCAGGATCTCTGTGCAGGAGTGTGATTTCTTAATTAGCGTTATGTCATATCTGCTATATTGTCAGCGCCTGGTTTATCAGACCTGAAATGCATGCTACTCGGTACCCTTAGCACCTTTAAACGAGCTGCGGCAAGCATCTCCGCTAAAACTTGGACCGAAGATATTCTGTTTGCAGAGGTACCTTGATAAGCACAGGCATAATTAAGTCATTATCCTCTTCTGCCGTTATATGCGACAGCGCCGAATGCCGTGTTTGGAATCAGACAGGTCCATATATCAACAAGGAGATGACAAACGTCCTCTGAGGAAACATTTACATCTTTAGTGGAGGCCATTGTTTTGTCCCTCACTGCACACGCTCCTATTAATGCTTATGTCAACAGGGCTCTTCAGGATCCATTTCACGAGTGCCAGCTTTGCCTTTATGGTTACTTAAAGGTGTCAGGAGGCATTAGCCTACATTCAGCAAACGACCACGCTCCGATAATGTGAGCATTCGTACACTTAGATCAATGTCATTCCTTTGAAAAAATCAGCAGGGATGCTTAGAAAATACTCTGGAGTCTGGGGAATAATTTAATACATTTTGTGTAGTTAATTTTAGGTTTACAAAGTCAAGCAAGACCAGAAACATATTTAAGTACACTTATATACAGACGCTTGGCTAAAACAGCGGCCAGTCCAGCTTAGCATGCATTTTTTACATTATTGTTGTGGTAACAAACTTTAGTACTCCAATTTATCTTCAGTTAAATCAAATTAGCTGGTAACAAATGTTTCTACAGTCTAGCTACCTGTAACTTGCTTAGTGATATTCAAAGAGAGTTTATACTAGATATAATATTTTTAATGTTAATTATTAATTATTTATGATTTTATAATTATTTTATATTTTATTCTGTATTACTTTATAATTATTTTATAATTATTTATTTATATAAATATATAATAGCACTTGTCAAATGATTAATCGCGAATGAATCACATCCAAAATAAAAGTTTTTGTTTACATAATATATGTTTGTGTACTGTGTTCTTGCTTAGAAAAATATTATATATATAAAACACAGTAACAATGAATTTGAGTTTGAGGCTGTAATCTCTTCATGTTGTGTCCTGTTTAATGTTCAAATGTTTTGTAACTTGGTCATGTAAATGCTTCTAACTTACTGCACAGTCTTCTTAGCAGCTCTGAACCTGGAGTCAGGTCTGGCTCTCGCATCTCCTGAGTCCTGTATGCCCGAGACTATGTGCGAATGTGTGTGTCGGCAAACTTCCTGCAGATGAGATGTAGGTTATTTTTAGGCGCCGCCTGGCGAGGCTGTAAATGGGAGGCAGGGCAAGTTGTGAGGGCCACTGTTGATGAGATCACGCACGGCCTCATCATTCCACCCGTCCTATCGATCGGCCGCGGCCTGAAGGGGGATTGTGTCTCAGGGTGCCGCCAGCTGGCCAGTCCCTTCCTGAATCAAAGCACTGGCAGGTGGTCATTTGTGGTCCCCCTCTCCCTTTAGCCCAAGTCTTACATTACAGATCAATGACTGATCAGAGAACAGGCTGGATGAGTTTCACTTCTAACCCCATCCGTCAGGAGGGTGTCATTAGAGTAAGTGGATCGCTGGAGTCGGTGTGTATATCTAACAGGGCCTGGTCTTTTAAAAAGCCTTTGGAAGGGTTTCTTTGTTGTGTACAGTGGCTAATCAGCTTGCATGTGGTATATCAGACAGTTGGTATGGTCACAATGGCAACAAACGCCTCATTTAGGAACTTACAGAGAGGAATAATCCTCCTAAATGCATAAATAAATAAAATACACAAACTATAGATCAAAAGTTTAAAATAATTACGATTTTTAAAACAAGTCTCAGAGGCTGCATTTATTTGATTGCAAAAAACAGTAAAAATAGTAATATTGTGAAATGTTATTCTAATTTAAAATAACTGTTTTCTAAGATATTTTAAGTTATTCCTGTGATGGCAGAGCTGAAATTTCAGCATCATTATTCTGCTGATGAATAGCTGCTTAAGAAACAATAATAGTTTCCTATTATCGATGTTGAAAACAGTTTTAGCAACTGAATATTTTAGTGAAAAACCACGATACACTACCATTTAAAACTTTTGCAGTAATAAAGAAATGTATACTTTTATTTAACATAGTTATATATTTAATTCCAACAGTGGCAGTAATAATGTTACAAACTATATTTCAAAATATTTTTTTTTTTCTTTTAAACTTTCTACTATTTATAAAAAGAAGTCCAAAAGTTACATAAAATATGAAGCAGCACAAGTGTTTTCAACATCATTAAAATAAGTGTTTCTTGAGCAGCAAATCAGCATGTTTTTTTTTTACATTGTTACAATTAGCGTTCCCCTCAGAAAAATATACATACATTTTCCTTGTGTTATCACCAAATATCGAATTCAACATTTTTATCAACTGGTTTTCTTTGAATTCGGACAGGGTTTTGTATTTGTTCTTCCAAAAAGTTAACAAAAGGATCAAAGATTTGCTGATAATATAGCATATTATTATTAAAAGCCCAGTCAAAGGAACACCAAACTAGGTAAAGGATTTTCAGCACAGCGCAAGAGCTAGCAGGCTGATACAGAAACATCACGTGTCCTGAGCAGCAAATGATTCTTCCATTCTCCAAATTGGAAATGCAGGTTCCAGCCGCAGAGAAAGATTATTTTCCACAAGCACGTTTTGAGACCCTTTGACAAATGTTCTAGGACAGCGATCAACAACCTGACCTGACAAATAACCCCCGTTCCCCATGTTTTCGCCTCTCCGCCGCCAACGGCCTTTAGCTGGGGACAGCTGATGCTAAATCATCTCCCAAAAATTAATAGAGCATTTCTCTGTCAACTCGCTTAACAGTTGTTTGCATTTGGTCTGGATGTCGGTGCTGCTTCTCTTCCACGGGCTCCTCATTCATTTTTATAACCAGCTTGTTTTATTAGCTTTGTCTGCTGGAGGGAGGCAGTGCTTCGCTGTTAATTGGCGCACCGCATGACGGTATTCCCGCTGAGTGTCATGGTGCGAGAGGAAGATTGTATGAGGGTATCTCCGACTCCTTTCTCAAATCAGATTAGCCTATATTAAACTTAATATAGTGCGAGCGATAGCCGGTCTTATATCGCGCTCACCCGTTGCTCCGTTTATGCCGGTATTGGGTTCGATGGCTAGAGGCCGTACTGAGATGCAAGAGGAAGTGACATGTTGTCACAGGTGCACAGATGCAGAAAAGATAATTGCGCAGCGGGTTCGACTACAGAAGACAGACGTGTCAACATCGCTGCCATAACAACCAATCGCGAGCCAGGTTCGTCACTTTACAGATGAGAGATCGCGCCAAACCTGCGGCGAGGAATGGGTCACAAATCAGCAACGATGGACAGGCTTCCAAAAAAAGGGAACCTAAGTGAGTGACAGCGAAGGGCCTTGCGTTTCTCGCCCTCGTATTCTCAGCTGCGCTCGCTGCGGGGCACGTCACAGATGACTCACTTTATCAGTTCAAACCTCACCATGTTTGACAGGCGCTCTTTCTACGACGTAGTGCGAGATGCCGGCAGGGGGTCTTCACTTGCTCGGTTTCTGCACCCAGTGACATTAGATACTGGTAGATACGTGCACACTTTATAACATGCAGCTGAGGTTTATTATGATTTATTTATTTGTGTACTATTTGTATATATCTAAACTACACTCTTAACTCTTAAACGATCTCCTATTATTTAGATGGCTGAAGCATCTGCGTGCTTGGAGCAGCTGAATGGGGAATCTACCAACACATATTTATGGGTACAACACAGCGCATGAAGCTATTGTTTACATGGTCGTCAAGGATACGCAGAGAGAATGTGGGCAGCCACGACATAGTTTCCCAAAGTCTCCGTTTGCTCCATTTACACTGAAATGCAAGTTCTTTTAGGAACTGTTCACTTAAAGGTCCTTTGGAGAAACAAAATTGGTTTCTTGTATGTCATTACTGTGAAAACCCCTTTGGAATCTTTATTTTAAAAGTTTAACATGGACATAATGCAGGGTTGCCAGGTTTTCACAACAAAACCCTCCTAGTTGCTACTCAAACTAACCCAATAGTGTTTCAAGGGGGGGGTCTCCCGGTAAAAATTGTAAAATATTTGTTTGTAAAATTATTGTTTTTTTTCCTGGTAAAATGCATTGCAGGACCTAAATATCACATTATTTTAGTCGCTTCAACCCATGGACATGAAAAACAACAGTGTTAAAGTAGCCCAATTCCATGGGAAAACTGTGGACTTGGCAACACTGATATAATGTCTGCAAGCTGTGACACCAACATAAATAAAACAGGAACAAAAACTTTACTGACTTTAAATATGGCTAAAAATCAGCCAGATATATTAAATCCAGAAAACACTGAAGGAGTTCTTTGGCACAGAAAGACTAAATTTTTTATACTTTGGTCATGTTTAGCATGAGAATCCAACTCTTTAGCAGTGTAAATAGCAGTGTAAATAAGTCAGAATGCAGAATAGGTTTCCAAAAGCACTTTTAGTGATCATTTCCCAAAAGAATAACTTTTCTTAGCGGCAAGAACATTTTAATAATCTAAATCTAAGTCTTTTTCCAATATAAAGATTCTTTTCTGCAGTGGACATTTTCCATGGATAGTAAAGGTTCTTTATGGAACCACAGATGCTATTAAAGAACCTTTGTTTTTTTAAGCATATTGGCACAGCAGGTTTTCACCAACAAGCAAATGTTCAAACTGCTGCATTTAAAGAACCAATTAAAAACCCAATTAAAAGATATTTGGAGCAAGATCGGACAAAAAATAAGAAATGTCACATCTGGTTAATGTTTCATTTGTTTGTTGTGATTCTGTGGTGATGTTTGTGTCATTAGTGTAGTGGTTGTCACTGGGGATGTTCATTTTGACTGCTTAAATACACCAAATCAATCAGAGTTCTTTCTGTGCTATTTTTAAATTCCCTGTCAATGTACATATGCATCAGAACAACATGTTTTACCATTTTTATCTTGCCATATTTATAAGCATCTCGTGCCTCAGATATTGCATTTTTAAGACAGCATGTCTAGTGGAAATAGCAATATATCTCAGATGCCAGAGATCTGTCTGCTGTTCTTTTAACTGAAGAACACGTGGGCATGTTGATCGATCGCTGCTGTAGAATGCATGCCCATTTATATATATAATTTAATTAGAATTATATATATATATATATATATATATACTGTATATATGTAATATTATTTTAAAAGT
>JAUMHE010000042.1:14731474-14753025 GCA_032359235.1 Enteromius mattozi
AATATTAAATTAATATATATATATATATATATATATATATATACATTAATATAAAATGAATAGTATTAATGTTTTTTTTTGTCTTAATATTAATAAAAGTATATCATTAGGTTTAGAATATAATAATTTAGTTCTGCTTTTATTGTTGTTATTAATAATAATAATAGTAAATTATATAAACAATACAGAAATCAATAAAAATAGATAATTAATAAAAATAAAAACAATAACCACCAAGAACAATTGTTTTAATTGTATTTACAATTACCAGCTTGTTTCTTGGGTTGTGTGTATCTTTGTATTCTTAAATGTGTCTCATTTAAGACAAACTGCTAAAAAGTTTAAGTAATGCTAATGGCATTTCTTTTAATTGTTTTTGGCAGATGAAAATTATGTCTGTTGCTCTGTTCATACCGTTTCATTCATCTCAGTTTCATGAATACCTAATAGCTTGGCTTGGCTTTCTGATTGTAATGAAACGCCTGGAAGACACCAAATGACCTTGACTTGGGACTTGAGGTTTGTTTTATGCCACAGTCTCTCACAGATCATGTGTGACCCACACAGGGACTACAACACGAAATTTAAGCCATCTGTTATCAAACCGAGTGACGCTCTGCCTTTTTATTGCCTATTTTATGGCAAAACTGGGGCGTCGAGTTGCGATCAGTTTTGATTAAACATCCAAATTGTCAGAGATTCGCGAATCCACCGGGTGGCTTTTATGGCGTTGCTTTCGACTCGATTGGCATCCAGTCTGCCGCACCGCTAAATCACATGGCCCAGAGCGACCCAGACGGCACTGGACGCATTGAATTTGTTGCCATTTTAAGTAACAATATCCCATGAATGTCACTTCCTCGGGTCCTGTGGGAGGAGGGGCGAAGAGACGGAGAAAGCGAAAGAGCGATAAGAAAAACCTGACTCCCATATGCCTCACCTTCACAATGTATCTACCTCTTTTTCCCGACACACACATGCACACATCTGCCCTTTCTTCATCCGACGTGCCCAGGCGAACTCCCATGAACTCGGTCTGTCCGTGTTCCTGTCATACGTGTGACGGTTCGACAGCATGCAGGCATGACACTCCAGACCACCGCAGCCCTATAGCACATTAGAAAATCAATGCCTCCTGTGTCGGCGAGCATCCAAAGGGCCCATACAGCGCTCACCGCTACCGGCGTGCTGAGTGGAGGCTTTTAAATGTCATTGGTTGAGCTGGGAAACATGCACAGAGATGCACGAGCCCATCAGCGCTTGCACTGAATGGAGAGCATCTCTTTACTGCTTCATTTAAGTGACTAATTACCCATCAGTTCAGGGCGCAGCAAGAAACCGTGTGTTTTTGTAAAAGGGAAAACAACAGATTTTTAGAAACGCAAATATTTATTTTGAATGAGTCGAACGAGACGGTTCCTTTAGCAGATTGCTCCAAGACGGTTATGCAAAGATCTGTGTCTTCTAACTATAGAGTCTTCTGTCGTGTTTAGATACTCCGGGTGACGTCTCAGGTAATGGCAGTTCAGCTACGCTCTGTTTACCTGACTTCTGAAACCTTCAGTTCAGCGCAGACATTAAAATGCTTTTAACGCTGAGAAAAAACGGCAGACGCTCCTTTCATAAAATGACAAGCAAACAACATCGCCTAGCAACAGAAGCTGCTCTGTGTTTGGAGCCAGAGATTCAAGCGAGACATTTATAGCTAGAGGCCAGTTTGTCTGAGATGATAGGTTACTGTTCTTTATCATTTTGTAAAAGGTTTGGGTCATGTTATGAGAAACGTTTCAGAAAATAAAAACTTGACATTACGGATCCTTCTTAGACAACTGGGCAAAAAAGTACTTTAAATTCATTATTTACAAAGCAGGCCTATGCATTTTTCCTAGATTTGTTTTGTAACTAACCAAAAATTTCTCTCTTTCTTACATGTAATGTAAAAAATAGACAGATAGATACATAGATAGATGCATAGATAGATAGACAAATTTTTTTTGTTGTTGTTTGTTTTTTAACTTGATAGATAGATAGATAGATAGATAGATTCCCGTATGTGTGTGTGTGTGTGTGTGTATATATATATATATATATATATATATATATATCATACAGTCATAAAAGACTGTTAATAAGGTCATATATGACATGTAGCAATCGCAGATGAGCATTTTACAGTTTTTTTAAAGCATTTACATTTTAAAAATTGTGTACACAGAAAGAGGTTTTGTGTTGTTTAATTTCAAAACAAAGAGAACTTCATTATCCCTTTTATGGCCCCTTGAAGTATCTTAAAGGAGTAGTAGCAGCTCATAAGTTGCCATTAAATCGTATTGTGTTGACGCTGCTGTTCTGAGCTCAGTTCTTTTATAGTGAAATATAAAAACCCATCCAAAATGGAAGAATCCAAGTCTGATGGCTTTTTCTCTTTCACACTCTCTCTCTCTCTCTCTCCCCTTCTGTTTGAAGAGCCAGTTTTGCTCCACATAAAGCTCTCTAACAAGCAATTCAGGCCAGGTCTGTTTCTTCAGCTCCAGAGAGCTCCAGTCTAGCCTGTGTAATCAATCACAGTGTAACCATCTATTCCTGAAGACCTGCTGAAGCAAATGATATGCAGTAGCAGTTTCAGTACCCAGTTAACAGTCCAGAAAGGGGTTAGTCTGAAGAAAAAGAAGAAAAAAATCGCATTACTTTACACGCAGCGCTAATGAGGTAGATTAGCCTGGATGATTTTATCTTGCATTTAATTGCTTGAGTTGTTTAATAGGTACAAACAAAGCTTAAAAGTGATATTTAAAGTGATATTAAAAGAAGAAATGGATCTGGTGTCAAATAACAACTGTATTTTAGATGTATTTCAGTGATAGGACTAAGGGCCATATTACTAGCGTCTAAAGGATGTAGTAAGCTTTATGATTAATGAATCCATTACAATAAATGTTTGCTAATAAAGATGTAATTCTAACATGAATTATTGTAAGTAAATTATTTATGAATGATTTCTGTAAAAATGCTTTTGTTTTATGAAATTGTTAGAATGCTTTATGAAAAATGAATTGCATTCTTGGCAACAATTTACAGATAAAACCATTTAAGAATGTTTTGTATGTAAGCTTAACATAAAGGTCACTGATACATTGTAAAATCGAATTTAAAAAAATACTTAGGTATGGATTGTCATAAGGTTGGTTTTACAAATGCTTTACATAAATTGAATAATTTATTCTTTAAAAAAAAAAACTTTATGAAGTCTTGATATTAAGGTTTTTATAGCAAAATTGTACCATTTTGTGTCAGTGGAATGGCAAAAATAATCTATGTAAGAATGGCGTTACAAATGCTTTACATAAAGGTGATATTAATAAATTGTGCCATTTATGATGTGT
Organism: Enteromius mattozi; assembly: GCA_032359235.1. NCBI lineage: Eukaryota > Metazoa > Chordata > Actinopteri > Cypriniformes > Cyprinidae > Enteromius > Enteromius mattozi. The sequence continues at coordinate 14,734,858 of JAUMHE010000042.1, forward strand.
AGGTGTCGCGTGTACAAGAATGGCAAATCATCTGCAGTGTTCATGTCAATAAAAACTTATTCATCTTTTTCCACAGACATGTTTGGAGTTGGAGCGCTATCTGCAGACAGAACCCAAACGGCTGTCTGACCTTTTTGATGAGGAACTAGACGGCCTCCTTACCCCCTCTTTCATGAAGGAAGATGTGGATGAAGACCTGTTAGACCCCCTCCTTCCCAGCCTCAACAACCCCCCCAGCCCTCCTCCTCCTCACCTCACCCCACGCAAAGAAACCCTGTCCTCCACTTCTTCTACCATGACCTCTCCAGACATCACTTTAGGGGTCAACGCAGCCCAGCTGAACGCCGTCACCTCCCTAACACCACCCTCGTCCCCGGAACTGGGCCGTCACTTAGTCAAACCCACCCACACACTCAGTGCCTCACCCGACGGGACCCTCACGCTCAAGCTAGTGGCCCGAAAGGTGGGCTTGAGTTCTGCCAAGCTCCTGGCGGCCCACCCAGTGCCACTTTCTCCACAGCACGGCAGCAGCGGCACACAGAGCGACGGAGAACAGGGCGGCCCCTGCACCATTGGAGCTGGCGAAATGGCAGAAAACAAGAAGAGGGTCCATCGCTGCCAGTTCAACGGGTGTCGGAAGGTTTACACCAAGAGCTCACATCTGAAGGCGCATCAGAGGACACATACAGGTAAGCGAGTATATTTTTGAAATTCCACAATTATTTGCAGTGATTATTGTGCTGATGTTTTCCCATTTTTCAGTGACTCGTCCTGCATGTTGCAAAGTTCCCCAGTAGGTGGCAAGTAGACTGACTTTGAATTAATAAATCAGTGAATCATTTACTTAACTGACTCACTGATTTGTTGAGGAATGAAGCAAAAAACTGTATTTATGAGTGAGTCATTGAATCAAACTGATTTGTTCTAAAACACTAATTTAATTAGGAACTATACAAATTACTACATTTGAGTGAGTCATTCACTAAATTGATTTGTTCAATAAATAAATTGAATTATTCACTTAACTGACTCATTCAAAAACACTGATTTGATAAGGAATTAAATACTAAACTGCATTTATGAGTGAGTCATAGAATCATTTGATCATAGAAAGATTTGATCTAAAACACTGATTTATTTAGGAATGATACAAATTACAGCATTTAAATGAGTCATTGAATCATTCATTCAACTGATTTGTTCTGGAAAACTGATTTAAATGATTAACTGTATTTATAACTAAGTCACTGAGTCTTTTATTGAATTGATTTGTTAAGAAGAAAATGAAACACAAATGAAAATTCAGAAATGAAACAGGTGACTTTGAATCATTTATAGAACTGATTTGTTCTAAAATGCAGATTTATTCAAGAACAATACAAATTACTGCATTTAAGTGAGGCATTAAGTCATTGTTCTGAAAAACTAATTCATTTAAGAATGAAAGTTATTCTATATATATATAAACGAATGAGTCATTGAATCATTCATTCAACCAATATTATACATATATAAAGAAAATACACACACATATTTACACATGCATACACACATATACTGTACATACATACATACATGCACAGACACATACACACACACATATGTGTACATGCACAGACACATACACACACACATATGTCTGTGGGTGTGTTAATCTAATACAGTATTAAGTTTAGTTGCAGCTATAAACACTTTACCTGCTCTTACAGTAATAACATGATATATTTAGAAATACTCTGTCAATTCCACCACATTTATCATTAATTTTCTTATTTTGTGCAATCAATCTTATTTTGCACAATAAGCGACAAGCTGATGTAATTAATGCTACTTCGTTGTCGCCATGGCAGCATGCCTGTCCAGCCCCTCGCGGCAAACATTTTCTCAAGGTTGCGACAGTACTTCCTCAGCAGATTCGAATGGTGCAGGAAACGGCCATAATTCTCTGTCTCTTCGATCTCAATCCAAAAGCACTCAGACTGCTGTCCCAAAGCTGTCCACGGAGTGAATAACTGCCTCATGATGGATGGACTGGCTGGAATGAGACGTACTCGCCTGTATATTTCCCTATGTCTGCCGCACGCCTGTTAACACACCAGAGCAGATCCCCATTTCTTGAAACCAGAACATGCCACATGGTAATGGCTCCCTTCTGATGTATTAGAAAGTATTTAGGACATGTATATTATGACACAAGGATTGAATGCAGAATGCACAACAATACCAGGACGCCTTGTCAAGGTCCAAAAAGGACAAGAAAGCACCATAAAAGTGTTTGATATGACTTGTGCCCTTTCTAAGCTTTCTAAAGTCGTATAATAGCTTTAAGTAACAATTCTCTGAAAATCTTAATATTTCATAAAATCAAATTTGTGGATAGTCAAGCTTGATGTGTAACACCATGTTTGATGTGAAAGAGACGAGACTCAAAAGCCAAACATACGGTAAATATACTGTAACACAAATAATATTTAAGAGCTACATATCTGGGAGCTTTTTTTTTTGTTTTACATTTTAAATGTGCAAAAAATAAACAATATAATATAATGTCATATAATAATAAAATTATTATAATATAATATAATATAAAACTGCATTATCCTTTAGGCCTAGACCTTTATCAGTTTAAATGTCTTTGAGTTGCATTAAACTCTGATACCAAACAATATTTCCATGACTTTACCAAAAAACTTTTATAATTATATTATATTATATTATATTATATTATATTATTATACTTTTTGCAGAAAAAAATCTGTTTATGCTGTGCTGTTGTGCTTGCTTGACACAATAATGGAAATTTTAATTCCTTTTTTCTAAGTAAAACTGCATAATTCATTAGCTGTAGTCTTTGAGCAATTTCTGTATTTCCGTATTGCATTTGTCTAAAAAAAAAAAACAAAGCAGCAATGAACTGCGTTTAAATCTGATGCCAAAGCGATTCGTCAACTCGTTTGCAATTAGCGAAATCCCATTTCGGAGGCGTTATTACTTGGACAAATTCTGTGATTGAGATTTGTACAGAAACGAAGGCGGCGTGAATGTAAATGACATTGCCCTCTGGAGCGTTTTATGAATGGCGTTCGGGAACAAGATAAGAGTTGGTTTTCGGGGAGATGCGGAGGGGTGCGGAGAGCAACGTGGCGGCACACGCTTCCACTTTGTCTGTTGCTCTGCGTTCCATTGTAACCAAGTCAGATTCATAAAAAAAACTTGGACGAGCGGTGAAGGGCAGTCTTTCTGTCTGCAGTTTAACTGAGAAAATGTAATTAAGTGAGACTCCGGCACCTGTAAGGGTGTAGAGAGAGAGAAAAAGTGTGTGTGAGAGAGGAAAGGTTGTTTGATGGGGGTGGGGAGTTGCCAGGCAACTGGTGTGTCTCTGAACAGGACTCTATAATTGGGAACGATTCTTGGGTCTCGGCGCTGGTTTCAGCTTACACCGCTAGCCTCGTCCATGCACTTTCATTCCCACCGTGCATACACGCATATATCCACTTGTACATACGTGTATCATGTAACATCCTGGTTGCCAGGCAACTGCATCCTCCCCTGCCAGTATGAGCCGTAATTGGCTGGTGGCACAGAGGGACAGACGATGCCAGATCGAGCCGGCTCCACTGCTGCCTCCTACGTTACGCTCCTGCCCGGTTGCTAGGCGACAAACTCCAGCATCCGTGCCTCCCTGACTTATAATTGGCTGGTGCTGCGGTCGTAGGGAGCGCAGGTCTAAACCTGTCCTGCTTAATGTGGCTAGCTTGTGAATGTGTGTGAAAGGGAACACATTAAGCGCTCAAAATTCTGATCTAAATATAACTTGTTGTTGTTTTTACAGCTCAGAATGAAAGTGTGGCCGTCATGGAAGGTTCTTCATGCTAAACAACAAGTCGACACATAATGAATTCACAGTCTGTTATATTTGCTGGTATCTTTTTAAAAGTAGAACGAATGTTTAAATGTAGATTTTTAAAAATGAATAAATGAAATAAATAAGCTTCAAAAAAAGCCAATTGTAATACAATTTTAAAAATAAATTAATAATCTTTAAAAGCAAATAATAAATAAATATTTAAAATAAACAAATAACTAAGTAGGCTATTAAAATAAATAAGTAAATAAAAATAGTCTTTAAAATAAATTAAATAAAAAACATTTAAAATAAACAAATAACTAGATAGGCTTTTAATAACCTAATAATCTAATAAAGGACATTTACAACTGAATAAACTTTTAAATAAATAAATCAAATAGGCTTTTAATAACCTAATAACCATTTAAAATAAGCAACTGAATAAACTTTTTAAATAAATATAATATTTTCAATAATTAACTAAATAGGCTTTTAAAATAAATAAATAAATAAATAGACTATGAATGAATGAATGATAATTTTGAATCAATTAATCAATCATTTAATCAATCAATCACATGGATAAAACAAATGTGTTGTAAATGCTAGTACTTCCTGAAACTGCTTGGTTATTTGTTAACATTATATCGCATGTCAGTAAAAATGAATTGAATTTTTTTATTTTTTTTATACGCTAACATTTATTAAGATGGTAAATAGGATCAATTTTGCTTTCATATTTGAGTTAATGTTGATTTAATGACTGCTAGTTACATGTAGGAGCCGTGTCAGCATGAAAATCTGACTTATTTTATCCTTAAGCGATTTATATGAAGCCACAGTCTTGTTTCAGAAGATTTGTAGATGTGGCAAACAGTGGAGACAGGGCCAGCTGGTTGACAGTAAATATGAGGTTCCTCCCCATTACCCATCATTACTACTCCAATTATCACCTCTCCCAGAGATCTAAATAAACTCTGCCTGCCCCCCATTTCATACGTTACGTTCACAACAGCACTAATGAACGAGCGATGAGACCCCATACGAACCGCAGCTCTCCTACGAGGCAGCTCCCATCCACGACCAAAACATACAACATAAAATATTTGAACGCAGCCTCTCGCATCTGTTAAACGCAATGAAGATCTCATTGGAAGCTTATAGAGTGCGAGTTCATTTGGTCCGACAGCTGTGCGCTCTAATGACGATCATGTATTTCATAAACTCCAATCGTGTCAACACTCTTCCGACAGGCTAATCAACTTAAAACAAATGAATTAGACGGCTGGCTGGACTGAGTCGCTGATTTCGAGGCCCCACGAGGAAAAAAGTGCATTTTTAATCAGGTGTGTGTGCGTCTGTTTGTGTGTTTTTATCAGGGGAGAAGCCGTACAAGTGCTCATGGGAAGGCTGTGAATGGCGGTTCGCGAGAAGCGACGAGTTGACGAGGCACTACCGCAAACATACCGGCGCCAAGCCTTTCAAGTGCAATCACTGCGACAGGTGAGTCAAAACATGAGACGATCACCTACAAGTGCTAGCTGACATTGTTACTTAATATTATATATTGTAGCAAATATGAAGTGTGACGTGGCATGTCAAAGACTGACACTTCATATTATTTAGCTATCATGTAATTAATGTATTTCTATTTTAAACCTTTTTTCATAATGCATAATTATTATAGATGCAATATGAATGAGAACATGATTAATCACATACAGTTTTTGTTTACGTAATATATGTTTGTGTACTGTGTATATTAATTATGTATATAGGTCAAAGACGTTAAGATGTCTGCATCATAAGAAATTTAGCACATTAAAAGTAAGTAAAGTGTCTACTTTTAAAGTTTCAAATACGTTTTTTGGGGAATAAAATGTCAAAATTTGGTTGAAATAATGTTACATAAAAAATAACTAGTTTAAAAAAAAATACTAGTTTTAAACTAAGTCAGGGAAAATGTATGATATTTATTTTTTGCTCAGAAAAACAAAAACAAAATTGCAGCGAAATTTTACAGACTTTTTTTTTAATTAACAACAGTTTAAAGCAGTATTACACCCTTTTTCATGTTTGACCCATATATAAATACACATACTTGCATGCATATATTTAAGAAAAAAATTTAATTTATCTATTAAATATATTTATATATAATATAAATTATATGAATATAAATATATACATGTAAATGCTTTCAAAATATTTACGATATGTGTTTTTATATATACATAATAAAAATACACAGTACACACAGTACGCTTTTATTTTGGATGTGATTAATCATGATTAATTGTTTGACAGCACTAATTATTTCTAAAATGTATATACTGCAAGACAATTAATGGTAAGCAACACCAAAAATAGATAGTTTCCCTGTAAATACTAATGCAAAAATCCTATTTTTTAATTATAAATATGATTAAATATTAGCTGCTATTATAATACCATTTTGTAATTTTAAGCAAAGACAAAAGTGTTTATTTATTTAAGAAATACTGATTTGTAATACTATTTTGTAATTCTACTAATAAAAACAAATCAGCCTCATTTAGTTCTTACTAAGCCTCATTTAGTTCTAGCACCTTGAAGGGATTTTGGGAATTTTTGGTCAGCAATTTGTGTAACCTGATTTATATCTTAAAAAGTATTTTAATGGCAAAATCTAACACAGGTGTCCTGGGTCTAAAAATGTGATGAGCAGTCTGAAATCTTTTTCATTTTCAAATCTGTATCTAAGATGGTCCACCTGTCACCTGTGCCCAGTAGATGTAGCTTAATGATTAAAAACATCTGCTATTCAGACAATGGTTCCTCTCTATTCACCAGGTCTTGTAGATAAGCTTTCAGAGTGAGCGCGGTGAGTGACAGGTAGAGTCATCTGCTGCATTTCTTCACCAGTTACATTTACATTAGTGTTGTGGAAGCTAAAATGTCCTAAAATATGTTTCAAATATAAATTGTTGAATTCATTCTAGTGAATCGGTTTGTTTGGAAAGTCAAGTACAACAAGATAACACCAAACAAATTCGTTCAAAGAAAGAGTTACTAATTTATTTGATTTCCAACATTGAATTGTACTATACACACTGTGCAAAAGACTAGGGCCCATTACAAAAAATAGTTTTAAGCCAGTAATTTCTGTATTTTGCTGTAGTGCTTCAGTAGGAAATATCCTTTTACATTTGAAGAGTTCATTTGCAAAAACAGATAACTTGATCTCAATCAAACTGCAGTTAGGTTATTCTGATTAAGCAAAAAAAAAAAAAAACTAATAACAATACAGCTAAAAGTTGACTTTAGTTAACAACATAACATGAACTAAGAATGAACAATACTTCAACAACGTTTATTAATGTTAGTTAATGCTGCTAATTTCGTCATTTACTGATGCTTTATTAAAATCAAATGTTTTTGTTAACATTAGTTAATGCACCATGAACTAACGTGAACTAACAACGAGTGATTGTATTTTTATGAACTAACATTACCAATGATGAATAAATACTGGAGTAAATGTATTGTCCAGTGTGTGTTCATGACACCTTATTGTAAAGTGTTACATAAACATGTAACTTCATTTCCAGGCATTCCTTTTGCCATTAATTGTAAAAATCCAGTGAGATTTTTTCAAAACGCTTTAGAATAGGGAACACTTATTCAGTATTAACTATTACTTTTCCCTCAATAAATTAATAGTTAATAGTTAGGTAGTTGTTAAGTTTAGGTATTGGGTAGGATTAGGGATGTAAAATAAGGTCATTTAGAATAAGTCACTAATGTGCTTAATTACTACTAATAAATTGCTAATAAGCAACTAGTTAAGAGAAAGTGTTACCAGATTATTACAACTGTAAAAAACTGTTCTGTAAGATCTCTACGATTTCTCCCACTGAAATTTCCCTTACTCTGTGTTGTGCTCTCTCATTGGCTATACCTGTAGATCTTTGCTGATGTCATTTCCAGTTAAAACACATTTCACAGATAGGTGCAGATATGAGGCTTGCTGAATATTTCTCAGGAATTGCCACTTCTCTCAGATCGAGCCTTTGATAATCCATCGACAGATGCATGAACAAACAGCGATTTGCCTTAGATTTTGGGGATTTGTCTTATTTACCTGAAAACATCTAAACCAGTTGCATTTTTGGATATTTGGTTCCAGCAATGACTGTTCTGTAGACACTAAACTGAAGAATTCAGAACGCTCCTCACAAAAGCTGTAATCAATGCAAATGCATGCTGGTGCGTTCTAATGAAGTACTTTTATTTCATAAAACATAAACGTCATAAAATATAAAAAATTATACATTTACATTCGGGCACAAAGCTAAGCGCGCAGATCTGTGCTTTCTTTCAGAACATTTTCAATTTGGGCGCAGTGCCTGCGAGACACTTGCCTCTTGGTATTGACCAAGAGCCTCCACCTCTGAAGTGAATCTTAACTCGTCTTCGCTTTGATGTATAAATAGGTCCTTCATGCTTGTTAGACTTGCGTATCTCACTTTGAGCTCAGCTCCGCCCTCTCTTGTCATCCTGGCTGCTCGTACACCTTGGGGAATCCATTCTGCCGTTGTCGAGGGAGCCCCGGATTACCATTACAATGATGGAGTTGACGGGAACAGTGGAGAGCAGCATGCGGAGGGGCTCCCCGTCTCGTCTGAACAGTAAATACAGTAGAGCGAGACGCTAGACCTGTAGCCGCGGCCCTCAGGCCCCTTCTTAATCCGGCCCGACCGTGTCCGGACCCCCTGTCAGGACAGCGGGGTGGGGGTGTGGAGGAGGGTGGAGGTACACCAGCTGGTTTGGTGCCTCCTGGCAGTGGCTTGATCTGCCATCTGTCCAATCCTGCCAAAAACACACCCCTTGATTTCCCAATTCATGTTCCTCCCCTCGTTGTTCCAGGACAGGTGAGACTTAGCATGAAAGCATATGTCTTAGGGACGGGTCAAGACGCTTCAACAATCAATAGCTTTATCTAGACTCACATTTTATTGCTTTAGGAGAATGTTATAAACAGAATAATAAATGCTATTATTATTATTATTATTTATTATATTGCATAAAAATAATAATAATGTTATATTGCTGAGTAATAATAGTAATAATATTTTATTTATTTTTTATTTTTATATAGCGCCTTTCCAACACCAAAGTTTAAGGAACAGAAACAAATAAACATCAATTCCAGAAGACAGAGCATACCAAGAGCTGAGAGTAATATGCAAAGACAACTTACAAGGTTAGAGTAGAAATACAAAGAGAATTTCGATGAACATCCATAACAGGGTACAAGATACAGACTAAGAATTGTAGAGTAATACTCCAGAGAAAGAGTTTTTTGAAGGAGAGAAGGGAGGATGCTTGACGGATGTATTGGGGAATGTTTTTTCCACAATAATAATAATAATAATAATGTTATTATATTATATTATATTATATTATATTATTATAGTATTTTTGCATATAATAAATATAAATATATAATAACTATTATTATTTTTATACTGCTGCATATTATTATTATTATTATTATTATTAAAAATAGTGATTTTATTTACAGTGTAATTTATTATACAATGTATAGAATTAGTTTTTATTTGTAGCCTTTAATTCATGCTTACAGTGTTATAAAATAATTCAGGAGAATGCCAATTTAAACATTTTTGTTGTTGTTGTTGTTCATTTGAATCCATTATTATTTGCAAAACTACATTCTTTACATATTTTGACACTAAAATAATCATTAAAAAAAATTTAAAAAGTTATGGTAACACTTGAGATTAGGGAACACATATTCTCTATCATCTAATATTTTTCCTTCAATAAATTCCTAATTTTGCTGCTTATTGGCAGTAAGTAACCTTTCTTGCTACCAATAAGCAGCAAATTATGAGTGTAGTTGTTGTAGTAGATATACGTACAGTATTTGGGTATTTGGTAGTGTTAAGAGATCTAGAATATGGCCATGCAGAATAAGGCATTCATATGTGCTTTATAAACAGCCAATATGCTAGTAATATGCATAGTAAAATGCATGCTAATAAGTAAATAGTTAATATTGCTCCCAAAATGTTATTTAAGACTTTAAAAGTTAAAAAGCTCAATCCTTTAAAACCTAAAAAAAAGTTCTCCTTACTGTTCCAGCTCATCTATTGTATGTGTCGTCAGATAACACTGATCAGCACCAATACAATCAAACCCACTGAATGTAATATTGATAGAAGGTCACAAAGGTTCCTAATAAGGTCTTATTTTCTTCCCTCTCAGGTGTTTCTCTCGATCCGATCACTTGGCACTGCACATGAAGAGGCACATCTGAGGAGGAGGAGGTGGCAAAATGGCGAGGTGGAGGAATAGACGGAAGGTAGAGGGAGAGAAGGAGAGGGATGATGGGAAGGAGCCGGATACCACTCAGGCCATTCGCTCATCCCACCAAGAGTGGCCTCCCGTAGGGGAACCAATCAGCACGGGCTGAACTTAGACCAGGTCTTGAAGATTGGTCGGCTACGTCTGACCATGAAAATGGAAATTTGGAGGTCTACAGATCTGGGAAGGTGGTATGACATCTTATGTCACTTAAAGACAATGTGCTTCAGTAGGTATTTGCCTAAAGTTCAAAACATCAGTGACTTGATTTAGATACTATTATTGCGTTTCAACTTCTCTGAGAAACATTGAAAGCTTTTATCAATTTTACATAGAGTACGGCTTACACAGGTTTGCACCGTGCAGAATGTGTCCCAAAATCATCTCCTCGAGAACCTTTGGAGAGCATCGTAGCGATAGGATGCCATTTCAAAGAGATGGATTTTTTTTGTTTCCCATTTTGAGCGAGGATTATCTTACTGCTTTGATCCCGCCGATCCACAGCCAAGATCTAAAGTGGAACGTCCATCCAGAGAAATCTGGATTTCAAAGGTGAAGTGGAGTCACCCATCGCTCAAATGTGAATCTGATTGGGGGCAGTGGAGGAAACACTCTTACCTTCTTCGCAGACAGATGAATCTCTCTCTTTCACGTCCCTCCCTGCCAACCAACCGCTGCGCAGCGACACTTTGAGACTTTTTATATAAGAAAAAAAAATTAAGAAGAGATCTTTTTGAATGATGACTGTTATATAATTCAGAAGACTTCTTTTTTGCTTTTCTCCTGTGGATGTGTACAAAATAGAAAAAGAAAATTAAATAAAAATGGACCAAAAAAAAAAAAAAAAAAAAACTGCCATATGCACAAGCGAAGAGTAGTGGATTCTACACTGGCACAGACTACATATGAGGTGGACTTCATTTCTATAGAAACGCAAACTTTTAGTGGAGAAAAAAAAGAAAAAGAAAAGCAATGTTGTTGTTGCACACGTTTTGAGCATTCCTCAACATTATTTATGACCCATGAAACGTTATCCCATAAACTTGGGTTCCTTCGGGATTTCTAGGACTAGCATGAAATGAGAAAAGCACCATGGTTTATCTGCGGACTTCACTACAGAATAATGACTTCCATCATTCAAGGCAGAGATTTGCAATCACAACGTTTAGATTTTGTAAATGCATCACAGTATGTCCCGAAAAACTGTCCAGACAGACATTCCCACCCGTTATTTTAGTTTGCACGGATGGATGCATCCTAGGAAAGGTGTGCGTTGTGTTTCGCTGGTCCTGCAGGTGACTTTGTGATGTTTTTTTTTGGTTTTTCTTACACATTACATATCTTGTGTTCCCAGTAAAAACAGCTGTACAGTGTGTAAATTGTATAGTAAAAGTGAGGTTTAAATTACAACGTACAATCAAGTGTGGGATGGAAAGTGTTCCTGAATGTAAGGTTGTTTGATTGTGGACGGCCCTGCACTTATGCAATCATTCAGACCACTGAAAGGCCTGATCTACTCAAGATAGATCCCACTGTGGCTCATGCATGAAGATCTACACGAATGCTTGTTGATGAAGGAATAATTCACATCAAATGAGAAATCGGTCATCGTTTACTCACCCTAATGTCATTCCAAACCAGTATGACTTTCTTTCCTTGGTGGAATGCTGAAGGTGTTTTGCAGAAATGGAAAACAGAAATGGAGGCTGTCAAACTCCAAAAAAAAAAGACACATTCAAGACTTGTGTGAAACGGACCAAAATTTACTCGTTATTCACAAGTCTTACTTTTTTGCAGTAGCTCTTGAATCTCATTCTCACTTTCATATTTATATAATAAGACATGGAGTAGACAAAAGTATCTTCATGCATTAAGTTTGCATGAAGACAGCTATAATACAGGATGTAAGATTTCAGATTTAATTTCAAATATGAGTTGTATGCACTGCTTTTATGTTATATATCAAAATAATAGCATTCACGGTGACCCGAGTTCGATTCCCAATCCAGATATTTACCCAATACCTTCCTGTTATAAGTCATACAGCTTTGGACAACTGACAATTTCATGTGAACTATTGCTCTTCCAACAATCTGATTTAGCGGTTTTGTGTGCATTTGTATGATTGAACTGAAAGGCCCAGATCTGAAGATGTATAAAATGAGCACAAACAAGATAGATTTGCTTTATTTTTTAACCATCGCACTGTATATAAACATCAAGATGCTGATTCAAAGACTTGTAAACCCCTGAGATCAATGCAAACGGAATCAAAATTTAATTTTAGACAGCGTAAACATTTACATTTTTATTGCATATCATGACCTTTATTAACCATATCTACAGATCATTAAAAGCACCATCTGGATCATATCACCCAAAAATAGGTGATGGACAAGGATATTCATGTCTTGCTCAAGCCGTCTGTCAGTTCTTTGCCCTTCTCACTCACTTGTCTAACACGGACCAACGGGAGGCCCGTCTGACAGAATGGCAGTATGGGTAATGAGAAAGGAATTGGGCTCTCCCGGCAGTGGCCAGCGCTGGTCGCCCTCTCAGTGGGGCGGAACGGAGTAGGACCACACTGGGGGTCGCACGCCACACTTATGCTGACTGGGAGATCTTATCGCAACCGCCCGACACAGTCAATTTCACCATGTAGCCGGGTGTCAGCTTACCTCCCTCCCTAGCCACATTAGCTCCATGAAAAATAACAAAGACACAAGGTCACGGGAATCCAGAGCAGAGCCACGTGCATCCGATGTCCTCAAGAGACCATCGCATGGGCCGCTTTTCCAGCTCAAATCTAGTGCATGATATCTGCTTTTCATAGAGGATTTAAGACTGCAACCTGAAATGTTACAATTTATCTTAGATATTTGTAGATCAGAAAACATGATCATGGGCTATGCAGACTAGGAAGCAAAGCTTCATTTTGTCCCACATTTTTGGGCAACACAATCCAATGTAACATCTCGAAAACTATTAGGAGATCAATCCTGTTGATCATGTATGCAAGATAATAATTCAGTTTAATTTTGAAACCGATGCACGTAATGGTATTTATTTTAGGGACTATGGCGAGAAGGATAAACTCCATGTGATAAATAACATCATAAACATATTTCACCTCTAAAACTGAAAGAAATAATACTGAGATTAAGTAAAGCTTTTTTTCTGCAGTGACATTATTACCAAATTCCCATTTAAAGCTGCAGTACCTAATTTTTTTTATTTTATTTTTTTTAATTATCCAAAATCAGTTATTGGGCAAGTACATAACCAGCCAGTGTATAAAACGATCTGCTCACCTTAGCCTGATTTATTGCTAGTAAACAATATTCAAGCGATGCTGATGTTGTTAACGTTAACATTTTGATAAAGTATAACAGTAATTTGCATGGTTTTATGTGGTATGAGTTAAGTGGTCGTGAGATGTCATCACCGTTGGGAGCACAATGTAAAACTTTGTGATTCTGAAGTGTGTACTGATAGCCACACATAATAAAAACATTAGACTTTTACAGGTTTCTAACAGAGATGGCGACAAAGAGGCAAAACTTATGGACTGCAGCTTTAAATTTAATACATACTTTCTATATATAGAGAGAGAGAGAGAGAGACAATACTGTCATGACATTATTGTCACAATGCAAAATAATCTCTAAAAAGTCTTCTTAATAGGCAATTTTAGGAGAAAAATTTGGTGAGCTAGGCATTTCTGGTCAGGTTTTGTGAGGATTGCTCACGGGATGGATACAGTGTTAACATTACAAGTCTTGTGCTAAAATTCTCATTGAGCTTGTCAAGTTATTGCATTCTATGAATCAAGATATAGGATGCTCACTAGTAGTTTTCCTTGTGGACTTTTGACCATTTGTTCACTTTAAGTGCACCTTTTTCCTAAAACCCTTCTTAAACATCCTCCAGCCGAACCAATTAGGGATGTTACCTTGGCAAAAACTAGCTAATGAGTTTGTCTTAATGGTCCTGAGAAACCCCACAGAGCAGCTCGTTGTCTGCTTTTTAGGGCTTGTTTTATGTGCACTGTCTGTAGTTTCTCTCAAGTGTGTATAAACCTTGTATGTTACCCACTTAAACAGCTTTTAAATCGCACAGACAACTAACTGACCTTTTTGCTGTGGGATAATACAATGATTTGTAATTACCGATGCACACTCGCAGGTACGTTTTTTTACATTCGACAATGAAACGGTTCCATCCTTAAGATCTGGCATGAGCTGAGACACTACTAAACATGCAGGGAACACTAAATTAGGAGTTTGAATGCATTTCATATCTCGTGATGCTATGATTAGTCCGTTTTAGAGGTCTGTACATTGTTTTTGGATTAACGCATTAGTCTGTATGTTCACGTTAGCAGCTGGTCTCCATTCGCTCACTAGACATCTGAAGCATTGTTTTCTTTGTACCCTTCTATTGCTCAAAACGCTGTGCTAAAAGCTTTCAAATGGATGGTATAAAGTTGATAAACAGAGTGATTTCCAATGTTCGTTGCACTCGTAGCGTAGTTTTCCGGTTAAAGGCTTTTTTCCACACTTCCTGCTGTAAATTAAATCTGTTCCGATCCCTCTGCTTTTCGCAGGCATTTCATGCTTTCCACTTTGCTCCTATATTTATGCCGTTTTTTCTTTTTATGTCTTTTGTTTTATTTGCTGTAAAAAGTGTTTGCATATATTATTTGTATTATATGATGTTAGTATGACAATGTTCTTTATTAAGGAAAAAGAAAAAGAGTTTATTTTTGTTACTGGTTTGTTTCATAATTCTTTTTTAAATTGGTATTGTAATATATCTATGCAAGAACTGTTAAGTGAAGCATTTTTATTTAAGAATGTCATTATGTGTAATAAATGGTAGAATCTTACTGATATTGTAGTCTCCTTGTTATTTTTAACCCTTCCTGTCTTTGAATATTTCTATGTCTGTTTCATTAAGGGATGTATGTATACTGGACATCCTATAATGTACTGGAACCAAAAATAATAAATTATTCTAATGAGATCAAAAATATCATTTCCGAATGGAAAAATGTTTCCAAATACCAATGTCAATTGTGTAAACAAAAAATTGTGGTTGGATTCGATGTTGAATTAAGGTAAACAAACTCCGAATACATATCCACAATTCAGAGTTATATATAAGTATTATTTAATTAAAATAAATTAACCCCAAAAAATCATAATTGAAACAATTTGCACAATAATTTTTTCAGACTCCTGTGCATTTCTGAGTGAAAACGGTGTATTTTTTAATGTATAGTAGTATACGAATTTTGATGTACTTTAATACCACATTAATCTACATTATTGCTGGAAAAAAATGTGTAAATATTAAAAAAGGGGAATCTTTTTAAGTTTATCAAAGCTCTTTATATATACACACACACACACACACACAAAAGAAAGATATATATATGTGTGTGTGTGTGTGTGTGTAATTTTACAAAGCTATATATCTTTTTATTTTTTGTTTCAAATAAGCAAACTCTGAATCCACAAGTCACAGTACAATACAAATTATATAAATAAATCTAAAAAAAAGCCTTCATAGTTGAAATCATTTGCAAAATAATTTCCCCAATTGCTGTGCATCAGCAGAGAGAGAGAAAAGCAAAAATCTTGCGAGTTACTTGCGTGGTCTCTTACACTTAATAAACTAATGGCTTCCTTGTAGCTATTTGATTCTTAATTACAACCCGATGATGCTCATGAATAAATGTATGCATCTTTCTCTCCATCTTTCCATCTATGCCTCTTTATCTCTCTCTGTCTGTCTCCATCTTTCTCTGCCACTGTAGTGCAGTCTCTCTCGCTGCATTTCCCTCGCTCTCTGTTGCAAATTTGGAGCGTTGATAACCAAGTTGATGATTTCTCTTCCATTTATTAAGCCTTTGCCCGTGACAAACAGATAAAAGGGTAATTCAATAACTAATGGATAATTAGGGTGCAATTACGTACAAGAAAATGGCCTTGCACAGTGTATTAATTCTGCAAATATATTCCGTATGGGTTATTCCCAAAAGGTTCCTCATCTATAACTAATGTACATAATTGAAACGGGCACCCTCATCTTACGATTCATTCACTTGTATCTGTCTGACTTATTGCCTATCATTTTACAATTACACTGACATGATGGTTCATGTCTAGAGTGCTTTGGGGACTGGGAATCCATTTGCAATAGAGAGAGAAAAATCTCTGAATATGATGTTCCTTTCACTTAAATGGTGAATCAGACAAAACCTGTCCAGATCATGTGCAGGTCATATTTCACCCCAAAATCAAGACAAAGAGAATAATAAATTTGATTTTGCTTTCTGAAAATGAAGACCATTACAGCATTAATCTCATTCTCATTGCTATAAACCAAAAAGAATAGATATTATAGTGCTGTCAATCGATTAATTGCATACAAAATAAGTTTTTGTTTGCATAATATATATTTGCTTTTTTATTTCTTTTTATATATAAATGCACAAATAAAGCATCAGTTTACATTTCCAAACATTCTTTTTGTCATTAATTGTAATAATGCAGTGAGATTGTCTGCACAAGGAGTCAGTGCTCCACACAGAGATCTGATCTGCTCATCATCCAGTCTGTCTGGAATGACACGAAGTAACAGAACACACTGAGACAGACTAAATCCAGAAGAACTGTGGCAACGTCTCCAAGATGAAGAAAAAATCCTAAATACAAAGCTACCTGAAAAACTATGGGCAAGTGTACCTCGGAACAGAAGCTGTTTTACCAAAAGCTGTAATACCAAAGATTTATTTGATTTAGGTAATAGAAGTTAATTGATAAATTAAATCTATTTATACCTGCATGAGTGTGTATTTATATATGCATAATAAATATACAAAGCACACATACATATATTATGTAAACAAAAACTTTTATTTTGGATACGTGATTAATCGTGGTTATCATTTGACAGCACTAGTACATTATCATTGTTACACACACACACACACATATATATATATATATATATAATTTTAGATATTATATGATTGTAATATAATTTAAATATAGTATGTAAAATTAGAAATATGTATTTTTTTATATATATTTTACATGTTATATATATATACACATACGAACACTGAGAATTTGACAGTTTAATTATCAGGACAATAATGTTACAATGCAACAGATCTTAATGGTCTTTAATAACAGGCTTTATTTCTTTGCATGAACAATGTGTTCTTCTTTTTCTTTGATTGTAGTCGAAAAAAGACATGTTTTTGTGAGAGGAAAGCCAAAATACAGTATTCTTTTGGCATATAAAATATATCTTTATGTATGTACAGAGCAAAATGAATAAAAATCTTCTATTCTTGTTTTCAAATAGCAGCAGGTTGGATGCAGAAGATTTACTCAGCACTGCCTTGGCTTAGTCAGCTCTTGGCCTCAGAACCAGCGTCAGTGCATGTACCTATATGAATGGAAGCGCTTATTTTCTACTTGCTGGCTTGGATTCTGCCTATTTGCTTTAAACAAAGACAGTCCCGGGAGAAATATTTCCTAGAAGCAGGGGGAGAGGGGATCGGAGGATGCGTAAGGAGGGAAAATGACAGAGGAGAGCAGCTCTTGGGGGCTTTACTGCCTGGAAACAGGGGGGCTGGAGGGATGCGCTGATCAAAGACACTGACTGGAGAGATAATACCAGACAACCCAGTTGTGGAGTTTGCTTTAATTGTACTCTGAAGACGTTTGCTTTGAGTCGTCTGCAACTCTTTGTAACTCATTTCTGTGTCTCGTAATGTGTATCCTACACTATGATAAGAAGATGCACAAGTGACTGAAGATGGCAGTTCTGATGAGAAATGCAATTAGCTGCTGTAGGTTTTCAGAAGTGACCTGAGTCACAAACCTGAGGTCGTATTTCAACACACACAAAAAACAAATTTTATATATATA
>JAUMHE010000042.1:14759205-14804392 GCA_032359235.1 Enteromius mattozi
GATACTGAATTTGGGGTTTTCATTAGTAGTCAGTTATAATCATCAAAATTAAAAGAAATAAACACTTGAAATATATCCGTTTGTGTGGAATGAATGTATACATTATACAAGTTTTACTTCTTGAATAGAATTAGTGAAATAAATCACCTTTTTGAAGATATTCTAATTATATGACCAGCATCTGTATATAAATATTTAAATGTATAACATATTACTCATAAATATGTTTGTATTTATATATACACAATAAATATACAGAGTACACACACATATGCAAACAGAAACTTATTTTGGGTGCAATTAATCAAGATGAATCATTTGACACACACACATATATACATATATATAATCATATAAGAGAATTTATCATTTAAGAGAATATCAGAATAAATCTAACAAAAAAGAATCCACAATAGCTATTCAAATAACCCAACAAACAGACAAATAAAATTATAATACATTATGAGTTTAAAAAGACAGTGTGAGCATTTAAAGGCTCCACCAAACATCCAGCCCACACTTGCATCTCAAACAGGAATAAACCTTCCACAAAGTGCCATGAGCAAACAGGTTGAAAAAGCATTAAAAGTGCTCCTGAAGAGACGCTGTATTCGGTTACTCACTTCAGAGTGGCAACAGACTGCAGCTGTTTATAAGTTTGATGATCACACTCACTTGATTCTCCATCTTCACACTGTTCCTTCCTGTTTGAGGTGATTGATTTAAAAGGCAAGCATCACAAATGTCTGTCTTAAAGGAGCAGAGCCTATTAACATATTTATCATTTCTATATACATCAGTTTCCACCTCTGAGCAAAACATAAAACAGATAACTGTGAGATAAGAAAGCTCTTCAGAGATAGAAGTTTTGTTGACAAAAGTTGCTGTATTAAACATGAGTATTGAAAACGGGAATAAAATACATTCTGACAATGTGTTCGACTATCTCAACTGGTCGATGAATCTCTTTCTCTAAACTCTGAATAGTCCTTGAAGGAGACACCAGAAAGTCAAGAAGGTCAGTGGTGAGCTAAATAGACATCTCATTAGGTGCACTAATGTATTCTTTTGTGTTGTCCCGCAAATCAAAAAGTCCCAAAATATTTCCAATTATTGGAAATGTGTCAAGATGACCTGTTGTAATTAACACTTAATCATCATGGCTGGATTCAGAAAAAGCTCCTCATTAGTCAGCACCTGTCTCCAGAGATCCAAACCCGCTGCTGCTGCTCATGAGAGACACACTTCACACACAGCTTTTCATTCAAATCAGCCTTCATTTGACTAAATCAAATATGCATTACTTATCACCCGACGGGGCTTTTATCATAGTGTCACAATTTTAAATTCCCAGAACTTCTCAGAACCTGCACAGAATTTTGTTTTGGTTGATTAGAACTGACTAATATAAAGATTTTCACCAGGACCAGTGAACAACCGCCTAGTAAACATCGTAGAAAACACCAGAACCCTTAGCAACAACATACCAACACGTAGGGCCGGATTTATGCACAGGCATTCTAGGCACGTGCCTATGCTTGCTCGTCCAGGGGGGGCCCAAACACAATGAAGAGATATGTAATTTGTTTATTATACTATAGGATATCTACAACAGTGAACGAACTAAAACCCCCAGAAGATATTGAGTAAATAAATATATCGAACAATCGGGTAAAAATGAACTATTTCCATGTCTTCCATATTTTTTATATACGGAAAACACACTTTTTTTCTCCCTCTCTCTCACAGTCGTACAGTACAAAAACGTACTCGCATGCACACGGAGACGCAGATAGAAATTTATTGTCACTGCTGCACTGCCTGCAAATTTATCAATAAAATAGATTTGCAGCTGAAAAGTTACATGACATTTCTCAGTAGCGAGGTTCTTGAAGCAGTTAAACTTGCTGCTGAACTCTGATGAGTAGTATTCAGACACACCATCTCTCCCTCTCTCTCTCTAATCACTGCGTTAGCCTGCATATCAGTGGCTTAAACCTCTTTTAGTAGCTCTAAAATAATGTTTTGGAATTTCCAACTGAAAAAACGGTGTGCAAAACAAATTTGCTAGTTCAACACACACAAGTTTTCAGGACAGAAACATGTCAAATGTCTTAAAAATAAATCATCTGAATTACTGATATGTGATGCCATGCCGTTAAAATTATTAGAGAAATAATGCATTCCCAAATTGGTAATGTGGCCACAACGCTGTCTAGGATATTTATATATAAATGTAAATCTGTTCTCAAACAATTTAACTTGCGATAGAAAACACTGTAATGGTTTCCACTTATTTGCTTGCTTGGACGGAAATTTTAGGGCTGTTATATTAATACGGAAGGTGGGCCCAAAAATATGTTTTGCCTATGTCACGAAAAAAGGTAAACCAACACGCACACAAAACAATCAGAAAACCCTAACAAATATAACTACAAAACCATCAGAAACTCTTAGCAACTATTTAGCAACACCCTATCAACTACCCAGAACCCACAACAACACAATAAAACCTATTCAGATCACCCTCGCAACCGCTCAGAAACCATTTCAACAACATACCTACAGACTAATACTACCCAGCAACCACATAGCAACACACTCACAGCAACAGAATAAAAACATCCTAGATTATTGCAGCACGTTTTGCATGGGGAAAGTCATTCACATTCTCAATACAAATGTTACTATAACTGTTAATGATAATTTAGTGTATATATATGTATATATACATTTTTTTTTTCCTCGTACCACAATACAGATCATAAAACATACATACATATATACATACATACTAAATATAAAAGCATTCTTTTGTCTGTTGTGTTGTCCCACTAGAGGAAGTGCTGTTTTTTCTATTCTCTGCTCCTCTCTTTCTCTCGGGCCATGCATAATGCAAGATAGCCTTTCCATTCCACTTCCTCCTGCCATGCCTGTAAAAATAGACCCGTGGAGGTCCATACCGTTCCTGCTTCGTTATTTTATCATGCATACTCCTGTCCTCCACAATGCAAGCGATCGCATCAGAGCTATACGTCAACTTCACGACAGATGTGTTTTGTAAATGTGTGATGATAAGGTGTCTGGTGAGCTGTGGCTGCTAAATTGTCACGCGTTGAAATTGATGTCTGTCTGTTTCCATGGTTCAAAAATTCATGGTATTTTTCAGAGAAACGTTTATCCATGTCAAGATAAATCTCGTGATTGAATAGATATGTAAGCATACAACATCCATTCGGAAGGAATGACAGGGAATATTCAAGATCCAAGGCTTTTATTGTCACCATTATGAAAAGTGATTTTGGGAAGCAGAAGGTTTCAGGATCACTTCTGGAGCTACTAAGACAAATGTAGACTCAGCCACAAGCAGGATCTCGAAAATGAAAGGAATTTATGAAGATAAACCAGAACTATTACCTTAACCATAACTGTGGATGCAATATCATATTCTGCTTGGTGTCTACTCTCTAACAAAAACATAATATCCAGTGCTATAATTAATTAATTACATTTACTTTTACAAATACTATGTCAATGAAATAACGTTTACACAAGGATATATGTTGAAAGTAGTTAAACGATTTGACTTTTTTTGCTAACTAATTTTTAAAATCTAAACCCTAACCCTAACTACTGAATAAAACGATTTTGTTGATTATTTAGGCTTGTCATTTTCTCCCCCGAGGGGAATATGCATCATTCTGTTGAGCGGAATGATTCGCAGGGAATCTTTTAGAGGCACTATGAGCTTTTTTTTTTTTTACTCCCTCAAGGTCAATAACTCAATATGTCTGTGTGTCTGTGCGCCTGCATCTGTATTTGCACATTTGTGAGATATTAAAGTGCACGGAATGACAAGTCCAAATTGTCAGCAATTGTGAATCTGTGCGCACGCATCTGATGCATCAATACCAGTGAGTGCATTTACCATAGTATTTTGTGCAGAAAAGGAGTAACCTTCCTGATTTATTATTATATATCGGATGAGTTTATCACGTCCCATGGGATCCTACACACCAGCTGTTACAGCTCAGGGTCACCCCCACTCACTTTACACACAGACACGCACACACACAAATAGAGCATGGTCCATGTCACACTAAAAGCACAAGGGTTTATGGGTAGTGTCAGCAAAGCACTACTGAACAGATAAAACAGCTGAAATAGGTTTCTAGGGGACCCTGAAGATACTGCCTCATTGAACAGAGGCGGTGGGCCCGACGGGCCCTCAAACAACCGCCAATCAAGGTCCGGGTGATTGTGCGGAGAGAGCGCTTCTAGCACCCGCATCAGCACGCTCTTTCATGCGGCAAAGACGCGCTTCTCTCCCAGTGCTGCTGGATGTGTGCGCTTTACAGCGGAAGGTGCTAATTAGCATCTATTTTCATTCATCCTGCTGACTGCCATATTGCCAGACTGACTGAAATCTCACATTATTGTGCGGTGTAAAATAAAGCGGCTTTGAGCGAGATTCAGAGGTTAATAAACATTTCAGACTAGACGGACATTTCAAAGTCTCTGATGCCGTTTTGGCTGGAGACCCAAGGAACAGTGTGGGTGGTCTGCCATCTGCTGTTCGCAAATGGACACGCATGCAACATCTTTAAAGTGTCCCTATTATGGGTTATGAAAGGTTCATATTTTGGTTTTGGGAGTCCCCAAAAACAGGCTGATATGCATGCAAGGTCAAAAAAACTCTTTCATTTTCTTATAATGTCCATTTTTCCAAACCCCTCCAGTTATTGGTGTCTGTGAGCTTTTAACGCTCCAAAAGCGACACCTAGTGGCCAAGAATGAATGTGCATTTTCATTCAGACCAACGCGAAAACACCAATAAACGGGCGGCCAATATGCTATTATTTCATTTTGACGTCGACATGGAACGGCTTGAGACTCTTTAAAAATGTTAAACTCGTCGACTTTTTGTTTTGAGACAATAACTTTTTACATGGATCACTTTCAGATTTAAAACTTTGCAGGATGTTTTGATTCACTTAGTTGCACACTGCACAAAAGTTCATCAGCAAAATGATTCGATACATTGCTTTGATATTTTAGCATGGTTATAGGAAATTATTTAGAACTCCAGTTCCTTGTTCAGAATGAAGCTCTATAAAAAGGAAACAAGTTATTATTATTTATCATAAATCATTATGCAGGTGCAAATACCATATTTTGTGTATTTAGTATTTAAATGTCTATTGTTGATTAACTAATAACAAGGCTGTTTAGGCTCATGTTTGCAAAAAACATTATGTCACAGGTAACAACTGTGACACAAAAATAGCCTAATTTTGAATCAGTAATTAATTAAATAAAAATAAATAAATAAAATCTTTCCCCATTTCACTATTGTCTGTTAGTTTGAAAACTATAATAACAATTATTATTATTAATATAGCATTTTATTGGGGCTATTGGAAAGCAAACGTGTGTATTAAATGATCAGAAATTATAGATTTTTTTTAATTAAAATTTACTATAAATGCAGCCCATTTACTATAAATGGGTTCAGAAAGAATTTGTCAATAACTGAAAAAACACCTAGTAAATAAACTAATTAATTACATTGAAATAAACATAAAAGACATGGAATTTCGATCTTAGTTCAACTAAAATCTGACTAATCTGAATTAGCAATCATTTCACATAAACAAGACCAAAAACATTAATAACCCATCAGAATATGGAATCAAGACTCTGAGGCATTTTCAGTGAGATAAACAGCTTTATACAATCATCTGTGCTGAAACAAAAAGAGAAAAACCCAAATGTGGAGCTCTGAAAGCTGTTATCCAATCAACAGTCACATGTTTTCAGAGCACGTGAACGGTGTAAGATTGAAGTAGTACAGAAAGTCAAAAGCAGAAGCTTTCTAGTAACGAACATCAGCAGAAAGCCAGAACTTATGTGTGATCTCAGTCTGAAGCCTCTGATCTTTAGAAAGGCAGGGGACATTTAAAGGAACAGTTCACCAAAAATGGAAAATCATTTACTCACCCTCACCCGCAAGATATTCTTTCTTCCAAGAAACACTGGATTTTTATGCTGCTTTTATACACCCCCAGTCTCTATTCACTTTCACAGTATGGAAAACAGCAGCCTGGACAATCTGTGAATAACTTTTCTATTCCACACACAAAAAAAAAGCATTTAGAAAAGCATGAGGGTGAATAAACAACAGAAATTTCATTTTTAGCTGAACTACTCCTTTAAATCTCCAGATATACCACACATAAATATTCAGTAACACAATTTCATCTTCAAACAACAACAAAAAGCATAATTGTTTCCCCATTGTATAGATCTTTTTATATTGTGTAAAACATCATCGTCAAAAAGCTACTCTAAAAAGTCAAATTAAGAGGAAAATTTGGGCATCCAAAAAAAGCTTTTATTATTATCATTATTTGTTTTTTAATAAATGTTTTCCTTTTTTTAATCAAACAAAGGGTGGACAAAAGAGGGCTGGGACAGTCTACGGCAGCCCTAAACCTTTGGTACATTCAGCACAAAAATCAGCACGCCACTGCAAAAGCCTTAATACAAAAAAAAAAACAAAGATCTATCTGGTTTGTATTAATGATCTAGCCGACCGTAATCGAATTTATGATATGCTCGTGTTTGCCTTCATTGCTATTTCAAAATATGATGGACCTCATAAAGCCCCATGGCAGTTTCAACTACACCAGTTTTCACTGGAAGAGATATATTAACTCCTTACACAAAATTCAGATTACAAAACATTCAGAACTAGAGTACAATCCAGCGTCCCGCAGCCACGGCAGTGTTTCGTAAAAAGGCTGGGTTGAGTTAACGCAAATGGAAAAGTCTGGAATGTATTGATATGGTTTTGCGGGCTTGATATTCCAGTTTCAAATCATACAAAAAACGCTGTCGGACTCGAGAAAGGGGGTGAAAAATGAAAAAGAGTCACACTAAAGCTATATAAGGATATGGAAATAATAATAAAGTCAACATGAAATGGCAACGCAAGCTATTTTACTCTATTTAAATCATAAAAAGTTATTATATCACAATGAAGCGTATTAGTAACGCAAATAGCGTCCGTTTTAATTTCATGCTGACTTTGAGTGTTTCTGTAGCTTCATTCAGTGGGTATGTGACCACTCTTTCTTCAAATGTCATCAGAAATAAAATGGTGTTATCCGAAGACAACAGAAAGGCCAAGGCTGGACTATAAAGCCAAAAACAACATCTTTTTATCCTTTGCACATAGTGGTCACATTCATGATGTTGTAGTGCATCTGTGAGTGCACTTCAGTGTTAAAATGCCCTTTAAAAACGCCACGTGTGAAAGTATATAAGCAACAAAATTCATTCAAAAGTGTCACAAATCTACAATGACGGCTACTTGACAGTGTCAAAACAAACATACGAGAAAGACTAATGTATAAATATGATAAAAGAAGAGAGGACATATACATTTCATTTCAGTATAGAGGGCAGCGCTGTCATGTGTGATAGTGTTTGAGGCGATCCGAAAAAGCTTTCGCAACACAGTATTTTTTTTTCATTCACGCTGCATTTTGATTCTCCGTAGAAAAGTCTTTTTTTACAGATAAAAAGAGAGTGAGAATATCAAAGTCCTTTGGGTTTGTTTTGTTCCTCGTTTTAATCAGCTTTGCGTTTGGCTGCTCACGTCCTCCTCGATTCATCCAGAGACAATCAATGTTTGCATCGGACAGCATCCCCAGTCCAGCTCACTGTCTGTTTTCTGTGTGTTGCTTTCCCTAGGAAGTATTTTTAAGTGATGTGGTGTACAAAATATACGTCTAAGTGCTTCTGGTGTCTGTTTCAGATGGTTACTTCCTTTGCTCTTCCAGACGAGTCGTGGAAACAAAGTATTTTTGATCAGCTCAAAAGTGCAAAAGTCAACATTCACTCCAAACCGAAAGTGCTGGTCTCCTCCACTGCCGTCAGCATCTTCTCGTACAGCATGGAGAACGAGGGGTACGGGGGGAGGTCCAGACGATTGAAACACGTGTGAGCTCTACAACCACAAATAAAGACAGGAATCGTCATTTTCTGATCAGATACACTTCCATCCAATCTATTTTTAAGTGACTGTATTATGAACAGCTGGATTGTGCCATCTTGTGGATCACATGAGCAATGGCATCTGTGGGAAAAAATGTGCTAATATTGAACTAGAACATGAACTTTTTTTTAATGATTGTTGGTAAAATTCTAACATATATATATATATATACACACACACACAGGTGCTGGTCATATAATTAGAATATCTTCAAAAAAGTGATTTATTTCACTAATTCCATTCAAGAAGTGAAACTTGTATAATGTATAAATTCATTCCACACAGACTGATATATTTCAAGTGTTTATTTCTTTTAATTTTGATGATTATAACTGACAACTAATGAAAACCCCAAATTCAGTATCTCAGAAAATTAGAGTTGAATATATTTCAAGTAAATGTTGTTCTTTTCTATTCGTTAAATATTACTAAAAAAATGGAGAACAGTATCCACAATAATATTAAGCAGAGCTGTTTTCAACATTGATCTTAATAAATTTAATAATAATAAATGTTTTTTGATCATTAAATCAGCATATCAGAATAATTTCTGAAGGATCACGTGACACTGAAGATTTGAGTAATAATTCTGAAAATTCAGCTTTCCATCAAAAAAAATAAAAATAAAAATTGTAATAAAATTTTGGAATATTAGAGTGTTTTTTTGTTTTATTTTGTTTTGTATTTTAATGTATTTTAGATCAAATAAATGCAGCCTTGGTGAGCTGAAGATATTTTTTTTTTTTTAAAAATGTATATGTATATTACTCGACACCCCACTAAATATATTTCATTGTCATTTTAATAGTGGTGGGCATCAACCAGGAAATTCATTACAACGATGATTAAAATAAATGTAGAAGTTAAATATGAATGAATTCTGACAGACATGGAGTAGTTATGATTTCATAGGATATGGCATTTAAAAATGTGACATTTAAAATTTTCATAAACAAGATCTTGAGTTGAGTTCAGATTACCTGGGCAGAGACGTGATTTTGCCCCATTTCTCCACACAGAATCGGCGCGGCCCGTTGCTGCCCCTGAGAGAGGCGAATCCCTCATATGGGATACTGGACGTCCCCGTCACAAACTGAGACAATAGAAACATTTTCAGTCATGGGTCAAGTACACAGACTGTGCTCTGTCTTATAAAAGGAGCTTGTGTTTCTCTTTCATCACTCACTTGCAGCAATCTCAGTCTCTGCTCGTTGTTGAATCTCTCCACTGCCGCCCAGAACCAGCGAATCACGATGTGGTTGTCATGGTAACCTGGAGGGAAAACCAATAAACTTGTCCCAATAAACTCGAAATGTGACCTGTAGGGCTAGGAGAGGCTGTAAAAGCCCTCAGACTACCTGATGGATAATATTTCAGCCATAAATCAGAAACTTCATCTTTGTTTTTACCACAGTTTTGGACACTACCATGATGGTGGTAATATAAATATGGCGGTCATTTATTATGAATCTGTCAGTCAGTGGTGTACCTCCTCTGTACTCCGTGTTGTTCCTCCAGTCTGCCAGATCTATCTCGGCCGTCCCAGCGATCACCAGCTCCAGCTCCCGAGCATCAAACACAGACACCAGTCGCGCATCAACAACCTGTGGTCACAACCATAAAACATCTGCTTCCAGACCAGAGAAATATCATGTCAAATTCTGCATTTTCTTACAATATTATAACTGGAAAGCTGTATTCTTGTTGGTTAAGATTATAGTAAATGATGCCCCCTAGGATATTACAGAAATGAAGCTCATCAATCATACATTAAATTTGCCGTGTTGTATTAATTAATTCATCTTCTTTCTGGTTTCAGTCAAGGTTAGACTAAATTATTTAGGATTTTTAAAAATACACTTCAGTCGTCATTGGCTGACTTGATTTTTTTTTTTTTGTCAGTGATGCTAATTAAAGATAATGAAAACCAGTAAGAGAATTAAAAGAGGAAACATCTATAAGAAGAATCTTTAAAATTTAAATCTACAAAAAAAAAAAAAAAAAAAAAAAACAGTACATGAGAGTGAAAAAATTATAATTGGATTTTTATACTGTGTAATAAAAATAATACAGATTTTTATCCTGTTCCTTTTGCTGGTTTTCATGATGGTCATATAATGACCAGGCTCACTGAAAGAAGTTTTAATGAAAAGCTAAAATGATTTGATTAACAAAACTGACATTTAAAAAAAAATATCCTTTTTTTGACCCTTTTGGTTTTGATATTGAATTTCAGTATGTGGACATAAAGTGGTTATGACAATAACCTTCAGCATCAAGAGATATTTTTAAAAAATATTAAAGAATTTGAAATGTAATGCCATTAAATTATATGGTAACACTTTATTTCGATAGTCCACTTTAGATATTCTACTAACAGTAAGTAACTTTGCAACTACATGTCAACTAGCAGTCTTTAGAGTATTAGTAGACTGTTTGCTTAATATCTCCTAACACTTTATTTCAATGGGTTCACAACATACTACATACTGACTATCAGAAAATATGCAAGTATATGTCAACTTACTCTACTAACCCTAAACCTACCCTAACAGTCTAGTCTGAGAGTTAGTAGAAATGTATTTGTGAATTAATGAGAATTAGTTAAAATGTAGTTACAAAGTTACTTATAGTTAGTATAATGTCTAAATGGACTACCGAAATAAAGTGTAACCAATTATATTATATTACAATATTTAATGCAACTGACTCTTAATATACTGGTGGGATACGTTAGAAGTAAGTCAGTCAGGAGTAAAGAAAGAGTGACATGAGCACATATGTGAATGTTATATGATTTTTCTCAATAATTGCTCTGTAAATGTTTGAGGTTTTTTTTAATGTTTTTGAAGCATGTCTTTTACGCTCATCAAAGGTGCATTTATTTGATTAAAAAATATAGTAAAAACATATTGCAAAATATTACTACAGTTTAAAATAACTGATTTCTATTTTAATCCATTTAGAAATGTAATTTATTTCTGTGATTCAAAGCAAAATTTTCATGTCACATGATCCTTCAGAAATCATTCTAATATGCTGATTTGCTGCTCGAAAAACACTTATTATTATCCTCAATATATATGAAAAAGTTGTGCTGCTTGTTGTTGTAGAAACAATAATTGTTTAATGATTTAAATGATTAAAAATATTGTCACTTTTGATCAGTTTACTGCATCCTTGCTGAATTTAAAGTAAAAATTCATAAAAAGTTTATATCTTCCTGACCTCAAACTTTTCAAAAGACTTCTTGTTCTATGAAAGCAAGCGAAAGCACTTGAAACCAAAATTGTACAACGACCCAAATCTATCAAACAGAAATTCAATAAAAAAGCATTCTGGAATATCTCAGGGCAACTCTACATGACAGAAGTGACGTGTTGTTATGTGACTGAAAGCTGCTGGAGTGCTGATTGGATTTCAGTACCTCATAAAAGCCTCGCACCAGGCTCTCCGTCTGTTGGACGACACCACGCTCTATACGCCACTTCACCATGCGCTCGATGTACTCCTTCTTATTCTTCTCTGAAACGGGGATATTTGCACCACCAGGCTTCAGCTCGCGCTCTGTGATCTAACACACACACACACACACACACACTTCTATGAGACAACACTGAGAGGCTGTGCAAGCTCACACAATGTTTGTGCACACACTGACCTGTCCGAACACCTCCTCGTTGACGGTGAAGGTCAGGTCCAGCATGTCCTCTATGTCATTGTCCTTCATCCACTGAAGACTCTGATGAAACTCCTCATCAAGATACTCCAGATCGCTCAGATCACACGGACTACACACACACACACACATATCAACAAATACATATGAACATGAAATGAATGTGATCTAGGTAATCAAACACAATGTGTGGAGTCTAGTTAAAGAAATGTCAAATTTTAAGAAATGTCAAATTTATGTTAGTATTCGTTAAATAGCTTTACTTTAAATATTTGTGTTGCTAATTAAATGTAATCAACAAAATTTGAGACATTATTTTGCACTGATGAAATTTTAGGATTAAAAAAATAAATAAAATAAATAAGGACTCTAAAAATTACTTAAATGTTCCACTGAAAAAATAAATTATTTAAACCATTATTTACTAATGTTTTATTTATTTTTTCATATTTTGTTCTTTATATTTGTTCCTGTCCTTTGCTTTTATTGATTGAAGCAGGTATTAAACTATAACATAATCTGATTACAATGACATTTAAAAACTGACCCTTCAAAAATCATAATTATGTGAAATAATGATATAATTATGATCATTATGATAATGATGTAGTAATTACTATAACCTTTAGCATCAAGAAATATAATATAATCAAGTATTTATAAACTGAGCCATAACTCTACTTGTATTATTTTAACATTAATATTGTTATGCATTTTTACATGTAATATTATTAAATTATATTACTAAATTATATTAACTTGAGAGCACATATATGTATTTTATATCATAGAATCATTTTACTCCATGTCTGTCGAATTTGAAATTATAGATTTTCTTTTTTTCAAATACACCACCATTCAAAGTATTATTGTATTACTATAATAACATATATTATTATTATTTACTATATTATCATGTAAAGTATCAGAAACGTTTAACTCACATTCGCAGTAGGCCTTTGTAGAAGGGTCGTGTGAAGAAGGCATCCAGCAGGTATTGATGGATAAGAGCGAGACCCAGAATACGACCACTAAACCGAAACCTGACGACAAAACATGTTTAAAACATTAAGGTACATTTCTGACTGTTCAAGTCTAAGAAAGAACATCCTATAGGCACAGACTGATCAAAGCACCATCTAAATCCTCCTTTTAATGTCGGATGTGAATCAATCAAAACATATCAAGCTTCAAAATATTAGAAAATGTGCACTCACCACTCATGGTGGTTGTCGACGAAGGCAGACATGGGGCTGATCTGGACGGTGTAGGTGTCATTGGCTGAATACTCAAACAGGCCGTAGTATGGGTTAAAAAGCTCCCGTGACACCAGAAAGAAAAACTCTCGTGATGGGCCACTGTAGTCCAGTCTGAACGACAGCAAAATTAAATGTGGTAAAAATTCAGTATATAATATATATATAATTAGACTTATTTATTTTTGACAATATTTTTTATAATGGTTGTTACACAAGTTTGGTTATGTTTTAAAATTAAATATAAATACTGACCCCTCTTCTCCAACAAAGCTGACGTAGAGTTTACTCCTCTGCAGATCTTTGCGAGAGTAGCACATGATCTGATTGAAGGCATCCTCCAGAAGATGATCTCTGCGGATTATCAACCTAAAACAAGCACAATCCAGCAAGAGTGTGAGAACGTGTTACAAATGAAGACCTCAAGTTACAGTAAACATGCTTACTTGACTTTGCCTGGACCCTGTCCGTAGCCTTTAGTCTCCAGTTTGCGATAGAAATTCCGAAGTTTGGCTTCAAAGTCGCGTTTGTACGGTGCAGGGGCCCGTGCGTTGGCTCGCTGTGTACCTGAGGGAGAACAGATCATAGTTATAATACAGTAGGCTCAAAATCAGCATCTTGTTATCAAACGTGCATGTGTAGAAAATTATGTATCAGATTATGTACGAAAATCCAGATTTTATTTGTCAAATCTGATGACACATGAGATGTCTTTTATATATCAGATGTTTCTCCTAGAGCCAGACTATTAAACATAAAATAAATTAAATATTGAGATGACCATGAAATATTGTGACACTATAAAAGAGCCACCTCTGAACAATGAAAACATCCACTGGGAAAGAAAATAAATACATAATTATTATATAATAATTATGTCATTATTTAATTCAAATAAATAAATACTACCACCATACTACTACTACTAAAAAAATAATAGTAATAATAATAATAATTATTATTATTATTATTATTATTATTATTATTATGGGACAAGGTTAGATTTTTTTATTTATATTTAAAGGTATTAATTTAAATAAAAAATAAAATAAAATAATTTATTTTAATTCTACTACTACTACTAATAATAACAATAATTAATAATAGTTATTAATATAAGTTATTATTATTATTATTATTATTATTATGGGACATGGTTAAAAATGTATTTGCTTTCTTAAGATAAAAAAAACAACAACATTTGAACTATAAAAAATATGTGAAGGGATAAATCAATTAATAATGAATGAACTGTTTGACTGATTAATTGATTAAAAATAATAATAATGTATATAATTATACAATAATAATTATTAAATTGGATATGGTCCAAAACTATTTTATTCTTCAAGTCCAGCTAACTTTTATCAGAATGGTTTATATTCAAGGAACGGAAAAAAGCATTTGAATTCGCAGAAGCCCTTCTATCCAGTGAACAGTAATCCCTCAGTGTCAGCGGTGACTAAAGCCAGATCATGTAGAGTTAGACCATGATTCCCCTCTGGCACTCCAAACAGACTTGTGAAAATCAGAGTGTCAGTATAACGGTTAAAAACCAGCCTGCGGGGATTAAACAGAAACCCTGGACTCCAACTACACATCAAATCCCAAATAGCAGATTTGATGCTTTGGCAGCTAACTGAAAAAAAAAAAACACCCAGGAAATCTGGTCGACTGCACGTCAAGCTCTACAAGCAAACCAAAGCAATGCTGTGGAGGGATGGTGCAACCAGAAACACATTTATGAATGTTTCTTGAACTGACCAGGGGAGTTCTGCGGGGAGGAGACCGGAGACCCTCGAGGTGACTGACAGTAGCTGGGGTGCAGTAAGGCATGAGGTGGTACGTACGACATCACTTCCTCTTCAAACAAGCTGTAGAAAGAAAAAGAGACAAAGATTGTTAGTGTTTGGAGGCAAACACACGTATCCTGAAAAAACTAAAGTACTAAGATACATTTACCTGAGAAGCCAAATTTGCTTAAATAAACCGCCCTGATTGTATTTGCTAAATGAAATTAAATACTTACTAATTTTGGGGTGATTCCAAAAATTGTGCCTGTTTTGCTGGAGCTTGCTCATTAAATATGTGCATGTTGTAGCATTTTTGCTTTTGATAACCATCTGTGGACATCCTGTATTGTCCCTATATCACAACTATTTGTTAAATTCTCAGCTCATTTTCACATATATGCATAATTTTATATGACATGAATTTATATCTAAATCATTCATTTTGAATAATTATTTTTCTTATTAAAACTTTTGACATGTGCTTTAATTTGATAAATGCATTAAAATTATATATACATACATTTGTTTACATAATATATGTGTGTGTGCTGTGTATATTTATCATGTGCATGTACGTATTTATGAAAAATATGTTATCCT
The DNA here is from genome assembly GCA_032359235.1 of Enteromius mattozi. Lineage (NCBI taxonomy): Eukaryota > Metazoa > Chordata > Actinopteri > Cypriniformes > Cyprinidae > Enteromius > Enteromius mattozi. Next base: position 14,774,596 of record JAUMHE010000042.1, read on the forward strand.
TACAAATTAAATATATATTTATATAATATAAAATATAAGAATATAAGTGTATGTACGTTAATATTTTCAAAATATATGTTGTATGTGTGTGCATTCATATATACATAATAAATATACACAGTACACTTACATATATTATGTAAACAAAGACTTTTATTTTGAATGCGATTAATCGTGATTAATAGTTTGACGGCACTAATTATTTCATATTATCTTACAGTCATGTTTTGGAGGGTAAAATAAGCAGAAATCACTGAAAAAGTACCTGAGCAAAATCACCAAGTCTGCGTCGCTGGAGAGGCGAGCTAAACCTGACGCTCCTTCATTACGAATAAACTGCACCTTCTCCCTGTAGAGCAGAAAAGTCAACATTTTCATAATCAACAGCTCAGGACTGAGGTTTGTTTTGTAATATTTCTGAGTCTCACCTGAGTGAGTGATTCCTAATGAGCTCAGGCTGCCTCTCCTGAAGGATCTCAAATATGTTCGGCTGCCGCAAAAATGTCACGATTTTCTCATTATAGGCTATAAAGAGGGGAACAAAGCAATTAGTGAAATGTCAAATGAAGACTCTTCAAAAGTTCTAACCCCTTTGTGGCACCAGAGTTTTATAAAACAATGCATTATGAAACATTTAACAGGATAAACACATCAAATTCCCTCTAAAAACTTTCTGATGACACTTGGCTTGTTAACAACTCACCAACAGGAACTAAATCTTGACACTGGTTGCGATTGGCTGTGAAGGTGTTCGAGGGGCGTGGCAGTACTGAGGGTCCAGCATGTCGAGGGTCATCACCCACCTGCAGCACAAAAACAAAACAGGAAGTGGCCATTATGTACTTCATATCCACAGCACGTCATAGAAGTAAAGACCAGCTTACTGCAGAAATCTGTCTATAGAATTTATTTTATTATTTTATTAATTACTTTACTAATATACTAATATATTAATTTATTTTAAACATGATAATACAATTTCTAAATTTGGTTAAAATAAAATTACACTTAATTTCATGTATTTATATGTTTATTTTTGGCTCAGAAAAACAAAAAACAAAATTGCAATTAATTTAAACACAATTTTTTTTTTTTTTTTGGGGGGTCAGTATTATACTTTCATGGTTAAACCCGTTTTCGTCTTTGACCCATATATTAATATGCACCATAAAATGTATTATTTAATATTTCTGTAATATTAAACATTGATTTATAAATATATAAAAAGTAAAAAAGCATATATTTAATTAAATTTAGTTTTATATATATATATATATATATATATATATATATAATAAAAATTTAGTCATAACATTTATAATTAATTTTATTTTTATATTTCATATTTTTTTATTTTAATATGCATTTATACACTCATTCACATTTTTTTGATTTTTCATGTATTAATTGCAAGATAAAATCTGTATATTAATTCATTAACCTGCAACGTTGTCATTTTTACAAAAATACTGACTTACGAGGCTTCAGCTGGTTCTGCATAATTCACTGGATATTTACTCCCCCATGAGTGTACTTTAAAGATGAAAGCTTCATTAAGGGCCCTTTGACTAAAGATCTGACAGCTCTTTGGCTAAAGCTGAGTGGATTGTAAAACTTTCCTGGCCTTTATTCCCAAGGTGTTTATATGAGGAGGGGGACTTTTTTAATTAAGTGGGCTAATTTGCATTTTCATGTTATGAAGACACAGAGGATTTAAAGATTAGTGGAGTAATATTTAGACACAATATGTTTACATGCATCCACATATGGCCAACTGAAAAACACACACACACACACACTGGGGACTGTGGGTGGACTGATGTGAAAATGACACGGTGCATGCTGGGACGCAGCGGAGGCCGACACTATGAAATTAATCAGCATATCTATAGAGGCCTGAGAGGGTGATCTGTTCTCCACACGGCCACAACGTGACAGAAGATCAGATTCCCTAATGAGAAACCTGCTGAGAATATTTTATGATGTAAAGATTCTTGTGAAACTGCTTTGACTAAAAATACATTTATTAGTATATCTAGTTACTGTCCCATGCTACTCTTAGCATTTTGAATAAACATAAAGATAGGCTCACCAAGGCTGCATTCATTTGATTGAAAATACAGTAAAATTGTGAAATATTTTTACTATTAGAAATAACTGTTTTCTATTTTAATAGTTTTTACTCCAGTCTTTAGTGTCATATGATACTTCAGAAATCAAAAAGTGAATCATTTGGGAGTCAGTGAACAAATAAGATAAAAATAAATGCATATTTTAAGAAAATAAAAGTGTTTTTTGACCTTGCATGCATGTCAACCTGTTGTTTGGGACTCACAAAAGCCAAAATATGAACCTTTCATAACCCATAATAGGTGCACTTTAACACAGAGACATGCAGAACATAGAGGATTCAGTTACAGATATTAGTTCATATTGCGATTTGATTTAAGTGTAATGACCAACTTTTGATTAATTCAACTAAAGTTTGACAACTTCTGTGACATTCCTTGTTAAACTGTAAATTAGTTTTTTTTAACTGGATTCCGTGACGTTTTTTAATTTTTTCAGTACCGACTTGTACCGGGTCTTTTGACAGCACTTGTCTGTTGTGCTCACCTCCCCTGCGCTGTGGCTGCGCTGGCGGCTGAGGTGCTGGCGGTGGGCGAGGAGGCTGCTGGGACGGGCGCTCTGCAGTGGCAGTCGTGGGTCTATGAAGGTGGTCGCCCTGCAGTTATGGTCCACGAAGAAAGGCTGAGGAGAAGACACAATCATGTCAAGTACGTACTGTAGGTGGAGAGATTTCAAAGTACAAACGTGACGCTCATATTCACGCTAAAGCACTTACACGAATGCACCCGTAAGAACACTAACACATGAAATATTTAGAGTAAGTGTTACGGTTGTACTTTTAAAGCATATTTTAAACATTTATCTGCGGTGTGTCTGCTTTCCCACTGAACCTCCATTATAAGCGTATTACTGTAAAGCACTTCCCGACAAATCAAAATGATTTTACGTGGCAATTGACAACTAGACAGTGATGGATATAAAATGATTTCACTTAAGTATTAGTAATGCTTGCTGAAAATAATTAAAAATATCTGTAAGGAGCTAGAAAATTAAATAATAGAATTGTATAGTAAATTATGGAATTTTATTACAATGTACAGTATGTAAAAGAGTCAAACACAGGAAAATAAGATATTAAATGACAGGCATTTAATATCTTATTTTTCTGTGTGTGTATATATATATATATATATATATGTATAATTTAAAAATATTATATTACACATTTATATATATATTGCTGTGTTTTCACTTCTTAATAAATCAAAGAATCCTTAAAACAAAACTATTAATATCAAATTAATAATAAGTGTTTCTTGAATATTAAACATACATATTAGAATAATTTCATAGCGATCATGTGGAATTAAAGACTGTAGTAATGATGCTGAAAATACAGCTTTGACCACGATTTAATAAATTATATTTTAAATTTATTTAAGTTGAAAACATTAATTGTAATAATATTTCACAATATTACTGTTTTACTGCATTTTTAATTTAAATAAACACAGCTTTTGTGAGCATAAGAGCCTTTTTTCAAACGCATAAAAATAAAAAAAACTTACCACCCACAAACTTTTGAATGTTATATATTGTTTTTTGACGTATTTTATTCCTATTTTATGGCCAAAAAATATATAACATTAATTTTATTAAGAAATGCACAGTAAAATTAATAGCAAGAGGTAGAAAAATGGCTAAAAAGAGAGACAGAGACAGCGATATATACACAGACCTTTCCTGTGTGGTCGTGTTTCATTTCCCATCCTCGCGGGAGATCCAGCTGTTTGTTGGCGAACATGTTGAGGAAGGCAACCAGGTCTCGATTGTGCTGGTAGCGCTCAAAGTGGTGCGTGTCCCGTCGTACTTTACTGATCATGTGTTTGAGACACGTGTTACTTGTAAACATGCGGTAGGCACTCTGAGAAAGAAAAAACAACAGACAAGAAGGTTTTGTAGTGTTTAAGTAAGTGCAAATGCAACAAAATGGCTTTAACGACAATATAACATTTCACTTTCGAAAGTAACGGTCGCCAAAATTAAAGATGGAACCAGATGCTGAAAAAACACCACAACCACAAAATTCCTTCAGGGGATGGAAAATTGGCTTGTGGTAAAAAACTGCGTAAATAATTAATGTGTTTGGAGACTAACAGGGTTGGAATGCAGTACGGTGAAGAAATCCGGGCTGGTGAGAAACTTGGCGCTGGGGGATTGAAGCAGAAGAGACAAGCGCGAGCGAGAGCTAGCGGGCGCAACCACGCCGTCCCGACGGTACTCTGAAACAGAGGACAGCCATAGTGTGATATCTGCTATATGTTGGCTTAAATCAAGACATCTGGTTTTCTCTATTGCATATTTCCTGGTATCCAACTTTGCAGACTCATCTGAATGCAGTGCATGTATGTGGTGTGTGAGAGAATACCAGGTATGGAGGGATGCAGCAGGTCGTTTTCGTCTGTAGGCATCTCTGCAGCCTGTTCGTCTGTCCTCTCGTTGGTTATTGTCCTCCGAATACTCTGATACCTGAACCAAACAGAGATACATTTATTGGTGTATTTTGCACATGATAATCTAATCACATAGTTATTTTGAACACATAAAGGGAAAATATAAAGAATGTATTTAATTTACAATAAATAAATTGTAATTGACTTTTATTTTCTTTTATGTTCTTTTGAACTATCACTTATAATTCTATTGTGTCAAAGAATCCTGAAAAATATTACGGTTTTTAGAGAAAGTATATTATTCTGTAATGTATTTAATGTTTATTTCTATTTTAGCCCTACTGTACCTTTTATTAATAAAATAGTAATAAAAATGTGTAAATAAAAATAGAATACTAAAAAAGTAAGTTACATGTTAATCGAATAAGAAAATATAATAATATATGTATATATTACTACTTTTGTTCAACAAGGATGTATTAAACTGATAAGAAATTACAGTAGTTTATGTTGCAAAAGATTTATATTTAAAATAAATGCTGTTTTTATTATTCTATTCTACTGAAGAATAATATGGGTAAAATATTACGGTTTTCCACACAAAAAAAGAAATTAGGCAGCACATGTTTATTAAAAATAAATAAATAAATATTGAAATAAAAGAAATGTTTCTTGAGCAGCAAAGCAGCATAATAAAAGTATTTCTTCAAGGCAAATAATACTGGCAAATAAGTCAAATTGAAGATGTTAAATTGAAATTAAATTAAATTGTCAAACCTGTGATTCATAAAGACGAATGTCACAAAAAATGCTTGCCAGTCACGACACAGCATTTTGCATTATTCTTAGCTGAGAAGGAAAAATTCCACATCCGTTCCTAAAAGCTTAATTTGAATCTCATTTTCACTGACATTTTATGCTTGGCAAACTGTTAACTTCGGATGCTGTACACAGCTATGCTACAATTGCTTTTGCAAGTGAAATGCATGCTAATCAAGCAACATAAATTGAAATCAAGTTGAGGGAGAGAAAGTGGATGAGAGAGCGTGAGAGATGTTTTGATAGAGCATGATAATGGCAGAACAGATTAGGTTGCTGTGGTGACTGCTGGGTGACATTTTTAAAGAGCTGTTTTTCCATACAAGCGAGGATTAACAAATGCCATTTCGGACTCAGATAAATCCCGAGATATTGGAACTTAAGGTCACTGTGTTCTCAAAACTCTCTTCCTATCAGAAGTCAAGGCTGATTTCATGTCATCTTCACAGATATCTGCTGGTTTAAACACCTTCGGTTGAGCTGCTCCATCTGCTGAATGGAGTTGGATCTCTGTAGGACCTGAGGTGCAGGTGGAGCAGTGGGCCGCTGCCAGGTGGTGGTTCTGTTCACATGATCCACATAGAAAATCCTGCCATGACTGTCTATACGAGCTTCCCAGTCTACAACATACACATTTAAAGTCCACTTACAATGTTATAATCAAACATAATAATATCATGAGCATCATTTAAAAAGAGCTAAAAGTAAAACAAAGTGTGTCCCCTTTATTAGAGGCTGGGTGAATCTCAAATAAATACACAAATATTCTCTCACTTGGTGGAAGAGGCTCGTCTACTCTCTGATAGCGGCTGATGTCGTGACGGACTGAAGGAAGAGATCGCATTGGCTGATGACCGTTCACTTGAGCACTGGCTCCTTCAGAAGGGCAAGATGGGATATTTGTGTTGTGAAAGATCAGTGAAAACATACTGTACAAACATTATTCATAAAGTCTCCTGTTATTAATATTATATATAAGCCAGACAATAAGTTAATTATATTTGATTAAATATATATTGAATTATATATATATATATATATATATATATATATATTTATTTTTTTTTACATAATGTCATTTTATATAATAATAAAATGTCATTTGTTCTATTTTATTATTACATTTATTATTATTGTTATTTATTAATATTGACATAAAATATATATTTTAATAATATAATAATTGTATTTTTATTTTTCTTTATTGTAATATGTTTATTTTCACATGCTGTTATTATTTTTGGTGGTGGTGGTAGTGATGCTGTTGTTCATATGTTATTTTACATTTTTAGATTATAAACATTATACTAATAATCTTCCTAATATTTAAATAACAGTAACTAATATTTTAATAATAACAATTCTTATTTTTATTTATGGTAACATAAATTTTGTATATATGTAATACATAATTATATACTAATATTAATATTCATATATTGCTACTACTATCATCAGCATTAACAAAAAAACAACAACAAATTCATGTTATTTAATTTAACAAATATTACAATTTTTGAAATTTATTAAGTTTATATTTATTTCAAATAATTATATTATTAATAAAATATTTTAATAAAACATTATTTTTTTCTCTTTCTTTTTTTTTTTTTTTTACATCCCTTTAATATCATATTATTTATTATTCTAATAAGGTTATCTTTTTTATTTAATTTGCCAAAAAGTCTTAACTGATCCCTCATCCCTTCCTATTGCTGAGTTAGTATATAAATAACACAGGAAGTTACCTGTCTCTTCATCTGTTACTGTGGCAGCCTGCTCTGCGTCAGCTGCCCTTCTCACTTCATTGGTTAGTTCCACCCCTTCAGCCTGTGATGCGTTCCCTGATGCCTGCAGACTCTGCCTCCTCTGCCAGATTCCAGCATCTTCCTCCTCCTCATTGGCCGTCTCGTTGGGGTTCCCCTGATCCGGCTGCTTAGCTGTTGTGGCTCCGCCCCCTTCACTAGCTGTGTTACTGGCAGATGCTGAGGACTCTGTGACTGTAGCGGCCTCTGATGATCCTTCATCCCCGGGGACCGCCTTGGGTGCAGCACCTTCCTCATCCTGCAAGAAATAGAATAGGTACAATGACGCAGAGGAAGAACAACATTACAATACAAACTGGGAAAATGATGATGATAATGATGACGATTATTATTATTACTTAAAATGACGACTAAATAATTTGTACATAAAATAAATAAACTTTTATTTATAGAATATATCATTCAGGTTTTAAATAGACAGATAAATTAAATTTCTAAAAAAAAAAAAAAAAAAAAAAAAAAAAATATATATATATATATATAGTATAAAAAATGCAGCATAATGTTTAAGATTCATTTATTTAAAAAACATTTTTTTAATTAATTAGGTGAAAAAGAAAGTTTGATGTTATACAATTTATTATAAATCATTATATCTTAAAATATTGTTTTATTATAATCACTATTATATACTTATCTATCATAAAATATAAAAACAACTTCATTTATTCAATATTTTACCATGTCAATAATAGTAATCACAAATAACCATTCTTGTCATACATATACACACACATATATTTTGTATTTTCTATAATATATATATACATTTTTTTATTTAGAAAATTTACTTTTAAAAAGGTTCATGTAAAATTTGAATGTAAACTAGAGTATTAAAATGTAATTATATTTTCCCTTAAAAGGTAGAATAGAACAGAACCAGAACAGAATAGAATAGAGCTGCCAGACCCTACAGACCTGTGTTGTTGGAGATGGCCGCTGAGAGCTGCTGGTGCCCTGTGTGGAGTCTCCTGAAGCAGCAGCCCCTTCCAGAGCATCCTCAGTACCTCCATTTTGGCTCTTCGTGGTGGCGCTGCTCGACCCCGACGCCGTGGCCTCTGTGTCTGTGGCACTGCTCGCCGCTTCTGACTCTAGCCTCGCTTTGATGGGAGCCTCCCTCTTGACCTGTTCTGAGGAGGTGTGTCCATCAGGCCGCGGAGCTCCATTGGTCAATGCCGGATCTCGGGAGGTGTGTCCCTCCTCGTCTTCATCAGAGTCTATATGTAACATAGCATTGAGCCGTGTGTCGGTGGGGAAACTGGAGCGAAGTTTAGGTGAGGCGGCCCCAAGAGGTCTGTCTCCAGGGCCCTTAGGGGCCTCAATAGCATCCAGATAGTCGTTAAGCGAGGCCTGACGATGAGTGTGGCCCGTGGCTCCTTCAACCAAGTCTGGGGTCCCGTCTCTCAAGAGCCGATCCTCATCAGGGTCCATCATGCACTCATCAGTCCTAAAGGTGTCACCGTGAAGGGACCCTTCAGAGCCGGTGGGCGAGGGGCCCCTGGCCATACGAGACGAAGGATGCAAAACATCCTCATCGTCCGATGGGCTCCCAGGATCTCCATTCATAGAAGAGGCTCCCAACAGAGATCCCATGGCATCTACAAAAGCATAATACTTTTATTCAGCAAGGTGATACTCAATTAATTTAAAAGTTACAGTGAAGTCATTTATAGTGATTCAAAGATTTCTATTTCAAATAAAAGTTGCTCTTTTGAACTTTCTATATTAATCAAAGAACCCTAAAAAAAGGGATTTTTGTGGGGCATGACACAAAGAGGACCCTATAAACCCCCTTTAAATAAAAAAATTTATATATATATATATATAAATAATGTCATATTAGCTACTACTTCTTCAATGTTGTTTGTAGTTTACAATTACATTTACATTTGTATTTAAACAAATTTAAACATGGCTCATCAAATCTGATTTTTTTAATCAGAAATATGTTTTAGAAGTGGAAATATATATACACATTTATGTATATATATATATATCTTTTTTTGGAAAGACTAAAAAAAGATGATGCATATACAATAAAGACAAAATATGTAGACATAAAATGTATAGCTACAACAAATTACAAATAAATTATATTTATATATACGTGTTAAAAAAAAGCATCACAACTGTTTTCAAATTTGAATGTTTCAACAAATCTGCATTTTAGAATAACTTGTGAAGGATCATGTGACACTGAAGACAGGAGTAATGAGGCTGAAAAATCACAGGAATAAAATTACATTTAATAAAATATATTAAAGTAGAAAACAGTTCATTTAAATTGTTTTAATATTTCACAATATTTGTACTGTATTTTTAAACAAATAAGTGCATTTTTGGTTCGCATAAGAGGCTTCTTTCAAAATCATTTAAAAATGTATCAACTCCAAACTTCTGAGTGATATTGAGTGTATAAATAAACATCCTGTAATCTGTACCTTCATGTCCGTTGGAGGTAATCTCCACCCTGAAGTGAAGCTGTCCACTCACATGTTCTGTGGGCAGACGACGACAAAGTGTGTAGCTCACATGTTGATCCCTTTTTTCCAGAAAAAAATAAATAAATAAAAATCACACAGATAATTATTTGTTTGAATATGCCCAAATACCATATCTACCGTATCTATAAGTTCTTTTTTACAATAATATTTACCTCTTAAATTATTACACAAGTTATGTTTACATAAATATCTGTGGACAAAAATGAACTGTAAGACACTTGGAGGATATAACTCTGTTAATAAAAGGTCATACATAATAGATCCTCGCAGCTATATTTCAGTAGTGAATACTGACCCGGCTGTATGTCTCTCCAGCAGTCTCTGCACTGGCATTGTCAGCTGACCTAAAAAGCGTTTGATGATCGGGCGACTTTTTGCAAATTTGTCCTTGACCTCAATTTCCAAAACATCCGTCATCAGAGCAACAAAAGTGTACTTCTGCAGGCCAGGGGAAAAGAAAAGTATATGAAAAAAGGTTTACAGTTATGTTTTTGTGCAGGGGAAATAAAATAATCAATCTTACAGTATATTCAATCTTAAGTAAGAAATCAAAATTTTACTCTTATTTACTTTAAATATACCTTTTAGAAATGTATCATGGTAGAATTCCTAAAAAAGTACCTTGTAAATACATTGATATGATTATCATTTAGTACCATTCACTTTGTTTTTTTAATAAAGAAAATTGTTTACATTTTAAATTTAGCAGATGTTACCAATGTATAATGCAGTAATTTCTGTGGGTTATCTAAGGTTATGGCTTTGCTCAAGGTCACTGTGCTTTTTCTGAACACTTCTTGTTTCAGCGTCACCCCTACTTGGTTACATCCCATTAAGTTCTCAGCTCCTTGCAGTGGACTGACAGCAGGGAGGTCACCCTGCAGCATCCAGAGGTTAAGCGCTGAAGAAGTGAACACAAACAGCACACCTCATTAACCGCCCCAGTCCGGGATCACATATGAATATGAATTACCTCTCCGTGCCACACAGGGTTAGTAGTGTTGGATATGATGGAGGTTCGTCTCTCCTGGCCGTGGTGAGTAAATGTAGGGAAGCCGTTCCTCTTGCCTGGGTGAATGCTCATTTTCAGATAGGGGTCCGGATTAAAAAACATGCCCTTCTTCAGACCCTGAGCCCTGATTTCTGCAATAAACACACACACACACAATGTGAGCTAGAAGCATAAAGAAATTCCACCTATCTATCTATCTATCTGCACTAGCAGCTCTTTGCCACAAGAGGGCCAATATATAGAGGAGTTTTAATTAACAAGAGAGCGCATGACTTTATGTCAGTTTGTGTATCTAGGTAAGAATCATATGTATTGTTGTAAATTATTGTAAATTAGTCTAAAAAATTAAAAACATTAAGCCAAATTATATTACTTGGTGAATGATTTTTATTTTTTTTTTGATACTAAAAAAAGATTACTTTTATTAATGTAATGCATTCATTATTGCAATGAATTTAGCATGGTTATAAAGGTTTAGATTGTAAAAAATACCAAAAAACTGCCTCTCGAATGCTTTTTAGCTTACAGAATTCATATATGTTAAAAACAAAAAAAAAGAAAGAAAGACGTTTCATGAAAATATCCACAGTCTCATTTTACTAAAATAAGTGTAGGTATAGTAAATATCAGCTGTACTTACCTGACAGAGTAAAGCTGACCAATTTCCTGCAGTGTTCGGTGACCGACTGTCCATCCACCTGCCCTTCTGCCCCGACCTGCAGAGGATAGCATAACACACATTTACGTATTATGATATAAAGAAATAGAGCAGAGAGATTTTAGTTTCATAGATATATTTAAAATATATAGAGGCTAATATATATATATATATATATATAAAAGCCCCTATATATTTTAAAAACTGGGGCGGTTGTAGAAAATGTTTTGCTTTCATTTTATTTTGAGCTTGAGCAATTTTGTTATGTTTGTTTGTCTACTTTTTTAGTATTATTTCAGATTATTATTATTATTATTTTTTTTTTTTTAGTACATCCAGTTAACATAGATTAAATCCACAAATGCTGGTATGGCAAGTTTTTTTTTTGTTTTGTTCTTGTATCATTATTAATACTGTATAATACCTACTTATAAGTTAATTCGTATTTTATTTCAAGTAATATATATATATATAAATATATAAATGTTTTTTGTTTTTCTATTAATTAGAAAATTATTATTATTGTTATTATTATTTTAAAGTTTATAATGCCCAGAGAAAGCAAGCCAGACCTGGATTAATATCTGAAATCATATCAAATAAATAGCTTCTTCAAAATATCACACAGAGCTGAAAACTGTGGCAACCTCCATTTTAATACAATAAACGATTAAATAAATAAATCTTGAAGGAGAGCCCATTTATTTAATAGTTGTTCACTATACTTACATATGTATTAAATATTTCTTCCATACATGTATTCATTTTTGCGTTTTGGTTGAAACCACAGTTGTGGTGTTAAATTTTAAAGAGGTTCAGGAACATGTTTGTGAATAATTCACTGATGTTATAACGCTCCTGCTCATTAACATGGCAGTGTGTGATTTATGATTACAGATTTTCTCGTTCAGCCACAGAGCCCCAACATGACGACTTCTGAATGATGGCGAGACCGAGACATTATGATTTCCATATGTTAAGCCAATGCACATTTAAATCACATTAAGTCAATTGTTTTGGGTGTGTATTTCCTCACACCATGCTTTCCATCAATCCCAAGCATACAAAGTTGCAAGCAGCAACAATACTTTTTCAAAACATAATTTTCAAAATATAAGTTCAGAATTCAGATATAAGAAAATATCAACATCCCATTTGTAATCATTCCATTTGCCTAAAGAATCACAGATGGTTGATCTGATGAAGTATTTGTTTTGTTTTTAATAGCTCAAAGATCAGTTCAGTGATGCTGTGCGAGTGAATCGGTCTGTTAACTCTAGGGGGTCAAGCTCAAGCTCATGTCACAGAGGGTGGAATGTGCCCTTCGGACTAGTTCTGTGGCGTTGTGTCGGCAGCCCGGCGGTAAGCATATCAAAGAGCGCTCTCTACTTCCTGTGCATTCCCTGCATGCCTGTGAACATGATACGTCTCTGTGGAGTTCAGTCTAACTCCAGCGCCTGATAATGGAGCTTGCAGACACACACAGGCAGAGAAAGACATGCAGGTGGAGACGATGTGAAAATGTAAACTACATCTACTGAATTTGTCGGTTCAAAGCATTGCAAAATAACCTACATGCACAAACATCAGACGGATTTTATATTAATGCAATAAGTTCATTTATTGCTTAACAACCATGAACAGCCTTAACCATACTGCTTAGACTAATAATAGTATATTTCTTGGAATTTAATTGCACTACTGTTTTTGGTTAAGAAATTCATATTAAATTGATCAAAATTTACAAATATTACAAATATTTCTATTTCAAATAAATTGAAAGTTTTTTTTAACTTTCTAACTATTAAAGATTCCTCAAAAATGGATCACCGTATCTATAAAAAATATTAAGCAGCACAAGTGTTTTTAACGCTGATGATAATAATTAATATTTTTGAGCAGGAAATCAGAATATTAGACTGACTTCTGAAGGGTCATGTGACACTGAAGACTGGAGTAACGATACTGAAAATTCAGCTTTGCATCACAAGAATAAACTACATATTAAGTAGAAAAATATTATTTTAAATTGTATTCATATTTCACAATATTACTATTTTATGGCATTTTTTATCAAATAAATGCAGCATCGGTGAGCAGAAAAGACTTCTTTTAAGAAAAATTAAATATGCATGGTTACATTGTTTGTTGTTACATTTAACTACATTTTTAAACATCTCTTTATTAGGTAATATAAAAACAATTCATTAACTTTTTTTTTTATTATTAAAAAATTGTTAGTGGAGACTCCATACTTTCTGTGCTACAACTCTAAAATAAATGTATTTTTGATAACAAAACTAAATAAAATGTAAACATAACAAACATGATTTAAACCTTGGCTCTCCAACACTGCAGCTAGTGTGTTGAAACATGTCCATACTTTTATAAATACATAACATTATGCCATTTAGACACATAACGCTTTCATGTGTTTCTCTCAAGTTCATGTGACAAAATCACTTTCAAAATATTTTATGAGGGCCTGATCAACAGGAGCATTTTGCAGCTTTACTAACACTTTTAAATCCAAAAGTCAACACAGACTTACTGTAACTCCAGGGTTCTTGACAGTGATGCACGATGTCGTGGCCCTCAATGCTCCACTCACTCCATGGTAATATTTGAAACAGATTTTGGTCTCAGCTGAGAAATATAAACACAAGACTGTGTTTTTCAAACATTTGAAATATAAACAACACATATCTCCACTGTTATTCTTACATAATAACATATTTTCATCATTGTTTCAGTCTCAGGCAGAACGTTTATAGAGCATCTAATCCATAATGAACAGAAAAATGCCAAGAGCTTTCTCAAAAGGCAAGCTGTAATCTGATTGGCCGGCTTCCTGTTATTCCCAGCAATCAATGTGCACAGGATTTATCAGTCTGCTGAGAAACAACATGATGTTTTCAAGTTCCTAGGGTGCTTCACAGAAAGAAAAATTGTGTAGGTACTATTTTCACTCAGAAATTGCTTGTAAATTTTACTTGTTCCTAAACAACACAACACAAACACACAGAAATATATACTGCAGTGCACAGCTGTACAGGAGATGTTTGTGTCCTTAGCATTCAAACATTGTTTGTTTTGTTTTTACATAATGTATAGAGGCAGATTTATCTCAAATCAGTACTAAGGCAAAACTCTACACAACTGGTCAAAAGTTTCGGGTATTTTTTTAAAAAGAAACCTCTTATTGTCATCAAGGTTGCAATTAGCAATTATTAGGGAAATATTATTACAATTTTAAAAATTTGGGTTTTTATTTGAATATATATATATATAAGCATAATTACTCCAGTCTTCAGTATCCTTCAGAAATCACTCCAATATCCTGATTTGCTGCTCAAGAAACATTTATTATTATTCATTGATGTTGAAATCATTTGTGCTGCCCAATATTTTGTGAAAAACCATGATATTTTCTTTCTTTAGATGCTGATTTCATATGCTGCTTTGCTAATTAAAAGCATTACATTTATTACCATCTTTTGAAAGGGAGTGAACCAGACAACAAATATTGTCAAATCCTTGGAAAAATAAAGTGCATATTAGTCAAAATTCTCACTTACGCTCCATGAAGTACGGTCCGGGCTCCAGCCTCCAGACGATCTGGCCCCTCTGAGTGCCATTCACTCCACGGTTCTTCGAATCCCAAACGTTCGCTGGACACGTCTCATCTGTGGTGGCACAAAAACGTGTAAATATTTGTCTAATACATAAATAAATGACTAAGACGAAAGGCCTTCACCAGGAGTCAATAGATCTTATTATAAATGTGTGGTTGAGAAACAACATTGATTGTGCCACACCTCAAGCCTATTCTCCCAAGGGCTTAAAGCCTTTTCCAATGGCCTTGACAACAAATGAATGATGAAGTGTTTGTCCTGAAGGTAAGGGACCATGTTCCTAATTCATGCTTACTGCTCCTTAATTCCTCAACTCAACATGCCCCTAATCAAACAAACCTCCAAAAAAAATTTATAAAATTTAAAAATTAAAAAAACCTGTTTATTTTCTATTTATATATGAAATCAACATATACAATCTAGATTTTTTTCAATGCAGAAAATTATGTAAAGAAAAATAAGTTTAATCAGACGTGGGACAATGTATATTGATTAATCTCATCTAGTGGCAAAGTAAAGAGGGCACTAATGAATTGATTGGCAGTGATTCAAAGCAGACAGGACGTATTGTGAGTCCATGAGCACATTAGCTTCAATTTCCAGTCTGAGCCTGTAGAATCAATACAGCCACATAAACCAGAGACCCAATGACCCACTGCTGATTATCTCTCTGTGACACAATCTTTTTCTCCTTTCCACCCTCTAATTCTGGACAAACAGTATCTCAACAAAAACTCCCAATTAAGCCCAATTTGTCCACATGAGGGAGAATTAGGCATTATTAGGACAAGTAGCAAAAAAATGTGATGACTTAAATATTCTCCAGATTTTGAAATTGACAAATAAAATAAAATAAAGCTTTAATTTTAATTTTAAATTAACAGATGGAATCTGATTTTTAGCTTTTTTTTCCAATGTATATTTATTTGCATTTGTTTTAAATAAATTTTTGTTTTAGCAAATTTGATTTATATGACATTCTATATATGACAGTCCAGACAGGATTTGAAAAGCAAATCAGAATTGGGTGTAGTATGAAAAAGAAGAGCTTCAAGACATGCTATGTACACTAAGTAAACAATCTGACATTAACATGTAAAAACCTTCCCAAAAATGACTATAATAATAAAAGTGTGTGTATTACTTTTCTTACTCCAAGCTATATATCTACTGCAGCCAGTGTTGAATATAGTCTAACATAAGACTTTACTGAGATGTAAAAATACTTCTATAAAAAAACAAACAAACTAGCAAATAGCACAATATGATTCAGAATCCATTAACACAAATGTCCTTGTCTATATAGTTGTTGGTAGCCATTGACTTCCATTTTTTTTCCCACAATATGAACAAGAAGCAGACATTCAGAAGTAAGTTTGCTCTGAAGAAGTTTACATTCTGTGTTTCTCTCTAGGTGTGACGGCAGACAGCGAACAGTAATTGTGGAACACTCTTCATTTTGTCAGACATTCAGTGAATAGACCAGCCTTGTCTACTGTGATCTACAGCAGCTTATCTTAAACTATATCACAGCGCTGACACCGGGCCTCTGTTACCGAACGTCTACAAGAAGCCACAATTCACCCGACCGTGTCACATGACTCGCGTAAAAATCAATCATCTCTGACTATAGTGCATCATCCAGCTTCCTGGAAAAACCAGCTAAATGCCTTACTGTAAAATCAGGACATATTCTGAGCACATGATCAAAAATAAGACAAATAAAGTTAAAGCAGTTTCATTATGTTAAACGTTTCTTGACATGCACAGTTGTCCGACTCTTGTTTGTCAATTTAAAAAAAACAACAACATTGTTTTACCCTGAAATTGTTGTTAAAATAATGGTATTATATATATATATATATATATATATATATATAAAAAAACACAATTTTTAACACCATTATGAGTTTTTCCCCTGACATTATTTGCATGACAAGCAGATTTAGCCTTCAAGTACATTAATGTAATTGGTGAAGATGTTTTATGTTTATGTATGTTTTTTTTTTTGCAAGTAATTGTGCTACAAAATAAAAAAGTGTGATAAAAGAAAGCAGTAGAACAAATGCCATTATATTTTATATCTATGTATATGTTTACATAATATACATGATATTTTAAATGTATGATAACAGGTTGTACTTTAGATTTATTTTATCATTTATTTCTTTTTCTTTTTTAGTAACGTGAATATGATGTGCTTAATTTGTCATGACATAATACAAAAAAAAATAAAAAAATGGTGGTCTAAGATATAGCCTATAACCAAGTATGCTGTTGGCATAGGCTTTTTTTTCACCTGAACAAATTTAGCATTACATCGCTTGCCCCCCATTGGATCATCTGCAGTGAATAGGTGCCGTCGGAATGAGAAACAATCACAATGTTTTTAACAGTTGTAACAGTTTAACAATTTTAACATGTTTATAACAGTTTTTGCTTGTAAACTTCTCTCCTGATTCCGACTGCATGGCTTTTTCATTGGGGGAAGCGTTATTATAGATTATGGACTCGCATTTTGATCAGAATCAACAGTTACAAACACCCAGCCTTTCGCTTCACAAGATGTTAACTGATGAACTGCAGTCATGTGGATTACTTTTGGATTATTGTGTTACTCATTCTGACGGCACCCATTCACTGCAGAGGATCATAATGATACATTTATCTAAATCAGTTCAAGAAGCAGAACTCATCTATATTTTGATGGCCTGAAGGTGAGTACATTTTCAGCAAATCGTTGCAGTTTTGGATGAACCATTCCTTTAAGGCAGTAGTTTCGTGTGTGTCATAAATAACATAAATCAGGTCAGTCCCTGGGGAAAGTAAGGCTGTGAATGAAACTCCAGAGGATCTGAGCGGATCGATCGCTGGCACAATCCCTCAGCGGAGGCCTTTCTCTGTGACAGACCACAGAGGAATTCCCCGCTCCTGATCGATGGCCCCATGAAGCCGGCTATAGTAGTGTGAGGGATCGGCTTTCCCTGACCATGACTGTCAAACAGATCCTGAACCCTACGCTCATACTACTGCATGTAACAAGGATGATAGCAGGAATGAGAATAAAATCTTGTTTACTGACATTTGGACTACATATAATATACTTTATATTTCAGAAAAACTAACAAGTTTTTGTCAACTAATCATGAAAACTTGATAAACAATATTTTTACTATGCCTGAATAATGCATGGGTAATGACTGCATGCTGTTGTGGGTGCTTGATAATAATATTCAGGTCTCTGGACAGGACTCAAAATACTTTTCACTTGATTTATCATTTGCAAAATGAAAGACAGATCACAATAAAGTAATAGCACACAGACATGCAATTCCAGGTATCATTACCATTGAAAGCACCACTAAATTCCCACTTCCAAGAAGCTAAATCTATAGGGATTCTATTTCTAAAGCCATGATCAAGCTTGATTTGATTCAAGCTAATGCTTTACTTTAGCTGAGAAAATTCTATAAAGTATCATTTTTCTTTCTATGCAAGAGGGAAAATGTAACTAGTTTACATTACAACTATAACAAAACTGGTATTTATGGATGAACGTGTTGGAAGTTAACAACTTCTAAACATCATTAACAATTTAAGGGGGCTAGACCCAGAAAGACAGATCCCAAAATTAATTTTAAAATGTATTTTCTAAATAAAATGTTGCTGCCAAATAGATTAGCCCATCACACATTTCTATTTTAATTAATTAAAGCTCTTTAAATATCACTACACTATACAGAGGAAATAGAAAGAAACACTACAGTGTGTCCCACTTTACCTGCAATTACTCTAAATAGTGTAATAATGTCTCTGAACATAACAAATGTGTGTATAATTCACTGCAAGTCAGTGAATGGTTAATTGTATTGCAGTTGCTCTTATAGTCTGTATCTAGGGATACTGGTGGGTTGAGTTTGTTCATGGTTGGTTGCTGTCTCATGGGACACATTTTGCTCATCTTCCCACCTCTCTTCTACAAATCAAAACTATGGCGGTTATGGGCTCTCAAAGCCATCAGAAATAGTGCTGAGTAACTAGATTCAACCATCAGCGCAAGTGCGGAGGAGAGGACGAGATAAAACGTAGCTAATGACACGATGCAATTAAGCCAGAGTCAGCAGTTCATCTGTTTTCATTTGCTCATTCACTTGCTTCATCAACATATTAAACCCACACAGTAGGTCACAGTTGGGCAGGGTGGTAAAGCAGCATTTACTGTGCATAGCAATGTCTGGTTTATATTACTTTGTTGATTATAATGGGAGTGATTTAGCTTAGATGTAGCATGTTGCTGCACATTTAACATTTAGTGTGGACACAGTGTTCACTTTTGGAAGTCTTATATTTTGGTTGACGTCAATTATATTTTGGTTTAAGTCCAATCAAATGATAAAAACACTTTTCACATACCATTATATTACCCTATCTATGGATGTCAAAATATGATTAAATGAATAAATATTGGATGAATCTGCAAAACAACAGTAAAACTCCATACTGTAGCAATAATCTAAGATCATCTAGAGAAGAGACTGTATGCTTTTTAACAGTGAAAGCCAATGTTGGGTATGAGTAATGTGCAAAATACTTTTTTAGACAATAGAAAAGAAATAAATCTCAAATCAAAACTGCCAAATTTACTGTCTCGGTGCTTAGTTTTACTCAGAATTACATCCGATTATGCAAGTAAAGCGTGTTGCTAACAACATTTCTGTTGACTTTCCACATATACACCACTGTATATCATGCAGTCATTTTGGTTTACGCAGAGTGCACGACATCTTGTCAAGTTGTCAAAAAAAGAGACAGAACTGCTAAAACTTTCTAAACTGCAATCACAACATCTACAGCCCACATTCTCTGTATGAAAAATGACTACATTGAGAAAACAATCCCTTTGCCATTGAATTGCAATCTGCTTGCTCGAGCGTCCTTAATTAACAACATTAACTCAGCCAAACCTTTGACCAGAACTACGTGTTTGTCCAAAACAATGGAATAGGGTAGAGTTTATTCATATTTTCTGCAATTCTGTAAGACTTAATGCATTGTGCCATTATAAAATTATCTGCAGTAGGACTGCACGATTATGACAAAAATAATAATTGTTGATTATTCCCTTGAAATTTTCATTGCTATTATTAATTATGATCATCACAATGTACATTGAATGATGCTTATACCATTGCTTGAGGCAACTGCATGCCATATTTTTTGATGAAAATATGCTAAAAACTGAAAAATGTATCGATTTTCTGTAATATTAAGCCTAAAATGTGAGCTATACATTGGATTGGTTTCGTCTTTAAATAAAAAAGTAAAAAATATGCATAGTATTATAATACTACACTAAAACTATAATTAAAACAATCCAAAAATCCCTTATGATAACATGTAAAAAGGAAAGAACACATCTTAAGCACACAGAAAAACATAAGTGGATTTTGAACGCTTAATTGTTGCGATTATGTAATTGTGGCATCCGTAATTGTAATTGCGATTAGAAATTCGATTAATTGTGTAGTCCTAATCTGCAGGTTGTTTTCCCATTACTAAAAAGAAAGAACCAGTGATACAGTGATTAAAAAAAGAACACAAACTAACTGTAAGTAAATATAAGTTCTCCTTCCATTTAAAGAAATAACTTTCAATAGTTTTCCCACACCCAAAAACATCTTACCGATGTGATACAGCCCAATCCAGTCAGTGGCATCCACCTCCTCCTTAATGTCCCAAGAGATCACCAGGTTTTGCCCTCGCCCAAGCGTGAACTGGTACGTAGAGGCCGTTAAGGAGGAACGGCTATCTGATGTCACCAGGTCCGTGTCACTGTTGGCCCGCTGCAAGCCCATTGGTTCGGGAGCTCCTCCTCTAGAGCTTCCCCCATTCCCAGAGCCGCCCTGCGCCGAAAGGCTGCGGAGGTTTTCTGGGCTCAGCGTGTAGCGCATGTGCGGGCTGCGCCTCCGCACCACCAGGAGATGTTCACGGGCGGTGGTGGTAGTACTGGTGGCCATGGTGACTTGGGTGGAGGGGTGGGAAGTGTGGTGTGGGGAAGGGGTTGGGTGATGAGGAGGGGGAGGGTGGGGGCGGGAACGGGGAGGGAGGACTGCCGTGGCCAGCGAGGGGCGAATGGTGGAGGTCGGGATGAGATGGAGGTAAGAAATAGGGGCCAAACGGCCAAAAAAAGGGGGTGGGGTGGGGCGGGGTTTGGGATTTGGGTTCAGGACCAACAAGACCTAGTCGGTTTCCCCTCCCTTAAGCTCACTAGAACTGGTGGTGTCATCTGAAATGATGAGTATATATACTTGATTTCCGAAATCTAGGATTTATGATCTCTAGGTATCTTAAACACAACTAATCCAGAAGACAGAAAGTTCCAAAAACCTGCCTCAAGGAGCATCTAATCCCAGCCAGATCTCTCAAAGCTTCATTTTTGAAGTCTTTGAAGTCATGCAGAGGTTGTTTCTGGGTGCCAAATAATCTTAAATCAAGGCCGAGATTTGGGTGCAGTCCCAAAACTCGCCTGTTGGCAGAAGCCCTAGTTAACAGAAGTTTTCTCCTTCCTTAAGTTCTCTAGAAATGACATCTGATATCATGAGCATTTGACTTCTGAAATTCCTAACGAGGTACCTTTAATGCAACTACATCAGAAGATTGTGGGTTTTTTGGGCCTCAAAGAACATCTTAGGCCTTTCAAAAGTTCATTTTCAAAGTCTTAATGGTGGAAGTCATGCAGAGGTTGTTTTTGGGTGCCATGTGACCTTAATTCAAGGTTGAGAATTGTGTTTAGGCTGAAATAGGCCAACAAAACCCACTCACAGCACTAGTTGATGAGGTTTCCTCCTTTTCCAAGTTCTCCGGGATTGGGGTTTGGCAACTAAACAGACGATTATATAACCCACTTCTGAAATACCAAACAGTCTTGCATTTTGTGCCGTTGAGGTATCAAATAAGCATCCAATCCAGAAAAGAAAACCCAACTCAAAGGCTGTCGGATACCAGTCAGGACTCTCAAAGGTTCATATTCAGAGTCTCAGTGGGACTAAAACATTGCGAGACAAAAATGAACTGAATATAAAAAGATTTTCTGCATCATAACAGTTTCTATCCAAATCATCTGCTATGGACATTACTGCTTCCTTTCATTTAATGCAGGCTGGATTGCTCCAGTCCATTTGTAGTAGCCAAGAGTGGAATGAAAATTGGATTTGGGATGTAAGGAATCTGGTCTTCGCTTTGTCTTCAGGTCCAAGAGATTGGTTGAGATGGTGTGGGATTCCACGCTGGGTTTTGGTCAATGGGGCAGGTACCAGTGGACAGAAAGGCAGGGTGAGTGATCCCTAAAAGAAACAGGAAAAAAATAAAAGTTGTTAAACAGGTAGAAATACAGATTTTATGAATTTGAACCAATTTACAGGGGTGTAAAAATGACTTCAGAAAGCTGGCAGTATCCTTATTTAATTTTTACACAGAGATCGGTAGGTCTCCTTATAAAATCTGTTATAAAAAGTTTTTGTTTTATTATGTGCCAAAGTTGACCGCTCAAAAATGGAAAAAAGCACTTCCTCTGCTTTGTTTGCATGCCTGTAACTCAAGAAGTATTAAAGGTATCTTCATACCCTTTTAAATTCTGTTTCTTAACAAGCTTTTCTTTTGCTATCTTAATTTTAAAGGCTCTCAGTGGTTTAGTCCCAGAGATATGGGGATCTCAATTGTGGCTCCATGAGAATACATTTTCAATGGTCAAACAAACAATTGTGGGTCACTCTGCACACAGCTGAATATTTTTTTTTTCTTTTAACAAGTAATATCTGAAGAACAAATAATGTTATAACTAGAAGTGTATCTCTGATTGTCTATCAACACAAATGTTCTAAAGTTTCCATGTCTCTAATTCTAAAAATATTAAAGATATTTTAACAAACCTCTATCAGTCAACAGTAAATAAAATAATTGTGCTGTATTATATTGTGCAATCCTATATGGGGCAAGCAGTTTGGAGAATGGATAGATGTGTTTGAACTTGGTTCATATTCAAATCTACAGCAATAGCCAAAAAAAACATAATGGTTTCAACAAACACACACAAATATCTCATAATACTGCCCAGGAGCATCACTGGGTAATCCTTTTTTATACTTAGCAGATTACACTACCTTTCTCCTCCCATTTTCCCCTCCCTT
The DNA here is from genome assembly GCA_032359235.1 of Enteromius mattozi. Taxonomy (NCBI): domain Eukaryota; kingdom Metazoa; phylum Chordata; class Actinopteri; order Cypriniformes; family Cyprinidae; genus Enteromius; species Enteromius mattozi. Next base: position 14,797,759 of record JAUMHE010000042.1, read on the forward strand.
CATCTCACCCACAGTCAGTCCTGTTTTCTAAAAGCGTAGATGTGTGTGCATCTCTCCAGCGGCTCCTAAATTAGATGTTTCTGCTCGAGTTGTCAACGCAGATTTCCAAAAAGGGTGTGAAACACCGAGCGATGCGGCCTGCCCAGCGTACCTCAGCACGTCCTGGCCAACGACCAAACACAAGTGCCTTATATACTACTGCCAAAATCATCCACGAGCTGCCTCTCTGTGTCTGTAGGCCACTCTACAGACACTGCCTCATCCCGACACCTCGATTTGAAGTAAATACCTTTATATGTGGTAATAAATCAATACCATGGTATATCAAAGGTACTGCATCTAATAGCATAATACGCCACTGTTTTGCAAGGGGACTTTATCAGTTAAACGCTGCTTATAAAAAGAATCAAAGAAGCTCTTGTTTATTTCTAAACAATAAAAGTGATTCATTTCTTAATTTGATGTTTTCAAATACACCACAAGTCATTTGCTTTTGACAGAGTGAAGCCACTGTGATAAATCGCTGTGCACTGGTTTAATATGGATCCAATTACCCAGATCTACAGAAATGAAGAGAAACAGAGACAGACGGAGATACTAAGAAACAGAAGAGAAAGCAATGAAACTCGGGAGAGAAAGTGTGATCAGGATCAGATGGTGCAGTGGAATTTACGTAACTACAGCGGAGACAGAACAAGAGAGAGAGAGAGAGAATAAAAACCATATATCAGATATGACATAAGAACACAAGCAAGGCATTAGATCATAAACATCACACTTTAATGACATCTGCAGCCAAATACTGTTTACGTGGTGAGGTTGGTGCAGAGAGATAGTGATTGTTCAAGAAAGACGTCATTTGTAAACAACTCATTCTTTTAAGACAGTTCTTGCTGGTAAATTATTGATTAAATGTACAGAACTGGTTACCACGATTTGTTCACAAACTGAACTGACTGGAGATGATGTTCAGTGAATGTTTGTAATGCTTGTAGGACACTTCTATGGTGCTTTTATGTCTTTTTTGTAATTGTACGTCAATCGGCATCCAACAAATTTTTCATTTCAGGTTGTAGAAAAAAAAGAGTCACAAGGGATTCTAAAGGCAAGACAGTGAGTAAATCATGACAAAAACATTTAATTATTGACGAACATTACACAGCCATTCTAAATACTCTGGAGTGTTACTGCAGCATGCCAAAAATAGTCAGATGCTGTACACTAAAATATCTCCTGAGCCGCTTTCCCCCTTACTCTCATGTGCAGTTGTGCACACATTTATTTATTTTAATCTGTACAAACAAACAAACATATATATATTTATATTTATATTGTGATAAGACAAGATCGGAACTGACAAAGGCAAAGTAAGAGAGAGTGAGGGGCAGGATCAGTAAAGGTCCTCGAGTTGGGATTTGAAGAGCAGCACAGCTGTCAAATGTTTTCAACATTAATAATAACAAGAAATGTTTTATATGATCATGTGACACTGAAGACTGGGGTAATTAGGCTGAAAATTCAGCTTTGAATAACTTAGTTTTCTATCTTTATATATTTTAAAATGTGTTACTTTAAATTGTAATAATATTTCACAATATTCCTGTTTTCACTGTATGTTTTGATCAAATAAATCAAGTAAATAAACATCTTTTAAAAACAAATAAAAAAATCTTGCCGATACAAATTTTTGAACAGAAGTGTAATAGCCTGCTATTTCTACTGGCAGTCTAGTTAACCATGTGAAAACGCTGTTGTAAATGTAGCTGAATAAGTATGAGCAATAAAAAAATGGACAAGTGAGGCTGTTGAGCAGGAGTTGAGAAGGTCCCACTGGGCGGTCTGGTGCTTATATAACTGCCATGCTGTTCACTCACTCTCCCACACATCTCTGCTGCATTGTTCAAAAGTGTGACAGCAAGGAACTTTCCTGGGAAATCAATGAAAACAGGAAGAAGGGAGGTTGAGGGGTGACAGGTGAAGTATGTTTACCTTTCAGTGAAGAATACGAATTTGTACCTTTACTCTCGAGAGCACAGGATCGCTCATGCTGTCAAACACAACATGGGTGAACAACTTGGGTGAATGTGGTGACATACAAACGATGGTTAAAGGCCTCAAAAATCTTTTATTTCAATTATGTTTTTAAAGAGATAATCTGCTGTATTTAGCTAATCATCAGTCAACTATGATTCACAATGATAAAATTAAAAATTTCTTGTACATCAAAATTACATCATAATACAGCAAAATTAATCTTAAACAACATTCTCCACCCATTGACTATATATATATATATAGGGTAGTCAATGGCTACCGTCAACTGTTTTAGTTACCCACATTCTTCAGTATATCTTCTTTTGTGTTCAATCAAATCATACAGATTTGGAACAACTTGAGGGTGTGTTAATAATGAATGAATTTTAATTTTTCTTCTTTTAATACAGATTACATTCACCACAGCTTTTCAAACGTCAAACTAACTCGCTTGCGGCGTGTTGTACTCACCGGCAGCGTCAGATATTTTAGGATTTTTTCTGTTCTCACCTTTTTTTACAGCTAAAATTAGCCCTCGTCACAGTTACGCAAAGCTTCCAATGAAACTTTTTATCATTACTTCAACAGCTCATCTGTACGCCGCTGTCAGAGCAAATCCTCAGAGGAGCGACTGCTCTATTTTACAACAGCAACAGCAGACAGTGCATTGTTACACGTAGCTCATGCGTATTCAAATGCCATGTTAAAGATAAATGCATTTAAATTATCTGGCTGGTTAGTTAAACTGTTGGAAACCAAATATTAGACCTTTATGGTTCTGGAAAGCTGGTGTAAACAGCATTTAAATACACTCAATACAGGTCTTGTGAACAGTGATCAAGAACTGCTCAATTAGATGTCCAGACTAACATATTAAATGCTCAACAAAATCTGAAATTGATGACACCACAATAACATACAACAAAGCGGCAGCTGATTCAAATGCAGAACTCTCTACAAATCAGTGGGAACTTCTGTTACTGAAACTAACAAAACATATAGGCCCCTATGCATGAACTTTTTAAATTCAGCAACCATTTTCTTTTCAAAATGCCCATTGTTGCAAGAAGGGATGTGCACTACACAATTTTAAAATTAACTACGCTCAGTTTAACATCCATGGAAGCTTTACTTTTCACAAAGGGTTCCTTATAGTGGAAAAGAGTCCTTTAAATGCTTAAAATGTTCTTCAGTGTTGATCTTTTGGAAAAGAAAATGGTTCTGCTATGACAGAAAAGCTCAAACCAGGGCCAGTTAGCCAAAGTTGGCAAGTGATGACCTTAGATTTAGCCTGTCATGCCATATCACAGGAGGAAAGAAGAAATAGGGGAATAAAACATGCCATTGAAGCAAATTTTCATTTCTAATTTGTATTTTTTTTTTTTTTAATAAAATATAGCTGGCTATGATGCAACATTTTGTGGCCAATGGCCCTCAAACTAATTTTATTTTTAAAGGGGATATCTAATGCCCACAAAGTTTGTACAACTCTATAGGGTCTTCATGAAGTATTTGTAACAGACTTTGGTTAAAATTCCTCAATGGACGTATAAAAAATATGTTTTTTACCTTGCCAAACCATTTCTGTGCATATCTCTTTAAATGATAATGAGCTACTGCTTGCCTGCTTACTCTTTCTTCAGTGGGTGAATTGCTGCCTTGGACTGCATTTATGGCTCAGAGGTGGTCTTATTCAAATAGCTAGCTATCTACATAGAAACTGTCTGCGATCTGAAACGTCTCACTGGATGACCGAGTTTCAGACTCAGACAGCCCATAACAAACGGGCTGTGTGTTTTCTTTTCGTCTCTTCTGAGCTGGCAGACCTGCCAGAAACCTAACTAAAGGGGGAAAAAAGCTAGAAAAGTCTGATGTCCCCTTTAAGAGTGATTTTAATTAGTGGATGGCCTGAAAGACTCGACTAACTTAATAACTTAAGTCCTGAAAAATTAGGCTGGTTTCCAGTTGACCTGACTCAGATCATTTGCGTTTCTTAGAAACCATTTAATTAAGTATCAACTTGCTTTAATGATGCTCTGAATATTTCATATGGAATGCTATGGTAATTAAACATTTTACTATTTTTATATTGACATGGGATCTTAACAGGAGAATTTGCCAGATCAGGATAGCTTCCAAAAATGAAAATTCTGTCATTAATTACTCAACCTAATGTTGTTCCAAACCTGTAAGGCATTTGTTCCTCTTCTGAACACAAATAAAGAAATAAGCTTTCTGGCCCTGTATAGACAGCAACACAACTGACACATTCAAGGCCCAGAAAGGTAGCAAAAACATTGTTAAAACAGTCCATGTAACATCAGTAGTTCAACCATAATGTTATGAAGCTAAGAGAATACTTTTTGTTGGCAAAGAAAACAAAAATGACGACTTTATTCAACAATTCTTCTCCAAATCATTCTTCGGTTACCATCAACAGCACCTCTGGAAACCAGTGAGCGTACTCTCCATAATGGTGATAAACGTGACTGGGAGATGAAGAATTGTTCAATAAAGTCGCTTCAGAAAATTGCTGTTGAACCACTGATTTCACATGGACTATTTTATCAATGTCCTTTCTACATTTCTGGGCCTGGGAACATTTCTGTCTATGGGGGGGGTCAGAAAGCTCTCAGATTTCATCAAAATTCTTTTTTTGACATATACTCGTTCTGAAGATGAACGAAGGTCTTATGGGTTTGGACCAGCATAGGGATGAGTAATTAATGACAGAATTTAAATTATTGGGTTAACTATACCTTTAAAGATGCAACTCTAATTATCTAAATAAACAAACACTTGAATGTGTATTTTTAATGACGTTAGGGAAGCAAAATATCCTAAAATTTGCCAATTTATGAAAACCCAATGTTTTTGCCTGTAGTGACCTGCACTAAAACACAAAAGTTGACTTTACAAATACACATACTGAGAAGTACTGATGAAACACAGAAAGAGCGCCGTCAAAAATTCTGATGCAGTTCCATCGTCCCTCCCATGGTTTCCTTTCCTCTTAAACTCATCAATTAGTCTCAGATTGCTCTGAGAGCATCACAGTAGGTGTTGGTAGCAGGTGAAACTAAATAGGATCAAGAGGAGTTTCACACTAGCAGAGGAGCTGACAGGAAGTGTTAGATATCTCATTTGTTATACTCCTCTGATGTGTGCTCTTTATGTGATGGTCAGCAGGATATCTACACTCCAGAGCACTCCACGCTGAGATGGCTGAGATACAAACAGAAGGGTGAAGTTTTAAGGGAAAACTAGGTCAGGCATTTTCCTGATGTCCCACACATACCAAAACTACACAGAGCAGGACTTTGGATCTATTTTAAAAACATGCCACATTTACGAAGTCTCTGGATGTGCTTTAAACACGACAGTCTGTCAGTGAAAAACAAGCAGTGTTGCTACAGATATTAAAGCTGTTTGATTAAATGCATTTATCAGTCATGAGGTAACAACACCACTATTTGTTAAATGATGTAAATGAACACTCCAAATTCTACAATGTTGACTCTTTACATGCCTAATCTAGTTTAACACTGAATCCTTTTTTGAAAAGCTTTGTTTTTTTTTAACAAAATAAGGTGATTGTTTAATATTACTTTTATCCTGTATAAAATTATGAAGTAGCTTCAGTAATTTTACTATGCATATTAGCATAATTAGCATATATAAGCATAACTGCATACGTTCTCTAAGGATAACTTCAGTCTATCTACTTTGTTTGTAGTGTAGTGGCAAAGACAAGTTCACGAGGTGGTCATCTTGTAAACACAAACAGGTAGCAATAGTTTCTGGCTACTTTTTTCAGCTTCATTGGTTCCATAAGCATTTTTTTGTATTATTTGCTTAAGAGTAAAAAAATAATTTCTGGTTACTGGACTGCGCCAACACCCCTAAAGTATGGGGAGGGCAATATCTGCCTTCAGTAGAAAACAAAAACCATAAAAGCTATGTTTTCAGTAGTTTGCCTAGTAATACAATCCAAAACAAAGGACAATCTCCCCAAGACTTCTGATTAGTTCTTCTGATAAACAAATCAGTGTATACTTCAGCTCATGCCCGATTTCACTTACGAAGCTATACGCTAGCATGCTAACTGGCACACACACAGTAGGTGTACGGCTGATCTCTGGGCGAGGATTAGCGGGTGAATGGGTGGATTTAGCGCCGACAGAACTCTTCTATTAATCCCTGTATTACCACGCAAGTCTCATCTCATTTCTGAGGCCTGATCGGCCCTCCCTCCATCTCTCTTCCCAAACACAACCGCACAGGCTCCAGTCTGCAGCCATCTCATATTTTATCTCTGCCTCCTCCACCTGTCCTACTGAGATTTTATCATTACGCTGTAATTTCTTCCTAACATGTTTTTCCTAGACTACACAGCATATGTCTCTCTTATCTTTTTGGATTACAATAACACACTTCATCTTTCTGAAATAATAAACAGAATATCCACTTTTTTATGCTTTCTACTGTGCATTACTATGGTACATTTTACGAGTATATGTCTAAATATGCCATTTGCATGTATAAATATATATATATATATATATATATATATATATATATATATATATATAGATGAATA
>JAUMHE010000042.1:14827267-14844465 GCA_032359235.1 Enteromius mattozi
GGGATAATGAGGGAATAACACACACCTGGCCATGGAACAGCTGAGAAGCCAATTGTCCCATTACTTTTGGTCCCTTATTAAAGCTGACAGTCTGCAGTTAAAGCACATCTTGTTCGTTTCATTTCAAATCCATTGTGGTGGTGTATAGAGCCAGAAAGGTTAGAATTGTGTCGATGTCCCAATATTTATGGACCTGACTGTAGGTATGAGATCAGCGTATGATTCTTCATTTAAACATCACAGCTGTTTTGTCTTGTGTTTTACCTTTGGGCACATTGAGGTGACCCATAATCCTCTGCACTGAGGCCACGGGTTTCTTCTGTTTGATGAGGCAGTGTAATAACACAGTCTAAAACAAAGACAAGACAACATTTCAAACAATATTTAACATGCTTCTAAGTGCAACAAATTATTCAGTGGGAAATGTAGTATTTACGATTTGTTAGTTATTATATACTTTTGTTATTTATTTATCATTTATTTATATTACATTGATTTATTATTTATAGTTATTTTTTTTCAATTCTCTTTTATAAAAATATTGTTGTTCATTTTTATTTTATTTTATTCTATTATTAAACATTTACCATTTTATTATAAACTAAACTACTTTCTTTTTCCGTTTTATTTTTTGTTGCTTGAATTTTTTGTCCAGAGCTTGTTTACGCTTTTTTGCATTGTATGGCACTAAAACTCTCTTGTATTTTATATTTTTTTATTCAAAATATACATTCTCATTTTTAACCTTTTGAGTTCGGAGTCAATATGACTTGTTTGCTTGAGATTTTTTTTTCCCCCCATCAATGTGAAATACTTGCATTGGGTTTGTTTAAAAGGTGCTACATTAATAAAGATTGATTGCTTGATTAATATAAAGCTACTAAATATTTTTCAACTAAGAAGACTGGAGTAATGGCTGCTGAAAATTCAGCTTTGTCATCCAGAAATAAATTACATTTCAAATAAAAAGCAGTTATTTTATAATTAAACTTAATGATTAATATTAATAAATTAATAAAAACAAATATTACTTAGTTTAAATCCAACTTCCTTACTGAGGTTTAATTAATTAATAGCAATAAAACACTAAGCTTGATATTATAATAAACAGAAGCCTGTACAGTAACATGAGGTTCATCTCACCAATGAAATAAATGCTCTGCTCCAGCACACTGTCCTGAACGGCATCATTTCCCACAATGCTCCTGACTGCACTGAGCACTTCCTGGTTGGCTGTGACTGCAGGAGCAGAAGCTGAGATGTGCAGGTCTGGGATAGAGGTCAGGGAGGGCGGCAGCTGAGGTTTATCCAGTCGCAAACACAGATCCAACATGAGCAGCCACCTCTGAATATTATTCAACTCTTTGCCTGTGAGGACAAAGGAACCGATCACAGCTGAAGTGTGAAGGTTTATGGATGAAAAAGAGAAAAAGTGGAGATACTAACCTTTCTCTAGGAGCTGGTCCAGTGTGTCGTTCTGTAGAAGTTTCTCCAGCGGGGTTTGGGGGAATTGCTCCAGCAATCCCAAATAGTGGACGGCTTTCAGTAGGTCTGTGGGAGACATCTTTGAAAGGTAGGACTCCAAGACCATTGTTACACTGGCCAGAAACCTGAGTTAAAAAGCAGCAAGTGTTAACACTAAATATTTAATAGAATATGGATTTTCATTGTAAAACGATGTGCAAACAATGTGCAACATTTGGAAACCAAGTGCTTAAGAATCAAAACAGCTTACTGTGTTTTTTTGTCTTTCAGGTCATGATTGAGGAGCGAAAAGACTTTTAAAACAGAAAGAAGGTCTTTCAGGGTCAGACTTTCGGACTTCTGGATGATTCTCTCTGCAAATGCATCCAACAGGACCACAGGTCTGAACAAGAGATTCTCAAACGTTAGTAGAAAGAGAATCACCTGGAAAACATGAAAACATTTTATTAAAAGACTCAAAACTATGCTGCACAGTTTACTGCATTGAAGCTGATTGTGTAATTCATCGTAGACCACTAATAATAAACATACCTTTCTGTTCTGACACTGTAAAGGCCGATACATTCAGGCCAAAGACAGCACAGAATTTTTATACATCATTTCTATAGTACATTATTTTTGTTATGGCCAATAACTAATCGTTCAAAGGTCTGAGGCTGGTAAGCTTTTTATTTATGTTTTTTTAATCTTACGCACAGCAGGACTGCATTTACTTAAGCAAAAATACAGAAAAAAACTGTAATATTGTGAAATATTATTACAATTTAAAATATCGGTTTCCAATATAAATATATTTTAAAAGTATTATTAATTTATGCTAAGCTGAATTTTCAGCATTATTACTTTAGTCTTTAGTGTCACATGAAATCATGATCCTTTACAAATTATTCTAATATGATGATTAAGAAAAATTTCTTATTATTAATGTTGAAAACAGTGAAAAACTATTGTTGTGGTTGTTTTTAGATCTTTTGTAACATTATAAATACTGTGTAATTGCTGAATAAAATATTAAATTCATAATCAAAATCAATCACACTGATGCTAAACATTTAAAGAAGCGTACAAGACAAAAAAATTAGTGTAATACTGCTTTAAATTAAAAATGTAAATGTTTTCTCTTTAAATTAATTGCATTTTTGTTTTTGTTTTTCTGAGCCGAAAATAAACCTCACACATTTTTACCTGATTTACTAAATTTACCCACTAAAATGTCATTCAGTTTAACAATCGTGTCAGGCATATTTACAACAAAAATCAATTTATGACATTAAAAGATGAACTGCTTTCACCCCAAATACTAATTAGTTGTAAAAATATTATATATATATATATATATACATATATGTATATTAATTATATATATATATATAAGTACAAGTCAGAATAAGCATATTTAAATTTTTACATAATAATTGTGTTACACTGAATGACAATGTAACGTTATTTCAACCAAATTGTGACATTTTATTCTCCAAAAACGTATTTGAAACCTTAAAAATAGAATCTTTACATACATTTAAAGTGCTTTCTATGGAGATGAAATCACTTTTATGAATTTCTTTTGATGCAGACATCTTAATATCTTTGACCCACATACTGTATGTATGCTGCTTTATCTATTTTTAAATTACAATTACTACTAAACATACTAAAAGGTGAAAGTAAAAAGTGAAATTAGGCATTGTTGTTTCTTTTACAATGACAATACAAATCTATTATATTTTATTCAAAGAAAAGTAAATGTGGCAATGTGCACACGGGCAGCTGTTTGGTACTTTTATAACCCGGCAAAGAAAAATATTTCATTGTATAAATGGCAAAAATTAGGTTTTAATACTAGTATACATCTGTGCTTGACTCACTAACACACAAAATACTCCTCTTTAAACGTACAGGTCATTTTGACATGGATCAGTTTAACGAAAGGCTTAGATCAACCTGTTTGTTGGACCACATATCAAATGTGTTGGCCATGTACTCCGAGATGGAGCTGAAGAGGGTGTAGTTCCTGTAGTGAAGCTTATGGCAGGACTTCAGTACCAAAAGAAGTCTATTGAAGGGAAATTCATGCACGTTTTCTGCAGGAAGCAATGAGAAGTAATGTGACAGTTATAGGTCTTAATTCACTTATTCTAAGGGTTTACTGTAGTTCTGGAAACATCTGAGAGGATCACGCTCATTCTCACCAGATATCTTCTTGCTGCAGACATCCAGCAGAGGTTTAAAGTTCAGGTCCATGGCAGCCAGGCTGGAGAACATGTACTGTGTGTTGGGTGAAATGAACTCATCTGCCAATGACAGAGCTTTGGTCTGAGGGAGGATAGATGAGACACTACTTCATTCTGACATACGTATGTGTGGAATTATTTTACAAATGGCAATAAAGGGTGTTACAATCTCAGCATCATTATTTCTCCTTTGATAAATATATTCATACGCAGTTTGACTTTGTATAAATATAAATTACTAAATATTTAAACGTCATGGTAACAATAAAATAATTAAGAGTAATTTTGAGAATATTATGTGCATTACAATACTAATAATATGAAATGATATGACGTAAAATAAAATGTAAAATTATTTAAAAAATTGTAACAAGAATATAGAGTTGTTAATGAAAAAAAGTAATCTCAATGGTGTTAAAAAATAATCTACAATGATACAAAAATCATTTCTTGTTTTCATCCTTAAATGAGCTTTAAAAGAAGAAAATTGACTCAGAATCGATGCACTTTAGGTGATATACATAATAAAACATTTGTAATCTAACCGCCAGCTCGTTCTTCAGAACCATCGGAGAGTCTTTTCCCACAGCGCGCATCATGCTCTGCAGAACAACCACATTCTGGATCTCAGGAATACGATTCTTTATCACCAACCTTCCAAAATCAGAACGCAAATTGTTAAAAACATACACAAAGATGTGTAATTTCATGTTTGGGCTGTAATAATTTTCAAACCTTAAAGCCTCTCTCAGGGCCTGAACGTTCCTACTGTTCTCCATCTCCTGAATACTGGAAGCCAACACTGAAAGAGACCTTGCATCAAACTGATTCAGCCGCTCCTGGATGGGGCAGACAGAAAAGAAAAAAAAAAACCCAAAACAGGTCAGTTCAGTAAATAATTCATAAACACATGAACGTAATACAACTGAAATAAGATGCATTGCATAAAAGTAGACATATTAGCTCATCTATTAGAAAAAAACAATTACTTGAAAAAGGATACTCTTAAGAATATACTAAACACAGACAAAGAATTGTTAAAATTATGATTTAAGTCATGACAGAAACAGAGTGCACACAAAGTTTTCTTCTAAACTGAGCATTTTTATCAGACTCCTATGAGTAGCTTATATTAGCGAATAACCACACAAAAAATTTACGTTTTTGTTTGTGTAATAAAATGATTTATTATGTATATATCAATACACACATTTTTCTTAAATACACACATGAATGTGTTTGTATTCAATATATATGTTATATATATATATATATATATACTACCGGTCAAAAGTTTTGAAACAGTAAGATTTGCAATATTTTTCAAAGATGTTTCTTATGTTCATCAAGGCTGCATTTATTTAATCAAAAATACAGGGAAAAAAGCAATATTGTGAAATATTATTACTATTTAAAATAATGGGTTTCTATTTTAATATACTTTAAAATATTATTTATTTCTGTGATGCGCAGCTGAATTTCAATCAGACATCACTCCAGTCTTAAGTGTCACATGATCCTTCAGAAATCATTCTAATCATTCTAAATTATATATTATATCATATATTATATATTATCATCATCAATGTTAAAAAGCGCTGTGTTGCATATTTTTGTGGAAACATTATCATTCAAAAAAAGAACATTTCATTCAGCCCAGACTCATTAAATTTATTTAAAGTGTTGATTATTTTTTAAAAGATTTCTATTTCCAGTTCTTTTGAACTTTCCATTCATCAAAGATCCTACAATTACAACAATTTCTCCAATTAATTGTCAAAAACATGTTTTCAACTTTGATAATAACTAAGCAGCAAATCAGATTATACAAGTAACAATTTTTTTTACAATTAAATGATATTTTCAGCAGAAGACAAGCCTCCAACGTGATCAGATTCTCAGGACTTCACTCACCTGTACGACACGCAGCAGCGTCTGGACGACACGTGTGTTTTGTGAAACTCCCAGGTTGACGATGGCCAGCAGACTGTAGGCCAGATCTTCGCTCCTCATGCGCCAGGCGTCAGTCGTGGCCCGGTCACAGACCTCCTCAAACTTGGGGTGCTCAAACATCAGCTGCAGCTCACAGCGCCGCTGTTCGTCCGTCATCCTCTTTGAGCTCTCCCACATGCGCGAGAAGATGCTGCTGATGTTGCGCTGCGAAGCTGGGAACCGCTTCAGTGAGTCCAGCACATCCGTGGGGCACGAACAATTCTGCAAATGTGTATAGAAAAGAGTCCTTTCTGCTTTACCTGAGAGTTCGCTGGTCTCTGGAGAAGCAGCGGCTCGTTTCATCTGAACATTAAGGACTTCTTCTCCACTCTGACTGTAATACCGGACTTGTTTTAATGTGTGTCCTTGCATGCTTTTTCTTCCCAGCTGAGATGGCACAGCAAAGCTTCTGCTTTTATAGTATAAAGACTTCTGTGTCAAAATAAAAGAGTCACATTTCCACAGTGGTGTGGATCTCAGAGCACATCTGAGCATGTCCAATCCTGATTTATACATGCTCATGTTATCATCACAAGGGCACAGGGTGATTCTCCAACGCTTCAGACAAGGTTGAACCTGTTGTAACAAATGAGAAAGTAAAATAGAAACCTCTGTACTTACTAGAGTTTGTGTTACAACTGTAAAATCATCAAAAAACTAAGTAGTTTTTGGCTTAATTGTAGTATACTTTGGATGAAACTGATCTTACCGTTCATTTGTTCTATGTGCTCTCATTTTCTGCTAATGTATCCGATAGGGTCACAGGTTGGATGCAAGATCTTGATATTTTACTAAAATAAAATAAAACAGTATTAAATACATATTTGCCCTACTGCAAAGAAAATACATTTCCTCATATATTAGCTTTCATATACTTTAAAATATGTGACGTGAATATATATTTATATTCCTAAAGTATGAAACTTCACAAACAGTAATTCACATAAATGTTTATGATATATAGCTAATAGGGTGCAGTGCGTATACATTTATTTGAACACTCTATACACTATATAAGTTAGCACGTTCCCGCACATTATTGTTTCGTAAGGGTGAACAGACATACTATTTTTTAACCTTAAAGAATAGACGCATTTACTGAACTTAAACTAAAAATGTTGAAATTTGCTCAAGACATATAAAAATAAATAAATACATTTACTCGTGAGGAGAGCCTACATGTCCTTGCACAGAAACCTTGAAGTAATGCGCCGCTATAGCTGTATAACCCATGCAGTAATTGTGGTACAGTGATACATTTTAAGGCTCTAGTCAACTTTAATGATCGCAATGTAAGGATCTTACCCTTCATTTGCTGTTTTCACGTGTGTACGCTGCAGCTCTCACTTCGAGCGCAGCCATGACAGAAACAGCGAGCGAGCGCGCGATTAGTTCCGCTTGTAGTATCACGTGGCTTCCATAAAATGCCATACATGAAATAGTTCGGTAAACACCAGTATGACTTGTTTAATTCATGTTATATGTCAAATTTGATTTTTTGGTCTATTTATAAAAACACAGATTCAGAAACGAAAGCAAAATCCGAAAAGTTTCCTCTGACGAGCCTCTTTATGCGGAACACACACTGTTACCTAGCAACCGCGGACGCGCTCGTGAATGGGAAAACATGGCGAAGTTCGTTCTCGCAGGTCTGTATAGAAACTGTAAGCTGTATTTTTAGCACTTGTTATATTTTTATCGTCTAGCAAAGTCTGTACCTACTGTATGGTCTATCATGTCACCGTCAAAAGTTCTACCATTATGTTTGCGTTTATCAGGAAAGGCTGATTGTCCTTATTATGCGAAGGCTGAGCTTCTGGCTGATGTCCTGCAAAGAAACCTGCCTGATTTTCACATTCACAAGATCTGTGTGCACCCCAGTGACTGGGAGGTAAAGCTGAAATGTTTATGGAGCTCTTTAATGATTTGCACAGAGTTCACAAGCTTTATGTTTGTTTTATGATTGTGTTCTAATTATACTGAAGCATAGTTTCTTTTCAGAAATGGTTGGAGGACACCTGTGCATCAAATGGCTGGGAGCATTCAAGCTCTCCTATCATATGGAGAGAGCTGATTGATCGTGGAGGGAAAGGAATGCTACTCGGAGGCTTCAGTGATTTCTTTGAACATGCTCAGGTTTGCATAGGACACTAAAATAAAGCAGGAATCTATTTATCGTAAAGTAATCAAGAAAATGTTAGAGCTTACCTCCATAAAAATAATCATTTTATAGAAAATACAGTATAAATTAGGGTTTTCTTAGTCGGTTTGGCTCATTTTTAATAACTATTTTAAATGCTATTGTATATTTGTGGGACAATACGACTCTCATTGCATGTCTAAAAAAAGTAGTAACTCACCCAGAACAATATTATTATGTCAGTACATCATAATGGTACATAAATGGCTAATGTCACCAAAATTAAGTGTTTCTGCCGTCTTGTGAGACACACTAGTTGCAATGTTTATTTATTTAGATGATTACTTTTGTCCTCTCCTGCAGGGTTACTATGGCATCACTTCAGATATGAACTCTGATCTGATGCTAAACATTTCCGCAGAGAATCAACAAACTAAAGAGATGTGTATAGAAGAGGAAATGCACAGACACACGTCTTTCAGACCTCTGCATATCTGGATCAGCAGGTGGACATGTTTTGTCAGGTCTCAGTATTTACTTATTGCTTGGATGCATGGCATTTAACCTGACAAAACTCTCTTTCAGTGCTCTGAACCCCATCTGCTACAGCCTCATTCCTCAGTTGTTCTCCCCGGGGCTGTTTCCAGGTCTCCCCACCTTCAGCCTTCACCTCATGGATGCTGACGGCTCTGAGGAAATGCTACAAGGACTCAAGATGGAAACAGAAGACCTTGCCCTGCATCGGCTACATGAAGTCACTGTCCATTTAGATCAGACACAAGCATTTCAGGAAGCCCACTTCATCATTTTTCTGGATGACCTGCAGCCTTTGTGTGAAAGTAATGATGAGCAGGATGGCAAGGACCACACGGTGAGCCGGGTGGCAGAACGCTTTTGTTGCTACGGGCAACTCATCGAGGCGAATGCACAGAAAGACGTAAGAGTGTTAGTAGCAGGAGACTCCTTTGTTAATCTGAAGTGCTCACTGTTAATCGAGAACGCTCCTTCTGTTGACCCGCACAACTTTGTGGCGATGACAACACAACTAGAATACGAGGCGAAAACTCAACTCGCTCAGAAGCTGTCAGTGAAAACTGCAGGTAATATAGTAGTTTTTTATTATTTTAATAATTACATTTTTGATTAAAGCTATTATAATAATTCTAATAATAATAATATACTAATACTATAATAATAATCATTGTATGGGTAAATTATTACATAATTTATTAAAATACTAAAAAATAATTACAAATATCTATAATCAATTTTCTGTCTTTTAATGTCTATGCTTAAATGTTCCCTTTTTATTTCAGACATCACTAATGTCATTGTATGGGGAAACATCAGTGGCAGTTTCCATGTTGACCTACAGAGGGCGAAGGTTTTTAGATATGATGGCGCAATTTGGAGACCAGATGGTTTTTCTCAGCAAGTCATGGAAATGATTTACGATTGGTAAATATCATTGTGGTGCATGAATCATATAAACCATATGGCTCTTTCATGAACCGTATGGCTCTTTCTTGCAGTTCCATTTATGAATCATTATAAAGGGTATCAGTACATAAAAAGTCTGACTTTAAATGGTTAAATTAAATTGGCATCTTACACATGCATGTTCCATGCATATCATAAATAGTCTAAATACATGTTTTATTTTCAACTCGTGTAACTATCCTTTTTTTTTAATAAGGAAATGGCTGCAGACAGATTTTATGAGTTTAGTGCATAAACACCGTACCACAATTTCATCAAAGACCAACAAAGCCACAGCAATATCTACAACAAATGGAATAATGACCATTTTAAAGGCCTGGAATCATGATGCATCTCCAGAGGACGTCTTCTCGTTGGGTGTAATTAGTACAGGCAAGGCTATCTGAATCACTCTCAAACATGCAACAAATATGGTTTGAATAATGTATATTTTATAGTTAATTTACATGACGTGAATGAGCATGACTGACCTCTGTAATTCTGCAGGGCAGTTTGGGATTCCAGCAGGTTTGGTGTTTTCTATGCCTGTGAGCTTCAGGGACGGCTGCTGGGCAGTGCGCTCAGATGTTACTGTGACAGATGAGTTAAGGCAAAAACTTAACACTTGTGCTGATGAACTTAAAATGGTGAGTAAATAAAGTGAAAAACTGTTAAGCGGCAATGTGACCTTATTTTGTCAGAATACAAACTTTTTAAAAAAACAATCAGAAAACACATATAATCATCTTCGATAAGATTGCAGTGATTAATCAATGGTGTTTAATGCTTTTATTTGCTTCAGGAGAGAGACATTGCTGCTGGAATACTGAAGATGCAAGACGGTTCTCCAAAAGCAGACTTCAGTGACTCATTCCTTCAGTAACACGACACAACATTATTCTAATCAGAACACTTTTTGTTAGCACTTGAATGCTTCAAATGACGAGTGTGATGACCTTGGAATATAAAATATTCAGCTCAATTCGTGAAAGACTGTTGGGCTTTACAGAACGTAGGAATATTGCTAAATGCATAAATGTAAATATGCATTCTCAGAAAAAAGCAACTTTTCAAAAGGTACAAGTATGTACCATTAAGTTCTTATTTGCACAAACAGCTTCTGTACTTTTTTGTGTGTGCATGAGAATGCTTCAAAAATTTTGAAAATCACTGCATTACAGGAATAGATTTGAACTTTTTTGTGTGTTTTAAGTATTTGCCTGTCCAACCTTGAGAAACAGAAAAGGTATTGGTAATTTTTAAATTTATAGTTGACAAATATTTCCATTAATTCTAAAATACAACATAATACAATGCATACTTCAAAAACAAGTAGAAAAAGCTAAAAAGTTCTTCATAGTGGAACCTATTTTAGTCTTTGTTTTCGATGCCAGGACTTTGCTGTGCTGTTTCTAGGGTGTTCTTAGAGTTTTAATGTGTTGCTATGGGGTCACCTAGGTGGTTGCCCAAGTAAAATGGAGCCAGATATCTAGATAGTCTAATCGCAGCTTGAAAGCACCTGGCAAAACACTCACATGCCATTTTCCATTAATATCATAGACCTCTGTAATGCTTTCATCCTCAGATATTTATCGCCTCCACTTAACGAGATTACAGTCACCTCTGACTATAAGCAGTGCCACCATCTGCCTTGGCTTCTGCTGCCAGCTCTCCACAGGCCTTCACAAACTGCCTGTCCACTTGGTAGCTTACCTCATGAGGCCTTCGTCATGCCTGTGTTATCTGAGCACAGTCAGCAGATATTTCATGCAAAACATTATGAATCATCCTGCTTCTTATCCCAATGTCCACCCATTCTGAACACGCTAAAGATCCCTTGTTAATTTGCATATTAGATCCTGTTAAAATAGCGTTAAAAGTTATGATTGCGGTTATCTTTATAGTTAAAATTCTGGCCTTAAAGGAACAGTTCACCCAAAAGCGAACGTTTGATGAAAATGTACTCCTCCTCAGGCCATTCAAGATGTGGAAGAGTGTGTTTACTGGAGTAGATTTGGAGAAATGTAGCATTTCATCACTTGCTCACCAATAGATCCTCTGCAGTGAATGGGTGCCGTCAGGGTCCAAACAGCTCATAAAAACAACAAGTAATCCACACCAGCACCCATTCACTTCAGAGGATCCACCGGTGAGCAAATGAAGTAAATTCCCCAGATGTGTTCTGATTTGGTGAAATTAATGTACATCTTGGATGGCCTGAGGGGTTGAACTATTTCTTTAAACCAGGAGTGTCCAAACCCCTCCCTAGTTCACAATTTACAAATAAGTTCAGTGAAAACAATCCATGTTTAAATGAACACAAGGCATTTGAAGATGAAAATCAGCTTATGTGTGTATATTAGAGATACATGGAGGTGCAAGTCAGAATAACAAAATAACATTCAACAATACATTTTGTAGTTAAATGCTCTAAGTGCTTTTTTTATAGATCATAAAGCAGTAACAGCATGAGCAAAACACAATCACTATTACACAAAGATAACCTCTCTGTAAATATCTGAAAACGCAAATCTCTGCGGTCTGGATCAGATGTGTCAGTTTGTGGCTATATCTACAGGAGAAAGGGCAAAACGCAAAATCCTAACAAAACAACAGATGCGACAAGCAAGTGTTTTTTTTCCACATTGAAATTAAAAATACAATCACAGCAACGCTGAACATATTCGTGACTATATGCGGCGCAGGATTTTAGACCAATCAGAATTTACAGTGGGTGGGGCTAACAAAATTCTAATTAAAATGGAATTTATTTTTCACATTATGACTGGTTAGGACACAGCAGGAGAATAACTTTTGAACTTTAAGGAATGTCAACCTGCCTCCAATCAATCAACAGATCTGTAAAATGTCAAATATATACATAGTTTTTTCATACATAATTCCAGTTTAAAAGATATTTCCCTTTAGTATTAATAATTGAAAAAATTATTGAAAAAATAAAAAAATAAAATAAAATAAAATATATATATATATATATATATCATAAATCTTATATTTTTCTAGTGTCAAGAAGTCACTGAGACTTTTGACACTGACATAAAGAGAAATGAAAAAGTATTTTTTAAAAATAATCCCAAATATGCTGTAAGAGTTTCATGTTGTCAATTCTAGAAATACCTTGATGACTTATTGCAAACATCTTACAAAGATACAAATAAGGCTCAGTCATTCACTGAGCATTCCCCTCTTATAAATGCTCATTTCAATTAAACAAGGGAAAATAATTCAGTCAAGCCCATGCACGAAATCTACCCAAACTTCACACAGTTTATCATCTTAATTGTATTTCAGGCAATCTGTGAGCTCCTGATGTGATTTGTACAATGAAACGTTCAAGAGTTTAGAGTCTGTAGGATTTTCTTCTTCTTTTTTTTTTTTTAAGTCCTTTATACTTTCCCAGACTGTATTTATTCGATCAAATTATTTGATGTTTTCTATTTTAATTTATTTTAAAATGTAAATGTTATTCCTGTGATGCAAAGCTGAATTTTCAGCATCATTAGTCCAGTCTACATTGTCACATAATCCTTGAGAAATCATTCCAATTTGCATAATTACTGCTCAAGAAGCATTTATTATTATTTTTAATGTTAAAACAGTTTGTGCTGCTTCATAATTTGTGGAAACAGCGATATTTTGTCAAATCTTTGATTAAAAAGTTCAAAAGAACAGCATTCATTTGAAGGAGAAAACCTTTTATCAATTTTATGCTAATTCTTTCTGCATAAAAGTATTCATTCCTTTTAAAAAAATACTAATAATAAATCTTACTGACCCCAGACTCTTGAACAGCAGTATTTTTGGCATGTATTTTTCCTGCAAACAAATGCACACAAACAATACTTCAAAAGTGTAACCAATTATAATATGTTGAGCCTGAATATAAGTTAAACTTCTATTTTTTTTTCTTTTTACATGAATGCAGAGGGTGTAAAAAAAAGGAAAAAAAAGAAAAAAAAAGCAAGCACTAACAACGAGGAACTTTTCTGATAGCTAAAGTGTTCTATGCTGCATTCACAAAGTACTTTACAGATTACATCCTCAAAAATCAGTAAATGGCACGATCCAATATTGATCTCTCAAAACGATTTTCAGTATTTTATTTGCTATGTGTTAAACTGTTTTTAAACTTCTGTCTCCTAGAATATAAATCTTGCAGTTTTTTTTTTTTTTAATTTATTTGAGACGCATTTAATAGTAAAATATTTTTAACTCTAACCAGTTTGAATAAATAAAACCATCCACTTCATAGGAATATATTAGTTAAGCTAGAATTCTGAAAAGAAATCTTTAACATGACCAACTTTTCATTGAGAATTTGCAGCCGTATCCTGCTCATCCTCTCTTTCTACAAAACCTCCCAGCCCTACAAACAAATAAAACTCAGCCCACATGGCTTCGTCCCATGACCTGATGCATTAAACCTTACGACAACGGTCAGCGTGGGACTGACAAACCAGAGGGCTCTTGTGTCGCAGACATGTGGTCTTTGTCAAAATATACAAACCGTAAATTATTAAAACTAAGTCTATTGAAATCTGAGTGGCTGGATTTGAGGATGAAGGCCATTTGGATCAGTCCAGAAAAAAAAAAAAAAAAAATTACTGTCGCTTTAAGGATTTGTGTCGAATGTTTTACATTTTGGACATTCACCTGCTCAAAAGAAAACAACAGCCAACCGCCAATCACAGTGATCTCACTCCTGAAAACCACAAAATAAAGGCAGAGCTGACCGCAACATTCCCTTTCACGAATCATTTGTGTCAGTATATGGTAGGACTATAAATAAAATAAACAGTTTAGATGACATGAAGCTAGGAATCTTGCTGGTCTGCATGCTGCTGACTGCTTGGCGGCGTGTCTGTGGACGCTCCGCCCACCTCCTGTCCATCAGCACCGAGGCCCAACCCCTCATCCATTTGTTCCAGTTCGCTTTGGTCCAGAAGCTCAAAGTCCTCTTCCTCGGCGGGTACGAGCGTGACATCCGTTTGCTCTTCGGTGACGTCTGCGTCCTCTTCTTCTGCGCTGGCTTCCTGGGTTAAAGGCGACTCGAGGGGCGATTCCATCGGGCAAGGAGGCGTTTCGGTGGGAAGAAATGAAGCCATTGACGAGCCCTCGCTGGCCTCGGTAGACCGCAACAGGGCTGAGAGAGTGTTCTGTACTACGGTAGAGATGGCCGTGCTCACTATCTCCTCGCTGAGGGCTTCCAGGGACCGAGCGGGTCTCGAAACGCCCACAGCCAATCCCCCACCCTCTTTTTCAGTACCCACAATGCTTTGGTCCGCCCCCACCGCTTGTCCGTGTCCATTGAAGTGCGTGTTGACGAAGTGGAGCGGAGATGCTAAGTGCTGAATGAGGAGGCTGGCCGGAGACTGCGACTCCCCCTGGAGCTCAGATCCAGACGCTCCTGTCTGCTCAGACCCGAGGACGCCCAGCGGGAAATGGAACAGACCCGGCTCAATAGAAGGCAGCTCGTCCACTGATGGGAACTCTGCTAGGTCTCTAGAGAACGCCTCCTCCGGCTCACTGTGCACGCTCTGCTGATCCAGGTCTGCTGATGGAAACACAGGCATTTTTTGGAGTAAAACCATTAATAAAGTAGAAGCTTGTGTCTATTTACACTGAATGCAAATAGCAAGCCTTGTTGACTCTGCCCACCGACATGTGATTGGACTAGACAATGCCACACAAGATGGCTGTCAAATGTCAGCTCCAGTGGCGTAGATGGTAAAGTGCGAGCTATAACGTTTTTGATGAGATCAACACAAGTTCTAACTTTTTTTCTTATCTTTTCAAATTTCATGTCACATCGGAAGGGCATTTACTTACTTTATTTTCAACCATTTCCTTCATTTTTATTGTATCGGGTAAGTGCAGGGATGGCTTTATTGTCCCAATAAGGTTTTATAACATACTGCAATACTGAGGTGCAGATAATTGCCATTTATAAAATATATAATAATTGCTGTTTATTTCTATTTATAAATAGACATAAATCCTGCTATTTTAACATGGTGTAAATAGAATCTATAGCTATTTGTAAACAGCACATCGCTAAAAATATTAGTGTAAACTGCATCTAATTTCTATTTACACTTAGTAACTGTAATTACACTTGCTTAAAATAATTACCATTCTTGGTTGAACGTGTTAAAGTCCAGCCCTAACATTTTGTTGTTAATTTTTTTTTTTTCCACACAAATTTAAATTTGTGCAAGAATGTTTTTAACTTTCGAAATGTACAAATCTGAACAAACAACAGAAGTGTAAAAAAAAACCCAAAAAACATTGAAACCTCGTGTAAATAATGTCATTTCAATGTTTGTTGTGTTACTTCTTTTGATCGGTCTCACTAAACTACAATTTTATATACATTTTTAAAAAGACTTCCATGCAGATAAAAAGCACTGAGTACCTTCAGAGACGTCTGTGAGCTGTGGTGTTGTGGCTCTGGACACAGAGAATCCTCCGCTCTCCAGTATAGATGCCTCCTCATCAGACAGCTCCGAGTCTGTGATGGCCATCGCCAAAGCCGTAGTCTTCACATCCACCTGATCACAGGAGCAACCAATCAGTGACCGGAATCACATCACTGTTCACTAAAGATTTCTTAGAAAGAACTTTTATATTAGAAATACTTTTATTCAACAAGGATGCATTAAATTGATCAAAGATGACCAAGACATTTTAGATTTTTAAATATAAGAAAAAGCTAATAAATGCCGTTATTTTGAATATTAAATAATAATAAAACTACTCCAGTATAAAACTGCACAACTGCTTTCGTCAATGATAATAATGATAAATGTTCCTTAAGCAGCAAATCAGCATAATAGAATGATTTGACACTGAAGACTACAGTAATGATGCTGAAAATGTTTAAAAGGATTAAATATATTACACAGCCCCCTGTATCAGGAAACTCACAGTAGGGGCGAAACATGACAGCTCCTCCTCGCTCTCGCTCTCGGTCTCTGCCCTCGGCTCATCACCCTCTTCCTGCTCCTTCTTCAGCTCTGCACACACACACACACACTTCTCCTGAGCGCAGTCTTAACAGGAAGCGACACACTAACAACCTGTTTGCAAAGAGCCTATTAACTGTGATATCTGCACAAAGAGCACATAATATACTGGCACCAAAAAACACTTTTTATTGTTATTATTAGCCCGATATTGGATGCAGATAATTTTAGGGATTAATTTTTACTGTATCTAAAATATCTTGATGCCTGATTTCACTGATTTTTCAGCATGAGCATAGTGGCAAAAAATATCAGACATATCAGATTTATTACCAGCTTTTACATAATTGTAAAACTAAAATCACTGGTATAGAATCTATATATACACGGGATTATATTTACCACTAATATAATATTTTTGGTTTTGAAAAGTTTAGGAGAGTAAATAAAGGCAAGGCTCTCACTTCTCTTGTCATATTTGCGGCGCTGTGTGTCTCCTTTCATGCTGTAGTCCAGTTTCATCAGTATGGGCTCCAGTCCGGTGTACATTTTCTGGATCAGCTCATGGTAAACCACCAGCGGCCACAGCAGCACACTCAGCACTAACGCAGCACAGAGAAAAACAGCTGCATACAGTACTGCTCAAACGTTTGGGGTCAGTAAGAGTTACTTTTTATAAGAAATTATAGTTTCAGCCAACACGGATGCATTCAACGAGTAAAAAACTTCATCTTTTTTTAAAGAATCCTGGAAAATAAAATGTACAGTATAAAGAAGCTTTTAAAATACACATAAAAACTCTTTGATCCCAAACTTATAAAGACAAAAATATGGAGATAAAATAATGCCAATAAGATTTGCACGTGAAGAGTACGTGTTGTGCAA
>JAUMHE010000042.1:14851313-14863942 GCA_032359235.1 Enteromius mattozi
AATAATAATAATAATAATAATAACAATAATAATAATAATGACAGTAAAAATACAATTAAAGAAAATTACATTTAACACAATAACAAAACATGACAAGATAAAAAATATAATGCAGATCTAACAATAAAATAGAACATTTGCAAAAACAAGACAAAAAAGAGAAATTAAACACAACGGTTTTAGTCAATACAAATTTTTTATTAATTTTAAAAAAAGTAAATTAAATGTTGTACATTTTTTTAATTTTCTTTTAAATGTAAAACTGAGATTCTTACTTCATTCTTGCCTTTCATTTTTTCTCATGTTAAATACCAAACAAAACAATAAAACATAACATTTGCAATAGAAAAGACAAGCTAATAAAATAAATAGAATAAAATTATGAAAACTACATGGAGATATGCAAAGGATCAATTTACAGTAATCACCATTTGAAGTGAATCAAACCCTTTCATAAAAGTTGTCCTAAAACTAAAACAACAATACCCATTCTTGTCTTACGCATTTTAAATTTCGAACTAATAAGATCAGCCTCAGTTTAGAACACACTTCCTTACCTCTGCCTTGACTATTCTGTCAATAACAGTTTCCAAAGTCTCGTCAGGGTAACATTTAATGACTCCTTCCACATAACAGCGTCTCCTGCGCACGGCCTCCTGCATGCTCATGCTCAGGTTATTGTAGGTTTTCTGCGCTGCAAGATTCTGGCAAAAACAAAAAAAACACTGGCAGTCAACTAAAACATCACCATACAAGATACTGCTTCCAAGCTCAATAAACCGGTTCTGTCTTTAATGTCTGAAATGAAAAAACAAGAAGAGATTCTCACAATCACATCAAATCTGGAATATAGGGCAACCACCTTCCCTGAAAAAAAACAAAACAAAAGCAAGTAAAAAGGAAGTACAATATTCTGTTTTTGTCTTGTAACGTGACTTGTTAAGTACTGTTTTAAGTACCATCTTCATCCACCACTGGGAGAGCGGACACTCGTCGCTCAACAAACACAGAAAGTGCATCGTACACAGTAGCCGTCTGTGAGACGGTCGCCACATCTGTGAACGTTCCTATTCCAGCGTCTTTAATCTGCATCTTCAAGAAGCGTGGCTTGGGCACTGAGGCTCCCTAAAGATGAAGAGAAAATCAGTATGCACATTTATAAACATGCCGAACTGTAAAACGATGAGTTTAAGTAGAATTAACAACTGGATTTATTCATCTTACAAATATGTGAAGGAACTTGAGTATTCTCTTATGGGTCAGTATGTGAAGGACATTTCCAGACTCTGGGTCAATGACCGGCAGCCTGTGGATTTTGTGCTTCAGTAAAGAGTAGACGGCATCAAAGAGGCTGTGTACAGACAGGAAAAATATATAGACGCGTATTATAAAATATATTATAAATAAATACACTACTGTTTGTGTTTGGGCTTTTTTTTTTTCTATAAAAATCTATACTTTTTTTCAGCAAGGATGCATAATATTTATCAAAAATGACTGTAAAGACTTACTGTATGTTTTGAAAATTTCCTATTTCAAATAAATGCTGTTCTTTTGAACTTTCTATTTATTTTTGAATGCCCAAAAAAATGTGAGAAATGTTTCTTGAGGAGAAATCCTTATATGTGACCCTGGACCACAAAACCAGTCATAAGTGTCCGTTTTTCAAAACTGACTGAATAAATAAGCTTTCCATTGATTTATGCTTTGTTAGGATTGGACAATATTTGGCTGAGATACAGTTATTTAAAAATCTGCGCTCTGAGGGTGCAAAAAAATCTAAATATTGAGAAAATTACCTTTAAATTTGTCCAAATGAAGTCCTTAGCCATGTATATTACCATTGGAAAATTAAGTTTTAATATATTTACTGTAGGAAATTTACAGAATATGTTTATGGAACATGATCTTTACTTAATATCCTAATGATGTTTGGCATAAAAGAAAAATCTATAATTCTGACCCATACAACATATTTTTGACTATTGCTACAAATATACCTGTGCTACTTATGGCTGGTTTTCTGGTCTACGGTTACATATTAAAATGATTTTTGAAGGATCACATGCTACAAAATTCAAACTTCAACCTCAAACTTTTCAATAGTAAGTAAAATCAACAAATCAATGTAACATCTTGTACACATTATGATTACAGTATAATTAGTCTTACATATAACAATCGTACATGGCACCAGCAACCCTGACAACCACCTAGAAACTCGCATAAGCACTATTTTTCATACCTCGCATCCGGTGTGATACTGATGAGACGTTGATCGTGATATTGCAGATAGACGTCTGAAGAAAGAGAGAGCACATGACAAGACAAACAGAGAAACATGGGAAAAAATCAAATCTAAGTCGTTCATCTCAAGTAACACTGTGCAGTAAATTTGCCCTTTAATCACACAATGACAGCTGTGTGAGATATATTGAGGCCTGTGGAGATACAGGCAGCCTGATAATGTTTCAATACTAAATATGTCAAGCTAACATCTGTGATGTAAAGAATGCTTATTCAAATAGTAAATAATCCATTTTAAGGAATCAGCATTGCTATCATTTTTTCTCTTTGACAAAGAAAACATGAGGGCAATTACATGATCACATTTGTCAAGGATGTGATTCGGCAAAGCACATATTACATGCTGTAGTAAGTCAAACCCACTGTTATTTAGGACTTTTATAATAAAAAAAAGACAGTGGTTGTATATGACATCTGTGTATGACATCCCAACATCATCTGTGTAGTTCAGATTATTTACTTTGAAATGAATCACCTCTCCATGTCTCAATCTTGTGTTCTTCCAATTCATAGATCTGAACCTACAAGAGGAAGAAAGTAACTATAAAATATATAATAATTATACAGTTTTGTGTATATATAAATATAGACTACTACTTAAAAGTTTGGGGTCAGTCGTTTTGAAAAAATCTCTTATGCTCACCAAGGCTGCATTTTTTTTGTTTGAAGATACAGTAAAAACAATTAAATTCTGAAATATTATTTCAATTTAAAATAAACATGTTATATTTGAATATTTTTTTAAACGTAATTTATGCATGTGACACAAATCTGAATTTTCAGCATCATTACTCCAGTCTTTAGTGTCACATGAGCCTTCAGAAATCATTATCATATATGCTGCTCAAAAAACATTTCTTATTATTATCAATGTTGTGCTGCTCAATAGTTCTGTGGAAATATGTTTGTGTTGCATTTTTTGGTTGCACTTTATCTTATACTATGTGTACAGTGTACTTACCAAATAAAGTACTGGTAATATTAAGGTTAATACATGGGGCAAGGGTAAGTTCAGGGTTAGTATAGTTCTTACCTAGTTATTTTAATTACTATAAGTAAATAGTATGTACTTGAGGAAAAAGACTATAAAATAAAGTGCTACCCATGTTTCTTTAAAGATTCTTTGATGAATATAAGGTTTAGAAGAACAGCTTTTATTTGAAATAGAAATATCTGTAACATTATAAATGTCTTTAATATATCACTGCTGAAAATAGTTAAATGAAAAAAGTAAAAAAAATAAATAAAAAATCTTACTGACCCCAAAATTTGCATATACAAAATATAATTAATATTCTGCTTTTTTTTTAAAAAAATGTCAAACTCTATAATTACAACTAATTATAGACATATAAATAAAATAAGAGAGGGGTAACGAGAAGACAGTGTCTAGACTGACAATCTAGATTCTGTAACAGACTGTATTAATTTTTTTTTATTTGGAAATGTATTTAATTAATGTAATTAATATATGTAATTGTTGCGGAGTTGACTGATTTGCAAACGAAAGGCTCAAAATATCAGGTTGAGGGAATCATTTGCAAGAAATAGACTGAGGCCGAATACTATTTCAAGTCACTTTGTTATTGTCTACCAAAGAAACAATATCTGTTTCATGCAGCATTATGTGCACAGCCAATGCAAAAACAATATGATTCAAACCACGAAGGACAACACAAGGTGATCATTAGAGAAGAGGCAGAGATCACAACCCACCATGGGTGACCTGTAATACCGATGAAGAATATTAATGAAATCTGTGATTGTCAGCATACCTGGGGAAAAAGGCAAGGGAATGAAGTAAACAAGAGAACAATTCAAATAGATAAAAATAACACACACACACACACTCTGATCAGTCTTACCCACAAATCTCTGCAGTTTGTTGTCCCATAAAGGGGCAGCTCTCAGACCATTCGCGACCAAAGCAAAGAAGGCCTTCTTCACCTGTATGGAGACAACAGATCTGTGTTCAGCTCTTCTAAACAATATTTTTTAAAATTAATTATTGTGTATACATTTGTAATTATATTAATTCAAAGCATTTTCTGTTACACTGAAGAAAAGTAATACCTGCAGTGTGGTGTCAAAAATGACTAGTTTGCAGCTGGTGGGAATTGCATCATAACAACAGTGTTTCTTCATGAAGTCCATATAAGCTTCTGCGTTTGGATCGGGGTCTGGAGAGACATGAAACACACCAAACAACACTGAATATTTAAGATGCTGTATGTAAATGAATGTCCATCATCAAACAGACTTATGAAATGTTCATTGACCTACCTACGCTGTTCATTATACTGTCCTCATGGCAATCGTCCTGTCGGGAACAAAACAGTACACCATTACATTTTCTTTTTAATTTGCTCATAAATTAAAATTAAATTACAAAATGCAAGTCAGGTAACAATTATGGTAAGCATTATCTTATCAAAACATAGTTTTCATTACATGTCCGTCTTAAAACGTGAAAATCTTGATTACAGACCCCGATCCAAATTCAGTATAGGTTTTATGAAGTTTGAGAAGAAACTCTTGTTATGATGCAATTCCCACCAGCTCCAAACTAGTCATTTACACCACACTGCAGGTTGGGATGCTTTGACAGAATGTTTTGATTTAATATAATTAAAAAATGTCATTCTCATGCACAGTAATAATAAAATATACAATAGCATTATACATGCAATAAACACGGTTTCTCTATTATTATATAACTATTACATTTAACATTATGAATTGTTCTTGTTTACTTCATTCCTTGACTTTTCTTCCCAGGTATGCTGACAATGTGACCCTGCACCACAGAACCAGTCATAAGTAGCACAGGTATATTTGTAGTAATAGCCAGAAATACACTGTATGGGTCAAAACGATAGATTTTTCTTTTATGCCAAAAATCATCATGATATTAAGTAAAGATCATGTTCAACATATTTACAAACGTCCTACTGTAAATATATCAAACCGTTTTATGTTTTTTTTATTAGTAATATGTATTGTTAAAAACTTCATTTGGACAATGGAAAGCTTTTGTATTCATTTCTCAGATAATGTATAAATCTCAATTTCAAAAACACATTTATGGCTGGTTTTGTGGTCCAGGGCCACATGTACGTATCACGTATATAGCCTCTAAATTATATCATTGGACTCATTTTATTTAATTTCCCCCAAAAGACAAGGTAATACCACAGCAGTACTATGGTTGTTTTGTTGCAGTACCACTTCTATAAATCCTTAATTCGTTCCTTCAAGCCTTTATTTTAACGCATGCATTTGCTTTACCCCTGCGAAAGAAGGTTTACCTGCCGTCTCTTACCTGCGTGCCAGCGTCCATTTGTGCGTGTGCACTACACTCGAGCTTCTCCACGCACCGCGCGTTCCCGCTTCCTGCGCATGCTCGTGGATCCCTCGCTATATTAGGATCAACTGAGGTCGGTTATTTAAGACGCGACGCTCCCGCTAAGCGCAGTGCAGACGGTGGACAGACAAAACGACGGCGCAGTGAAGAGAAGACCAACTATTTTAGGATATTGCTGTAAGAGTCCGGTTAAAAGCGGTGTAAAGGTGTCTTGTTTGACACACAGACAGCGCGAGAGCAGGCACGCGGGAGAGCGCGCAGGTTGTTCCAAATATAGCGCGTGGCCTGAGTGATATGCGCGCGACTGCCCATTCCTTCATGAAGGGTCCAAAATTAACACACACACACACACACACACACACTTGTACTTACTATTATAATAACAATAAATTATGCATAATTACATGGAATTAACCCTAAGAAAAACTCTAATCCTAACCGTCTAAAAAGTACATAAAGTTAATTAATATTACTCAGTACTTAATATATAATTACACTGTAACAAGG
This sequence comes from Enteromius mattozi, assembly GCA_032359235.1. Classification (NCBI taxonomy): domain Eukaryota; kingdom Metazoa; phylum Chordata; class Actinopteri; order Cypriniformes; family Cyprinidae; genus Enteromius; species Enteromius mattozi. The sequence goes on from JAUMHE010000042.1 coordinate 14,857,492, forward strand.
ATACCTTAACAAAAGTGTAACCAAATAATTGAAAGCTAAATGGAGAAAACAGAAATTGTGAAAAATTTAAGTGAATAAACTATAATAGTATAGAAGTGACAATAAAATTTACAAACTGCATGCTTAAAACATTTGTATTGCACCATACAATAAAACCATCAATATTAAAAAAAGAGATAAAAGTCAAGACTGAGATTAATATGTTTTTATTATTTTCATTGTTGCAGCTGTATGTTCTTTTATTATTTCTATACAAAATGTACAAAATTGGGAGAGAAAAAAAAAAAAAAGTTAACAGACTTTGGAAGCCATTAACAAATAATGGTGGATATGTAAGAGATCACTAAACAGGTATTAAAGGGTGCTTTCATGTCCAAGTCTTCATAATATTAATAATATTTGCTTAATTATATTATTTTTAAAGAACATAAAGCCAAAATTAAACTCATTAAAGTCAAGCATTGAGCCCAAATCTGCAATATTTCACTACTGGAGGATACCAAAATATTGAGGATTGTTTCTACAAACTTAAGCAATCTGCGATGAATGCTTTGTGGACGAGGTATGGCATCAGCTATCTGACCATTACAATCTAACTAAATTGTATAACTGACATTGTAAAAATACCCTTCCTTTCTGATCAAAAGTGAACAAAACCAGGCTTGAATTCAAACTACTTCCCAACTTGAAAATAAAAGCGTTCACAGGAAGGAACTTCAAAACAAAACAGTCCTCCTCAGGACATTGGCATGTTGTGCAAAACCATGCAAACTATTCAAAACAAGAACACGCACTTCCGTGAGTAAAAGCAGAGCCTTTTGTTAACTACTTGCCATTGTGTTCGCTTGGATGCTTTGGAGGTTTCACGTAACATCTAAAGCCAACCAAAACTAACCCATCCGGAAAGCGAAAGAAAAGAGAAAGCCTGTTCGTTCATACTGCATTAGTGCACTGCATCACACATCAAAACAAATCAAACTGTCAATCAGCAACCTCCTTACAGCCTTCTCCCCAACATAATGATGTCCCACCACAACCCGGTTATAACCCAGCCATTTGGCTGGTTTGTACACAACATTAAAGAAAACAGAAAGCGCTGACTGCATATGTAAACTTTGCTGGTTGTATTTTACTGTAAGACTCATCTAGCCGGGCATGAGAAGAGATGGCGATTTTCCAAATGGCAAAGTTGTCTCTGGGCAACATCTTTGAAACGGCGGCATGGAGCTAAAATGGGGGTCTGGAAATATTACACTTTCACTAAACGGAGCAAACCCAAGCCAAAGTGCTGTGAGACGAGCATACCACGGAGAAGAAAGAGGCGCAGAGTCATTGCGAGCTATTGCACATTGAGGGAAACCGTCCATGTGACTGTGACAGATCACTTCAGACACCAAACAGTCTTGTGGATGCATGTCCGACGAGGGCTTTGAGTAGAAAAGAGCAGAGATGATGGAGCCCCAGAGACAAAGCACCATATCCTGATGGGATGAAGAGGTAGAACCCTGCTGATCTGGCACAGCGCTGGGCCGCGGCTTCAAGCTGTCATTGGTCAGGACGCAGCAGTGGAGGTGTGAGGTTGGCCGCGGGGTGTCCAGCACGAGCTCGGGGAGAAGTGCTGGTGTCTCAATGGGTGTGTGCTTCATCGGGTCCAAGTAAGTGCGGCTGGTATTGGGAAGACGGCCGAGCTGGTGGATGACGGTGGAAGAAGCGATGAGACCGGCTACGCTAGTCAAGTACAGGAGACCCAGTATACAGGTAACCTGCAGGAAAGGAAAAAGAAAGCACTCTATGATTAACTGAAAAAAAACTAACAAACAAAAAAAAACCCTGAAGATTGCAATTAGTGTGATTATTAGTTTGCAAACGCTTTGTGTAGCTGTTTCTAGTGAAGCACGTAAATGGCTCATAATTCACTCTCTCAAAGCATTTCTGTTTCCAGCAGGTCCCTTATAACATATATTTGGAAATGCAACATGCATCAACCACCTTCTCAACTTGTGAAGTTCTTATAAACTAGACGTGTGTATATATATATATATATATATATATATAAAGAACCAAAGGGCTTCCTGGAGTTTTCTGCCAAAATGACTTTTTATATGATTTTTATGAAGTTAAGCTCAAGACATACTCTCTTTGGCTTTTTACGGAGTAGTTTTTGGTCTTGCTTTAGGTCTGAAATCTGTTATTCTGAATCTGACTTTATTTGTTGACTTGTCTTTGGACTCGTACAGCACATTATTCAACAATTTTAATTTTCAATAGCGCTATATAAATAATGTTTATAAACATTACTACTGTAAATTTACAGCTGTACTGTAATTTATTTATTTTTTATTACAATTAAGGATTTCTTCTTAATTTGAGGGAAATTACAATAGTAATTTTTAATTTAACAATTGAATTTAGTAATAGTAAAAATTGTGACTATATAATAAAATTACTATTATTTTATATTGGTACATAACCACAACTTAAATTTAAAACAAAATGTTGAAAATGTGCATATTATACTTTTTTTTTTTAATTTCAGACTTCCTGTTTTTGTGACATTGTCCTGTGAGATGTCAAAACAGGCATCTGTCATGCCATATTTAAATGAAATAATATTTAAGAATGGCAAATAGGGAAAATTGTCACTAATTTATTTGACTTGGAATACAGTGCACATCATATGGACTATGTCTTAAGTGTATTTAGGAGTACATATGGATTTAACTGTGATTATTGACCTTAGTAAAGTGCTGGTAGATAGCTGATAGAGCTTCCCTCCAATTGGTTTGCTCCAACAGGACGCAGAGATCCGTGTAGGTGAACCAGCCTCGCTTCGTTCCTTGTCGCTCCGCAATGCTACAAGGACAAAAATATTGATCTTTTTACACTGGAACATCATAACTAACCAACCAACAAAACAAGCATGTGTAAAGGCCTTGAACTTTGTCACTCAACAGACAACTTAAGAGAAATGTACAGCTAATCCAACTCACTCTGATAAACAGATTAGACTGCAAAGGGCAACCACATTAAGTCCAAGTGAATCACTGCCCAGTTGCAAAAGACTTGAATACTCATAGGCTATTTAAACTTAAAAATCATCTTTGATTTTTTTGGAAGAGAAGAACAATGATGTATGCTGTGACCACTTAAAGGCCAGTATGAGTGTTCACTTGAATAATATGACTTCGTATAATTTGAGATGTACTGTTACGACACTGTAGTGCACTGTAGTTAACCAACCTGCTTTCCACCTGACTGAGGACTTTAAAGAAGTCACCGGGCTCGGTGAAGAGGTTCCAGTCCTGTAAAGGAGAAAGATCTTGTTTCAAATCAATTTCTGTAAAAAACTCACAACTAGATCTGCAACCTACTCTAGAGTTAGCCTTAAGAAGTGTGTATAAAAGGACAAAACGAGTCAATCTACTGTAAACGGCCACAGTTCTTTGGAAAGATACAGAAAGTCACGCTTACGATCGCATTGAGGAAGTTCATCTCCAAAGTGTTGACAGTCTGAACATCCAGCTTGGCCGCAGTGCCCCATTCATCGTTGAAAACCTCTTCCTCTTCTCCTTCATCGTACAAATACTTACTGGCAACCATCTGGAGATAACATTAGAAATTCAGAGAAGGAAATAAGGGTAATAAATGCTTGGTAAAAATTTTGTGCATACCATTGATATCAAAAAGAGGTCTGAGGATGAGATCTGTTGCAGGTATTCGGGATTTCTGTGTCGCAGTCTTTCAATGTATATCAAGGCCAACATCATAGCGCAAGGAGATATACATGCTTCCCTGTAACAAAATAGTTAATTTAGCAGAAATGCATCACACGCACAATATTAATTAAAGAGATTATATTTCGAAATCAAAGATTCAAGGCGATCCTACCTGGCTACGTGTGCAGCGTATTTCTTGTGGAGTTTCTTTATGGGACTTGGGGCAGATTTCTGGAGCAGTTCCACAGCGATATCTAGAGGAAATACAATGATGAGTGATCAAGAAGACCGTACACACAAATAAAATATAAACATGGCCCTATCTATGAATGCATTCATATAGAAACTTAACCTGACTTAAAACATTTTTTATGCTATGACAAAGTATTAATACGAGCAATGTGTCTGCCCTGTATTTAATTTTAGATCGTAAATGTGTCACCATAGACCACAAAACCAGTTATAAGTAGCATAGATATTCGTTGCAATAGTCAAAATTATTGCTTTTGCATTTATGCCAGTAATTAAAGATCATGTACCATTAAGATATTTTGTAAAACTCCTACCGTAAAACTTATCAGAACTTATTTTTTGATTCGTAATATGTGTTGCTAAAAACTTTAAAGGCAATTTTATCAATATTTCGATATTTTTGCACCATCAGATTCCAAATATTGTCACATCATAACAAACCATACTTCAACGAAAAGCTTATTTATCCAGCTTTCAAATGAAGCATAAATCTCAATTTAAAAAACGTATCCTCATGACTGCTTTTGTGGTCCAGGATCATACATAAATAATAATGGCGTAATTATAACCAATTATCAAAATAAATAACAATAACAAATAATTAGTCATTACATAATCTTAAGTCAAACAACTCACAATAGCTTGAATGCAATGTCTGCCCTGTATTTAATTAATTCTAATAATTGAAATTGAATTGCTTGAGTGCTTAACATACAAATAACTTCTTTTTTTGCAAATATGGGGGACAAAAACAAGCAGGTTGATGACGATAAATGAATCGCGTTTGCACTAGTTTTCCTTGTTGACTCACCTGTCATGGGACATGACAGAGCATCCAAAGGGCTGTCAGAATCAAGACCATAATACAGTCGTTTCCTCACTCTCTCTGACCACTGCTCGTGTCCAGGCAGAAACTGATCATGATTACACAACACAGAAACATGGTTTAAACGTCAAATATCTTAACAATAATTTTAAAGGTGATCTATTAACGTCATTAAAGCCGCAACATCTCTGGTAACTTATGTGTTTTTCCCCTCACACCCAAACACTGGGCCTCTGAGAGAGCCTCGAACTAGATTAATACTCACAACAAATAGTTATCGTCTTACAAACTGAAACACAGAAGATATTTGCTGTACTGAAGAATAATTAGTTTCCTTGAGCCTAATATTCTGAGCTTTACACGAAAGAAACGTGTTTAAAGTTTTACATAAGTCTGTTTCGCGTGAGTTTCTCTGTCACGCGCCAAAACAGCGCAACTAGAACAAAAACACCAGAGATACTGACCGTAAACTCCTGGAAGTCAGAAAAGGTGAAAGTCCGCTCGTCAAACAAATCGCCAAAATCCATTATGGGTCTCCAGCATTAATTTAAAAGGACTAAAACACAGACAGGCCGAAGGAAGGCGTCGTGGAGGCGCCCTGTCTTTGCCGTGACAGCTGCGTCGCGACGTATTCACAATCACGGTTACGCAAGACATACGCTCAGTTGCTTAGGGCGGGACTACTGGACCGACCTTGGGCCAAACCTTTTTATGTTGTCATTTAATTATATATTTTCAAATAACTACATAGTTGTATGCCTTCCCTAATCGCTGTGTAACGTTTTCCACTATCACCGACCAACATTACAACGTTGCACATGTTACTTTTCTCACCGCTCTTTTTGTTGGACCAATCGCAGTCATTTATGATTACTCACTTTGACGTTTTTCAAATTATTTGCAATCGCGCGAGCAAGATTTTTATTTATATGCCAAGTACTAGACGATTTACATGTCAGGTATGTAAAAAATATTTCCAATAACACACAAAAAATACACTTATTTGAGTGACTCAATAGACGTTTCCTGTTTTTGGCCGTAAAGCGCCCCCTAGTGTAAAAAAGGTTACTCACTGAACGCGCTAAAGAACAATACAATACAATACAATACAACAGTAATAAAAAAAAACATTGTTTTTTAAATTATTTTATGTATTTTTCTAAACAAAATATAAAGGAAATACGTATGACATTTTTATGTACATACAATATTTTTTACGCAAAGATACGCAATGATCAGTAATCACAAAGAGCACATTTATTGCAAAATAAAATGCATACAAAATACCTTCACATACTTTATACATCGTATTTCTCCACCCGTTTTTTGAATAATTATTAAAAACAACTACTACAAAGCTGGAAATCTACATAGTACAGCAAAAACACACCCCAATGGCTCATTTAAACCTCGTCCCGAGTTTAGTGTCAGCCCTACAAAGTGAGCAAGCTCCCATGTCCTTCAAACTGAAGTTGTACAGTATAATAAACATCACTCCACACACACGTAACAAAAAAATGATCTTTAAATGCCCAAAAAACAAATAAATGTGCACATATTAGAAATTAACTGAGGAACTTCTGGGGGGGGGGGGGCGGGGGGGGGGGGGGGGGGGGGGGGGGGGGGGGGGGGGGGGGGGGGGGGGGGGGGGGGGGGG
>JAUMHE010000042.1:14876591-14895090 GCA_032359235.1 Enteromius mattozi
AGAGGGTGTGGTGACGGACAACAGCTGAAGGTGATGATTACAGAATGAGAACAGGTGTGGGTGTGCAGTGTATGATGAGAAATGAAGTCCATGATGAAATGAGTCCCAGGGAAGGTGGAGTGAAGCGAGTACCCTCTAGTGGTGCTAGAGGGCACTCATGACATAGCCCCCCCTCTAGGCAGCGGCTTCCAGACGCTCAAACACTAGAAAGTCTAAGAGGGTGGTGGATCGGGGGCGGAACAATAACTAGAGCAGGGGGAGGGATGGGGGGTAGAGTCCTTGATGATGTCACCTGCTGGAGCGGATAACTGGAACACCCTACAATGCGGAACAGGAGACAAAGACACCCTCCAGGGCGGCTTAGGCGACGGAGATGCCCTCCAGGGCGGAACAGGTGACAGAGATGCCCTCCAGGGCGGCTTAGGCGACGGAGACGCCCTCCAGGGCAGAACAGGTGACAGAGATGCCCTCCAGGACCGAACAGGAAACAGGAATGCCCTCCAGGGCAGAACAGGTGACAGAGACGCCTTCCAGGGTGGGACTGGAGACAGTGACACTCTCCAGGGCGGAGCAGGTGGTAGCGGCCACCTCGGAGATGGTTCAGGTGAGGTAGAACGCTCCTGTAGCGCAGGCTCTGGTCGTGGCTTATAATTGACACATAATTCTGGGGCGGCACTCCTGGCCTTAACTCGGGAACACGACTGGACCACGGCACTCCTGGCCGCAACTCGGGATCGGGACTGGACAACGGTTCTCCTGGCCATGACTCAAAAAACGGGACATGACAACGGCTCTCCCGGCCGTGATTCGGGGCTTGGGCCCGACAACGGCTCTCCTGGCCGTGACTAGAAAACGGAACATGACAACGGCTCTCGGTTTAACTCAGTTACATTTTTCTTATTCCAAGGTTTTTTTAGTTTTTATTTGCATTGTTTGCAGGCACTTTTTACTCTTTTTTTGTTATTGAATACATATCTATATCTATATTTATCTATCTGTTTGCAGACACTGTTGCATTTTTTATTGTACAGCTGTGCATCAATCCATAATGTTAATATACATACTATTATATATCAATATCTATCTATCTATCTACCTTCACATACACGCACACACACACAAAATTATATATTAGGTTGCTTTTATGGCTATTTCATTACTAAAATTAAAACATTTATTTTGCACACAAATATTTTGTGATACGAAATCACCTGGTCTTGGAAGAAAGTGAAGCATGATTTTTTTTCACAACAGCATTTAATAATTTATCATAACTGCCCTGAATTATAATGATTTCCACATAAGCATTTCCTCTTTTATCATCGCCAGCATCTCGTTCTGGGTGTTTGGAGGGCAGCAAACTGCAGCACCATAAAACATGTGGTTTATTACTCATTACTGGGTCAATGCGAGTCAATGGATGTGTTTGTAAAACACACAAAAATAACACAACATCAGCCGCCTACAAACGCACCATTATACTTCTATGCCCCACTTCATATTAATAAAGCTTCCTATTGCTTTTATGGCCATTTTAATTACGTCTATTTGTCTTCCTGTTCCCATGAGCCCTGTGTACGGATGCAGTCTGTTTCAAATGCAAGACGTGGACCATAAAACTCAGTCACCAAAATATAAAATTGCATTTGTATGCAAGCAGCTGTGTATTAGTCTCACTGCTCCATGTTCTCTAAAGAGAAAAATAACAAAGCTTGGAACATAAATATACATTTTAAAAGCAATCTCAAATCTTTTATTCAGAGGTCAAACTGTCAAATATATATATATATATATATATATATATATAGACACACACAGACATTTTTTCATCTCACTTTTGCTTAACTATTTAAACTTTAAATGGGCATTTCTACTCAAATAATGTGATTTATGTGGTATTTTGGTGATGCAAAGATGAATTTTCAACATCTTTGTCACATGATCCTTCAGAAATTAATCTAATATGCTGATTTGCAGGTCAAGAACCATTCTGTTGTACTTGCTGGTATTTTAGATTTAGGTTTTTAAAAGAAAGTTAATCAATTATTAATCATAATTATCTCATTTTAACCTACCTCTTCACACACATAAGCATAAGACATGTACACCAGTGTATTTGAGTCACTTTTACAGTAAAGCACTGAAAAACCATGAGCAGCAGATTGTTACCGTGCTCCAAACCGGTAAACAGTGCTGCTTCAGCTCTTTTAAAAGTTGAAGGGTCATTTACTACAAATGGGATCCCCTGAATAGAAACAAGGAGCTAATGGGCTTTAACCACCTAACTGCAGGCAACCAAAGCCCAAAGAAACAAACATCTATTTAAATAAAACGAGTTTTATTGTCATTCACAAGGCAACGCAAGCTGTTTCTGACACCTTTGATAAAACAACGTTTCAAGGATAATGACATACAAATGTCCAACAGCAACCACCAAATCAGTCATGAGCACCAACTCCATAAAAATAAGAAAGTTGTAGCTTGACAGAGACCTATATCTTTGTATTCGCAGCGGCCCCAAAACACATTTGGACTCTTAAGTTACTCTTAATGTGGCCAGCATCACTTTTCTGAGCCACTTTGTCAATTATGGTGGTCTTAAGGATTTTTTTTTACAGATGTGCAGTAAATCCATGAATAAACTTGCAGTAGCTCAATATAATAAGTTCCAGAAAGTGTGTCAGGTACAAAGGGCCCTCATTTTAGACTTGCTTTATTTTCAAGTAAAAAGCATCACCATGAAGACTCAGCATATGTATGATTTCAGTAATTAATGCTTGTGTTCAGCAAGGATGCATATAATTGACCATAACTGACCATTTATACAGTTACAAATGATTTCAATTTCTAAATAAATACTGTTCTTCTGATCTTTATATCTAAAAGTTTAACTTCTTTTTACTTGAAATGTCATCTTAATGTTTTTAAAACGCTTAAAGTGCCCCTATTATGAATTATGAAAGATTCATAATTTGGTTTTGGGAGTCCCCAACAACAGGTGAATATGCATGCAAGGTCGATTTCATTTAAAGCAGTGTTTGTGAGCTTTTAACACTACAAAAGCGGCACCTAGTGGCAAAGAATAAATATACATTTTCATTCAGACCAATGCTAAAAGAGCCACAAGTGGGCGGGTAATATGCTAATGTTTCATTTTAACATCAACATGGCTTGGGACTTATTTCAATGATTCTGAGTCGACTCTTTCTAACTTTATACATAGTGATTTTCCAATTTAAAACTTTGCAGGATGTTTTCATACATTTAGAGCTATGTTACACAATGTATGAAATCTCATTTTCAAAAATCCATAATTGGGGCACTTTAAAAAAAAGCATTTAATAATTGGCATACGCTACTTATCAAAAGTTTGGTGTCTGTATTATGATATTTTGGATGTTCAAATGGTCACCTTTTGATGGCACCTGAGAAGACTTGTAAATCTGCAGTAGAGGCTCATCCTCCATTGAATGCAGTTCAAGGAAAAAAATCAGCCCAATAGTAGCTTCATCTTCCAAGGTGGAATCTAATGATAAAAAAAGATAGAAGCAACAGTCTCAAGCTGCACAGCAATAGCTTATACCCTTCCAAATATAATTGGATGCATGTAAAAGTGAAACAATACCATCCAGACTTCTGCTCTTCCTCGTGGTGCAGCTGGTCTCACAACAACCACACACATGATTGTTTTGTTAGCATTAACAACCCAGGTTAGATAAGTATGTTAAGCGCTTTTAATAAATACAACTAAAGTACAGTGGTGAGAAAGCAGCAATTAAGAAAGCATCTGACCACAGCTAGGTCGAAGAGGCACAGATGTATAGTTGGTTTTCTGGGAATGTACTTGCATTGGTGTCTGGACAAACTCTTGTGATGGAGGTCCTACCATTGCTGGGGCAGGTCTCCGGGATTCAATGAAATTTTGAATTGGATGTCTGAAGATGATATTTTGACTAAAGCTCTGGTCTAAAGATGGTTCCCATTGATTCAATGGTTCAGCACAAAACAATAATCTACACGAAACTATAAAATAATATCAACAACCCAATAATTTCTTATTGTTGGTCTCTCAATTCATTCCTTTGAGTTTTCAAATGATGGAACGATTTCCTATCTCTCTTTAATACCGACTGACTGGAAAAGTCAGGTTAAATTTTGTCTCCGCCCTTTTAAATTTCCCTCCAGCCTACGCCAATCAAGAAGCTTGAGTTCAATTGCTGCCAACTCTGATCATAAGACAACATGAGCAAATATATTCAAAAATATAGTTTAAAATAGTAAATACTGCCATTATTATGAAAAAAAGGACATTTATTTTTAAAATATTAACATATATTAAGATTTGATGCATACTAGTCATCTTTATTAAAAACAGTTATTTTACAGTTGCATAAAGAAATGAGATTCAATAAAGACATATGTTTACATCTGAACTGTAATACAAGGGCTTTCTCCAGATAATTTATTGAAAATTATTATTAAAAATGTTTCCTTTATACTTGGATAAATAATACAAGGGTTGTTATGAAATCATTTATATCTACATATTAAAATTGGAAATGTTTTCCAAATGGAAAGGGATGTTTGTAAGAGAATTTGTGTGAAGTTCATAGGTAACCTGTTGTAGTAATTTGGATATATTTCTGTATTTATTGCTCCTTTTCATATTTTACTGTTTGTATATTTCGAATGTGCAATGAAATCAAGTAATCAAGCAAAATCAAAAATTACCCAACAACAACAAAAACAATTCTACTCAGTTCTGTTTTTTTTTCAGTTTCATTTACACCACACAAATACACTATTTTGGGTTGCAATGGATTCTTTCACACTTTATCATACAAACCACACCCCTGATTCCCTCACGAGCATAAAGCGTGTTTATCTGGTGGCGTGCTGTGTTAGTCTTTCACAGAATTTCACGACATGCTTTGCTAAACGCTCCGACACGAGAGGAAGCTGTGAGAGGACAGGTCTCAGATCAGTTGGAGCTGCCTATCAACCCTATTATGCTGTTTTGAGTAACTCTATTAATGGCCTCTAATTTGGCCCAGGGGACCTGAATGGGACCGGTGGCGTCTGTGACTCCGGTGCCAGAAAGCAAGGGCCATCTGCTGGGGACCGCAGGAAGCAGGTATCCGTGACCCCTCTGCTTCCCTGCAGACACAGACAGGCAGCAGCTGCTCATTATGAAACATGCTAAATGAGCTCCGAGCCTGTCATAGGCCTATATAGAGAGTCTCACACCACTAGAGGGCAGACCCAGCTGTAATTATGTGTCATTTAGAAGCTAAGCCCTTTATATGAAAGGCTTTCAGGCTGGCTGAATTCAGAATAACGCGCTAGCATACTACTGTTATTATTTCAGCTAGATCTGAATGTGGCAGAAAGAGTGGCATGCTAATATACTATCTCAAGTTCACTATAAATCTTTTACAAAACATTACTGTTACTGATAATGTAATTACTCTGGACTCATGAAATCAGACTAACAAAATAAATTTTCTCCAAAAATTGGATTTTAAAAATGGAAAGAAAAAAAACGCAAAAATAAATAAATATATAAAATAAAAATAAATAAATGCAATAAATTAAAACAATTTCTGAGACTCAATAAATATGCACCATGTTGAGTATATGATAACAATTCAGCTTGTTTATAATTTTTCTTGGAAAAATCAAAAAAACATCTGAGTATGTGACTCCTGTGTCACGGGGGATGGCCTGAATCAAAATTATGGATTTTTCTTTTATGCTAAAAATCATTAGGATATTAAGTAAAGATAAATATATCAACCATAAATATATAAAAACTTTTTTTACATATGAGTAATATGCATTGCTAAAGACTTTTAAAGGTACAACTTTAAAGGCGATTTTCAAATCTCTGTCAAATATAGTCATATTCTAACAAACCATACATCGATTAAAAGCTTATTTATTCAGCTTTCAGATGATATATAAATCTCAATTTCAGAAATGGACAGTTATGACTGGTTTTGTGGTCCTGGGTCACATATGCACTTTATATTAACAGCATAAACAATTTCGAAACAGCATCAGTTTTTGCATCATTTAACAGCATTGACTTCATTTTTCTACATTTTGACTTTTTTGCTGTGACCCCTAGAGGAAAACATGTTTAATTACCTTCATTTGCAGTCAGTACTAACTTTGTGCTGAGTTTTTTTTGTTGAAATATGACTCCTTTAAGCAAAAGTCTCCATCTGATCACTATGTAATCTCATATTTGTTTTGGAGAAACAATTGAGATATTAAAAAGATCTCATTTGTCATTTGTCCTTACATACGGGCATGCGAGCTACATGATGTTTTCAGTTGTGCGTTTCTTTGTGCGGCAGCAACGTGGTAAGAAATGATAAAGACGCTTGCCAGAAGCTTGGCTCTGAGTGGATGTGGATGACAAATGTTTTACCTCGAGAAGTGAATCGGGTGGCTTTACGTGTCTGTTGACTGATCCGGAGCCTGCTGCTCCCACACATCTGCTAGCGCTTGTCTTTGTTTAACCAATGCTTTGTTTTTTCACATGATCACAGGCTCCTCTGAGCTTGTCAAATATTTCCGAGGTGCAGCTGGATTTCTCCTCCAGATAACAGGCTCTGGACACCATTCTGCATTCTGTGGGAATGCGGTGCTCGAGGACACCTGCTCTACATGAGCTTCTCTGGGCTGGTTGCTCTTTCGTACCTCAGGAGACGTCATTCAGTTCTCAATTGCTTCTTTCAAGTATTATCTCAGATGTTACTCCAAAAATTCCTTAGAGGAAATAGAAAAAGACACAAGTGAGAAAATCAGTGACATACAGTAAAAAGACAGATATAAGTTTGATAGCAGCTCGGATTATTTGATCATGAAGGTATTTTATCAGAAATGTTCGAATTCATGCTGAAATCACTGACTTTAGTTTTTAGCTCTGGATTCCCACACAGAAACTATAATGAAATTTTAGATTTTTGACTGTGAGGTCCAGAAACATAAGGAAAATTTCTATATTATCTAGTTATGGTCTCCTCTGCAATTTTAAATCAGACAAAAATGACTATTTGAATGCATAAAAATAAGCAATAAATAATTAGATTTTTTCAAATGTAATTATTATATTAGCCCCTCAATTTCTGCTTTTAAGTCTTTTCTAAATACATATTTATTCTCTTTAGCTTTCAATAAACTTATTGGATAAATTACTGTGTTGTTTGTTGTTGTGTTTTAAATGTGATAGTCTTGTTTTATCCTTCTTATTTCTGAGTGTTTATTCTATTCTGTAAAGTACTTTGGTCAACTTTGGTTGTTTTTAAATGTGCTTTACAAATAAATATTTAATAATAATATAATAATATTTAATAATAATTCAATAATTACACATATATTTTTAGATACATATTGCATAAATTACATAAAATTCATTAACAATTATTAATAATACATTTTTGATTGAAATATTAATACAATTATTTATTTTATACATATTTATTATTTAAATTAATTAAATATTATTTTTGTTCACTAATCATAAATAGCTGGAATAAATTCATTGGTCAGCCGTAGGAACTGCGCAGATATTTTAGAAAATCTTTTCTTTTTCAACAAAGAAATATTACTAATAAGAGATATTACATTGAAAAAATTTTATTGTCATATCACTGAACTTAGCATGAAGGAAAAAGAACAAGCTTAAGATTACAATGTAGTGCAAAAAAGCTGTACCGGTATGACAAGATACAGAATAGAAGATGTATCAGTATTTTCATTTTATGGGCATGATGTGATAATGTCACCAAGCATCATGAAAGAAATGACAATGAAATTTGATGAAAATCAAAGACACACAGAATGACTTTTGCTAGGCTGAAAATCATGCGGACATCTTAAAACAATCCGAACACAGTTCGAGACATTTTTCAAGCTCACATGTGAAATGACTTTCTTCTTGGTTTCTTGGGAGAAGAATTTTTAGTACTTCAGTCTTCATTTGCTGTCCATGTAATCTCATTGCCGTCTAGGAGAAACAACTGAGATGTTCAAGTTCCCATTTGTGATTTTTCTTTCCTTGGGGAAGTGTTGTTAGACAAAAAATAAACCTGACATTAAGAGAGGAGTGTGACTAAAAGGAAAACAAGACGAAATCAAATGTGGCTTTACAACCAAGAAACCCAATGCTGGACGTATCCAGAGGAAACAGATGGAGTAAAAAAAAAAAGGGGCTTTGATTCACAAACCATCAGCGTTCCTTTCCAGCAGATTAGAAATGTGCTGTTATTGAAGACATGCATCACATGGCGTCTCCACAGGATATTCCACGCGCAGATGCATCTTTCTGTAGAGACCTACTGCACTGTGCTCAATCTAATACAAGGAAACACATTCTAATCTAAAAAGAATAATAACAGTCATGTTATCAGCATGATCTTTAATTAAAATCCACTGTTGTTTACCTGTGAAAACTAACCATCATGAGGCGTTTATAGTTTAAGGGTCAAAGACGAGACGGACTGTTTTAGTATCCATATCAAATTACATTTAAAGCGCCCCTATTATTTGTTATAAAAGGTTCAAATTTTGGTTTTGGGAGTCCCCAAATGACATGCATGCAAGGTTAAAAAACACTTTCATTTTCTTATATTTTACCTTATTTGTTCAACGACTCCCAAGCGATTCATTCAACGATTCATTTTTCATAACCCCTCCGGTGATTGGTCGATATCGTTTAAAGTGCCCCTAGTATGGATTTTGAGATTGACTTTTCATGCAGTGTGTAACACAGATCTAAGTGAATGAAAACATCCTGCAAAGTTTTAAATCTGAAAGTGCACTGTGTATGAAGGTATTGTCTTTAAAAAGAAAGAGTCGACTTTGAATCATTGAAACGAGACGTTTTTTAAACGAGTCCCAAGCTGTTTCATGAAACATTAGAATATTTCCGGCCCACTAGTTAATCTTTTAGCGTTGATCTGAATGACAATACTCATGCATACTTGGCCACTAGACGCCACATTTGGAGGAGTAAAATCTCACAAAACTGATTTAAATGAAATCGACCAATCACCGGAGGGCTTCGGAAAAAGAATCGTTGAACGAATCGTTTGGGCGTCATTAAAAAAAAAGTTAAAATAAATGCATATTATAAGAAAATAAATCAACCTGTTATTGAGGACTCCCAAAACCTAAATAAAAACCTTTCATAACTCATAACAGGAGCACTTTAAAGCAGTGTTTGTGAGCTTTTAACACTCCAAACGTCAGCATGAAACGGCTTGAGACTCGTTTTACACACTACATGACAGACAATTAAAAAAAAATCCATAATAGGGGCACTTTAAGAAAGTGACTTTATATGCATAGAAATGATATAACTCTGCAATATTGCATCTATTATTAATGAAACAAATGAATTTCGCATTCATTCCGTAATATGGCTGCACCTTAACCACCTTGACCAAGTATGAGTAGCAGTGATGTTTGCTAACAAACAATTATCCCTAATAATCCCTTTTCAGATACTAGTCACCATATCATCAGAAGACATTTACCTTGTTTTGAGCAGGTAATTCAGTCATCTGTCCGATAATAAACTTCAGCTGCCTGGTGCCACGGCGCATAAATGGATGTCTACCGACTTTATTAGGTTGTCTTATTGACTGCAGGATATTAGCTCTCTTCATTATGCATCTTCATTACCATTTTTCAATCAAGGTAATGCCGTAGAGATGGAAAACTGGACTAATGCTTAGTGACAGCGAAAGAAATAATGTCTGACAGTAATTTGGTAATTTTGAGTCCGAAAACAGCTCTAACGTGCACCCATATACTGTATATGCACACTGAGATGCATTTATACACAAAAGCAATTACACATTCCCTAATTTCACTGCATTACTGTTTGTGAAGTTGCACTCCAAACACATTTAGTTGCAGCCAGTTATCCATCATGTCTGATCGTGTCATTTTCCGGTAATTGAACCCCCCGGGATGCACACAAGATATATTCTCTGCTTTATCTGCATTTGCTTTGTTAAATCTCATAATAACTTCCGCTTTGATAAATCAACACCGGGGTTCATTAACAAAATGTAAATGTTTGAAATGTTGTTTTTATATTTAAAGCCATTCCTGTGGTCATCTCTGACATCTGGGAGTCCAGCTGTATTACTGAGAAACACTATGCTGTATTGTAGTGTGTAGTATGTGACACCGTGTAAAACTCAGAGGGCGACGCCATATAAACAATCTGGTTAATGAGCTTGAGTGTTTGGTTCTTTATCCTCACAGAACAACACAGCAGGGGACAGAAGAGGGCAGTTTGTCCTTGTCAAATTAGAGAAAGACTAGGGAAAACAGTCGTTAGCTAGGCACAAATCCCAAATAATTAGGGGTGATTGTTAAGTAAAACATATATAGTACTGTTTACATATTTAGGGGTTAGGGAAACAACTCTTTAACCTTTAAGTTTCACTGCACACTTTAATGGTTAAAAATCTGCATAGCCTATCTCACAGAGGAGCTCCAGCTGAATGCACTTTCTCATGAAATCTGCCCAACATCCCTTTGAGGCAAGTCCTGTCACTCGGCGGCCATCTTTGAAAAGCCTCTTGGGCATGACAATAGTTATATCATACTGTTGTTTATTTTGCTCAAATAGCATTATAAAAAGCTTACTTCTCAGGCTACAGGCGCCAACCCTTTTGTACTTCTAGCGGCAGCTGCAGTGATGCGATGACTTTACCGATTAGCAATTGGCTCTTTTACTCAGAAGGCGGGGCTTCGTTCAATGGAGAGGCCATATTGAGCATTGCATTTTCCCCATTCAAAACCATACAAGTAACACGTCTTGGGTATTCTATAGTCTTTGCTTATATCAGTCGATTAATTTTAGTGAGTCAGTGAAGCATGCTTAACGAACAAATGACTCTTATCGTTTGAATCAAAGCATACAACACCTGATTCACAAACAAATGACTGTTATGGGGTGTTTCTGGTTAGATCCTCAAATCTGGCTCACAAGATCAGGAGATCAGGAGTTTAGCTCGAACTCTGATCTCACCTATGAATTTCTAATGATCCTGAAGACACTGAATAGCTTGCTCAGGTGTGTTTGATTAGGGTTAGACTAGAGCTAAACTCTGAAGGAAAGTGGATCTTGTGCTAGATGAATGAATGACTCTTATGAATCTGTTTATGAGATGATTCTTTTACTAGCTTGTTTAGTGAATTACCGTTTTGAATCAGTCTGAAGAATCCTTAACTGAACTGAATTGATTACAGCGATTACTGGACATTAAAGAGGTAGTTCTAAATTCTGTCATCAATTACTTACCCTCACATTAAAATAAATAAAATAATAATCATATCTGTGGTCAAAGAGGTGGACTGCAGAGTAGCTTACCTCCTTTTTGTACTATTGTCTCTCATGCTGTCGTCTTTGTATTTCCCCCCGAAAGACCAACAATAAATACAAGTTACCAGTGTCATAAGTGAACAGTTTTATGTTTGTAGGTGGCACTGTGTAGCTAAAGCCAAGGCTGTCTTCAGAGTCAATCCCACAGTTTCCTCCTGGGCTGGAAAATGACGGATCTCTGACAATAATATGCCGTTTGCTCTGATGCCTTGAAGTGAGATTTTAGCTTCCCAGCCATCGAGTGACTGGCTGCTGACCTTTAGAGTTTGTGTTTGCACACACCAGCACTGTGTGAAACTGTACTTATTGATTTCCTTTGTAGATGTTGAAGCAGGGTCACAATTAATATTAATCAGTGCAATAACAATGAAGAGTGTTTAAAATAGCCTAATGTTTTTACAATGCGTGCATCTTTACATCTAAAATCTTTATCTTTAAAATGCTTTTAGGCCAATTTATTACAATATAAACACTCTGAAAACATACAGTATAATCTGTTAATATGTGCTATAATCAGATTTTGATTTTCGCATAGCAGATAAAAAATTAGCAAAATCTACATTGAACAAGTGACCCCGGAGAGCAAACAACTTAGTAACCATCCAGAATGCCCTGGCAACTGCATAGCAACACCCAAGCAACCATGTAGCAATGACCTGGCAACACATAAAAAATTAGTTTTGTCCAAGAAAATGTATTATTATTGTTGTGGAAAAATGGGTCAACATGACCTTTTGTTCCAGAAGATCTTGACATGTCAATACATCCTCTAATAACAATGTAAGCTCTATATACTACGGTGGCCCAGTAGTGCACAACACAATGCAATTAAAAAAGCAAACATAAGCTCACAACACAACGGAAATGCTCCCGACCAGGGGGCAGTTGGTCTGCAGAAATGGCTATTGTGCGCATGTCACGAGTATTCGCGGGCGGTCTGTACCTGTTTTGATAGTTTTAACGCTGATATTAAAACCATCCCCTGCCGTTATTTCAGTTCGCAATGTATTGTCCATTTTGTGGGTCCTACCAACAAAGTTTTACTACCAACATAGCCCGCAGCGCTCACAAGTACCTCGCACAATTTTCTGCAGACCAACTGCCCCCTAGTGGTCGGGAGCATTTCCGTTTCGCTGTGAGCTTATGTTTGCTTTTTTAAATTGCGCTGTGTTGTGAGCTTATATTTGCTTTTTTATTTTGTTGTATTGTGAGCTTATGTTCGCTTTCTAAATTGCGTTGTTTTGTGCATTACTGGGCCATCGTAATATACACTCAAAACACACTGCATTTGAGAGGGAGTTATTGATCAATTTCATTGGAAGATGTACAGTAAAAACAGTAGGAGGTGGAAACACAGTACTAATTATCTTCTGTCACCAATGTCAGAATTAGAAGAGCTTTTCATTGTTCCAGCACTTTATGCACTTGTGAAATGCAGTGCAATTACTAGAAATACAAGATTGAAGAAGAGTAAAAATTAAGCTTGAAGGATTGAGACGTTTAAAAGTCTCTGTTGAATCCCTTTTTATTCTCTAAATGAGGCTGAGAAGCAGGTTGAGATAATATAGAGGCCTCGCTTGGGATTTTTTATTTTCCACAACTTGATCTTAATGTAAAAATGTTTCTTCAGTCTATAGCCATGGTGACTCCCATTATGATGCAAATAATGCTCATATACAGATAAAATGGCCTTAGTCTGGCCTGGATCAATTGTGCCTCTGGACTCATGGCATTTATGGAAATTATGATCATAGATCAATACATCCCGCTTACTGCAACTCAATTCTAATTGATCTGTTGTTGGGGAATGGGATACAGAAGGCAAGACAGACTTTCTCGGCCTGAGAAAATGAGCTACTTTGTCTTAGCTGCGGTTTGGAAAGAACTGAAAACACTTCAAACTGAGACAAAAGAAAAGGTTATTTCTGTCTAGAATTATTTCTGCTTTATGATAAAGAGATTACTTCATAATAGATCTGAATAAACCCGTCTAGGCTGCTTTTATCTTGCTTTCTACTAGTCTTCGAGGCAGAGCAAACCTAAAAGAAAGTTATTTTGCCTTTCCTTTGAGTGTAATGAGATTTGCACACATACTTTGATTACACTCAAAGCCCCTTTACGGCAAATCGATTCACTAGATGGTGAATTTGGAAACTTACAGCTCTTGAAATGAAAAAGACCAAAATGTTCAAAACTTCAAATGTTCAAAATCAGGAAATAACGTATTATGAATTAGCTTATAGCTCAAAACATGCTAAAAAAGACAGGTCAACCATAAACAAACAGCTGAAGTCTGTGTTAAAAAAGTGATTGTAAGAATATGAAAATTGAAAACAAAGAAAATTAGGGCGTCTTTTGGACTATTAAGAATTGTTTTTCTGACATAATTTTGTAACAAATAAATAAATGCAAAAATATAGTAAATTATTAAAATAAATTCTGTATTATTAAATTATTAAAATAAATGCAAATATTACAGTTGGTAATATAAATATCATATTAATATTAATTAATAATAAAAAATATTAATCTCATCCAAAATAAAAGTTTCCATTTACATAATATATGTATGTGTGCTGTGTATTATGTATATATGAATACACACAAATGCATGTATGTTTCAGAAAAATATGTTTATATAAATGTATTTATTAGTAATATATTATATTTTATTATGAATATATATATATAATTAATCTCATCCAGTTTCCATTTACATGATATATGTATGTGTACTGTGTATATTTATTGTGTATATATAAATACACACAAATGCATGCAAAATATGCCAAATATATGTATGTGTATAATAAATATACACAGAACATCCACATAAATTATGCAAACAAAAACTTATTTTGGACGTGATTAATCAAAATTAAGCAATAAAATCTAATTATTTATTTTAAATGAATGTTCATTAAAAATATCTTTATGAAATATTTATAAAATAATATGTCCAGATACACTATACAGAAATAAGAATTTTGCTGCAAATGTGTAAATGTCATAAAAATAATGGTACAATGCAAAAACTTGGACATCATTTTCTTCATGCAGAATATAATGTCTATGCTACTGAATCAATTCCTCTTAAAGCTTACCCTCAGAAACTGAATGAATTTGTTTTCCCCTGAATAATGTCCCTCAAAACACTTGCAATATGCGTCATAATCGGAAACTGTGGAACTAATCTAAACACAACAATTGAAAAGGAATCGCACGTTAGGAGCAGTTCTCAGCTCCTTTTATCTGGACTCAATTGAACAACATCAACCAAAGCAGACCGTACGATTTTCCTTCATCCTTTGCTCTTTCGTTCACATCGATTCTCTTTCATTTCTTGAACCCTTTCTTCCTCTCCTTCCTCCTCATCTCTCTTGAGACTCTTATGCTCCTTTTCTTTCTTTCTCTTTAGAAATCAACTGAAATCTTCCATACCAATGCTTTGAACGCTCATCACGTTTGGGGTCATCTTAGCCAGCACTTCAAAGAGAGGCTAGAGTTCGTGCCATGCTAGGGGCTCCTAGATCAGGGATGTGATCCGACCATTAAAACAAAAAGAAGGTACATGTCAGTCTCATAATCTCTGTCAATACAACTTTTCTTTTGATGTGTCTGAAAGCAGAGGAATTTGTGTGGGTGCACTGAGAAAATTTGTGAGTTTAAGCAGCTTAGCATCATAAATATAAAGTCTTTACAAGTCTCTGTAAGTCTGTCTGTTGATATTTGCAATCCCAAGTTTGTGGCATGAATGATAAAACCATTTAGTTGTGCTTGCAAACTGCGACACATTATCTTCAGAAATCTAGCTAATGATATTATATCTCATAAAGGTATTTAATATTTATGAAATGGTTTACGTTCTCTTTTGTTTTCAGTCTTTTTCCTCTGGTCACCTTTGACACCCTCTGGTCACCTTTGAGTCTGGGGTCAGATAGGAAATGACTGAAAGCCCTTGAAGAATCTAAAGGCTTCTGACAGGCATAGTGTTCATATAGACATATTCATATAGGCATGGTTCATATAGACATTTACATTTTTTATTTAGCAGACACTATCCAAAGCTACTTACAACTGGGGAAAACATCCAGTGGTTCATCTTAAAGAGGCAAACCTCTCATAATACCAGGTTTGAAGCATTGTTTAATTTTTTTAAATTTTTTTTTTAAGTCAAGGTTTTAAGACTTCAATGATTTAAGTATGTCAAAAACACTTGCCAATTACAGACGGTTTGGCTCCAGTAAAACCACATGTATAGTGTGCGAACTACCAAGATAATCTAATAACTGTTTTCTAAAGTGCCACAGAGCACATGTTAGTGTGTGTATTTGTATATAGACAGCTCTCCCTGCTGAAAAAAACAGCAGATGCTGGTTAGGTATGTTTTGAAACTGGGATGCTTTTGCTGGTCAAAGGACTAAAATAACCCGGCAAATGACCAGCTTAAACCAGCAAAGAACCAGCTCACACCAGCATCTCAACTTCAAAACATACCTACGTAACCAGCATATGCTGTTTTTTGCAGCAGGACTATAAACCACAAACAGGATGTGAGCAGATAAATAGGATTATGATTGGCATTATTTTAAAAGACACCACACTAGATCAGAGCACCAATAGAGGGTGACTTTATGGAGGGACGGTCATTTCAGTTTTTTTTGCAAGGCGACTGTGACAAAGAGTGCTTGTTGGGAGACAAGCTTTGCAAGTGTTATGAAAGAATGAGTTGATAAGACATATAAAGTGTTTCGGTATTTTTAGTGAAATTAACTGCGGTGCCAAGCGTGAAGACTTTTGAAAAAGTGATGTACTGTAAGTACTGACTGAGAAATATGGGGATTGTTGTAACTAGATATTTTTGTCAGGTATGGACACGTCTGTTTTTCCTTAACAGATGGGTTTGGGTGGTCTAAGTTGTTTGTCTATGTTGTTTTTATATAATGGATTGAGGCGATCGGTTTCCTCAATTGAAATCAAAAGTTATCAAAACTTTACAGTGCAGACAGATAGATAGTCATCTAAAATGGAAATATAAAGCAGTAAATGAGTAACTTTATGATCATCAGCATATTCTTTAGTTTCATAAATCAGTGTGATTGAAAGCTCAGTGGATCTTTTCCTCTTCACCGTGATGAGGTTGATTCTGAGCTTAATTGTTTTGATGGTAACCACTGATCCGTCGTGTAAATGGGTTAATTATGCCTGACCTATCATGATGAGATGAAGTATCTCGCTGACAGACCAGATCTGTTTGTCAATGTGCTAGTTTTATTGTGGCTTTTCAATTTGCATTATCCAAAACTTAATGGAAATGTTTACCACAAAATGATTTTGGAATCACTTAACTTCAGAACCATGGTTTTATTGTATAGTAAGTGTAGTAACCATGCTTTTGGCATATTGCTTAACAACAGGTTTGCCACAAATACTGTGGTTAGTGTAGAAAAACCCTGGTTACTTTTCATAACTCAAACGCTTAGTTTTAGTATTTTTGTAGAACAAGTACAAGAACTAAATGAACCATCCAAACAGTTCCAAAAGCCATTAAAATAGAAATCCAGCATTAGTATAATTCTGTGAGGTGTGGTAAATGAATAAAGTAAGCCACTATGACAGTGTTAAGCATCCAGCTGGCTCCCAAAAGCTGAAGAATGTATTAGCGTAGCGTCGTCAGTGAACGTGGTGAGCATGTACTGCAAAGTTCAACAGGGTTTTTCATTGTGATAAATGAACAGTGCCATTCAGTCATATTAAAGCAGCGAGTTTTCACGCCAGCCAGCTGTTCCCTCGGCTCCACAATCGCGTTCCCCCCTCAATTTAAGTTCATCACAACCTCACCAAGCCAATTCCTGCTATTAGCGGTATTACCTCCACCCTGTTTGCTTTTGTTCGAAATGTACCTCATAATTGCCCAAATCGCTGTTAGACATTTGCAGCAATTAGTCGGGAAATTAGGAATGTCGTGCTCGCTCCGGAATTGCCGTAGTTTTTCATCACAGGATTTGTTCCCTCTTTGCTAAGTGTTAGCATGCCATAATGAACTTTAATTAAGCGGTTCCCCAAATATAGCGGAAATTGCAACGTGAGCGAGATGCAACCGAGGTGGGAAAGATTTGTGACAATCCGCTAATTTGATCCATTAGGCACAGGTGTAAGTCTGCGCTAATGCTAGCGTTTCTGTCTTAGCACCTGTCAGCGTGTGAAGATTTCAGCTTATTTTCTTTTTCATTTTTAACACGGCAGGCTGAAAACATTTTTTTCATTTAACCTATGTAAAAGAAAACAAAAAGCTTTTTAGTTAAGAAATGGTTAACCTGAAAGTGACAATGTCATTATGTATTTAGTCAAGCACAGATTTAATCCTAATCACTATAATGCCTTAGTGTGAAGACATCAACATTTAAACGTTTATTATTTGTGCCTTTGCAAAGACACAAAGTTCAGTTAATCTATCCAACTAATTCACTTAATCTGAATTCAAACCAGCTTAACTTTTGTCTCTTAAAGGTATTTTGTAAGGCCTAGTTTTGGATTTTGTTAAGGTTTGAATAATTTGAATTTATTTTGATAGTCCCCTTTAGACATTCTACTAACTATAAGTAACTACATGTCAACTAATTCTCACTACAGTTTTTCTCAATTGCTAAAACACATTTCTTGAAACTATATGCCTCGTATTATCAGAACAGTAAACACAAATCCATAACATCTCATCCAATTTCCCAAACATCCTATTTTCAGGTCAAAATGTAGCTCTACGCTCAAAACCATTCACTTTTGCTGAAAAACGAAACTTTGCCCTCAGACACCAAACACAAGCCCTCAAAAACACACACGCTACAACATAGTCTTACACACTGGTGCAATTCATTCAAAACAATATTTCCAAAGCAGTTATGTTGCTTATGGTTCTCCCCATCAAAAACCTTTTCAAATGAACACAAAAGACACAACCAATGTATACACTGGCACATTTTTACTCATTCATGAAAAAAAATAATAAATCTTCTGCCTCAGCATCCCGTCTTTGCTCTGGGTCAGGACAAAAAATCTGGTCTACATCACAGGCTATACTGGCTCTGG
>JAUMHE010000042.1:14896793-14926185 GCA_032359235.1 Enteromius mattozi
ATCAAATAAATGCAGGCTTTATGAGCAGAGGAGAATTCTCTAAAAAACGTTCAAAATTTTGATTGATATATAAAGTAATTTATGCATACACATCCTTAAATTCACTACACAAAATACTACACATAGGCTTTTGTCAGCTTTTTGTGAATAAAATGACAAATAATTAATGAAAAATACACATTTAATTCAAGTAGTCACACGTTTTTCTCTTGTAAGTAAAAAAAGAAAAAAAGAAAAGAGTTCCAACATATCTTCTTTATATCCAATATCTGCTGTCACCCCTAAGCTAAGCTGTTTTCTTTCCAGACATGGTTGGTTCAAAGCAAATAGATTTGGGAACCCCGTCTGTTGTTTGGTTATGAGGTGGAAATTGATTTAAGATTGTTAAAACATTGCTTGGTACCCACCAAAGCCCAGATTAGGCAATGAAAACAGATGACACAATCCCGTCTGTTTGCACAAGCCTGTCATATCCTGACACATCCAACCCCTGCCTGCCATAACTGTGCGTAATGAGCATATTCCTCTCAAACAATACATCTTCTGCTCGGGCAAAGTGCTCGCCGTCTGTAGGGGCCGGTGATGGATTAAATGGAGGATACTGGGCAGATGTGGAGGAGAGACTGATGAGAATGATTGAATAAGAGCCAAGACAACGTCCGCAAAGATCTTCCGAGAAAAGGCTTTGGGTAACCTCTGAAAATGCAATCAGGTTTGTTTGTTTGTGCTCAGACGTTCTCTGACACACGCTAGATGCAATTAAATACACCCACACCGAGTGTAAAGCATGCATGCTAATGCAAGGAATGTGGAGCGCCATCATGCGTGAAGAATTTACATGATAAACAAACGTACATCTTGTACTCATAATTCGGTAGCACTGACCTGGGAAGTTTAAAACAGGCCTTGCATTTCATGTCTCATACTTCTAAATGGTCTCTCTTGTTGGTTAGATAAAGGAGAGCAGAACTGCATTGTGGGGGAAGTCACGTCCAGTCAAAACCTCCTAGTAATGAGATAAAATAAAGGAAGCTGGATTTTCTTTAAACAGACACGCAGTGTGTTAAACCGATCTGTTCCCTTTGCTTCAATGGGCTCACGGAGAACAAACCGCACAGTTCCACCCACAACAGGAAGTACTAGTGAACGACGGTGCTCCCTATAACAAAGGTACTTTTGATACATGATCCTTCAAAACTACAATACATTTTGTTTGCTTATGTTTGAAGTACACTAGCATATCATACATAATATTTTTGCAAAATATAGTGTGTTGAAGTTGTAAATAAGGATGACTGGATGATTGAAATACCATTTCAATGTTTTACTTGCTGTTTATTATGAAATCTTGTATCTGCCACAGAATAAAAAAAACTTTTTACAGGTATCTTTCAATTTCAACTTTGTTCAAATTATATAGGCCTAAACATAAATTCTGAATTCTGTTCTGAATTTCAGTTCTAACATTTTTTTTCATTTGCATTTGTATTTGTATGTTTTTTTTGTATTTTATTTTCGATTCTGATGAGTGTATGCTACAGTTCAGACTTTAAATCAGATGTTCATTTTAATATTTTTTTCTTTTGGAAAAAGCAAATATTTCGTAATTTTTTTTTTGTAAAAACTGGTTAACAATTTCTTTAAATGCTAAATAATAAAGACAAATGGTTGCTGAACTTTTTATCTCTTTATATGTTTTCTAACATTGTGTAATTTAGATATTTTTCTTACATTTCGAGTTTACATCTTGCAAATCAGTTTTTTTTTTTTGTATTTTGTAGTGAATATGTTACAATTCAGATGTTAATTCTGATATTTTTCAGGTTTGCAATTATTCGTAAAAACTGGTTAGCAATTTCTTTAAATGCTTTAAATAGTCTAAAAGTAAATTCTACACCAAGTTTTCCCCCAAGTATGCATGAGAATTCACCACACTAATGATTTGCCATCACTATATTTTGTGCATATATATTTTGAATAACATTTAGAAATTTGTTTAATTTTAATAAATCAGTCCTCTAAGATGGCTGACTCTGCAGATATTACAACATTTTTTTTGTAACAATAAATAAAATAAATGAATAATATTAATTTATAATGCTGTTCTTGGTTACTACATTTTAACTTTCGATAAAAAAAAAAATATATATTATACATTTTTGTTAAAAATTGTTAAAACTATTTTTTAATTTATATATATAGCTAAACATTTCTTTAACCAATTTTTTTTTGACTCAAAATTGAATTTAAAAAATGCAGAATAACCATTTTAAAGAAGGTAACTCCACTTTTTTTATAAGCATTATGCTGTTCCATTCGGAACGCAGCCCATAACAATCCCTCTTACTGCAAGCAAACCATGTATATAAAGCACTGAAGACTGGTTTGATGAACAGCATAAAATGATCATTTGTTTGAACAAGCTATTTTTGCGTGCAGGCCTCTATCCCTCCCGAGCACGTTATTTCACAATAGGGAAAAGATAAACAGCTTTTCTTCAACCTAAAAGGAGTCTCATTCTTTCTGTTGCCCTCTCCATGAACTCAATGAAATGATGCTTACTGTCTAGCAGCTGCAGAATAGTGCTTTACTACTTTCATACTCGCCAGTGCAATCGCAATAAGCCATTTAATCAAGCCCAATCAATTAAAACACTACAGACCGAGGTTATAAGCGTGAAATGAATACTTTGCCGCCACACAAAATGAGAGTGGTGAAATTATATTATTCCCCCGCAATATTAGCTTCCTTGTTGTTCTGATCTTTTGCTGCTTATTTCTTTTCTGGATTTTAATAAAAAAATTCTGTAACATTAAGGGAAGCTTACAGGAGAGAAAAAAAGGCTTCTTTTTTACAAAATAATTCAATGATGTTTTTGAACACCTGTCTGCTGTGTGAAATTTAATTCCTTCAACAGCAAGGACAGCCTTCTGAAATTCGATAGCGGTTTCTCATATCACTTTGTTGGAATTTTAGCCTCGACAGAACTTCCAGGAATGTTTCAGGAACGGCTTGTTTCAGCATCTTGACTACTTCTGACTGAGCCTTCGTGTGCTATTTGTTTCATTTTGTTTCATTCTCGTCCTTTATGTGTGATAAATTATTTACTCTCTGACTCGCTGTCTCTGTTTTAGATGCATGATGGGAGATTTTTCTTCAGGACGTGCTGGAGCAGAGTGAGCCAGCAAGAGTCAGAAACACATTCCCACACTCTGACGCCATCACCACCATGCAGAGTTTTGGTTGATGTTGATGATATGGAACGCAGTGTCAGCTTACAACTATCTGTTTCAGATATGTTGTCCATTTCTGACTCACATGAACATCAAAATTTTGCAATAAGGTTTGGGGGTCATTCATTTTGTGTTAATTTAAGCCAAAGTACATTTAAAAGGATAGTTCACCAAAAAATTCAAATCCTTTATTTACTCGTATTTATATTATTCTAAACCCGTGTGGTTTTCCTATCTGTGAGATAGCAGATGGTTAATTTATTGAAATGATTCAGATCCTGTGCTGAAGATTGCACATTTAGTCTAACGATAAACAAAAGAATATAATAACACTCAAATGTACACAATAATATAGCTAATATTTAGTTATGGTTAGAAAACATGGATTTCTTATCTGTTTGAACACATAAGAAGATGTTTCTTTTTTTTTTGGCCCATTAAATATTATAACGCACAAAAAAAGTTGACATTAATGAAATACGTTTTTCATTTTTGGATGAACTTCCTTCTTTAAAGAGTTACTCCACCCCAAAATGTCATTGATCATTTACCCCATGTTGTTCCAAACCTGTAAAAGCTTTATTCATTTTCGGAACACAATTTAACATATTTTGGATGAAAACCAGTCCATTGACTGTCAAGTAAATAACACTGTCATAGTTCAGAAAAGTATGAAAGACATTATCAGAGCACCCCACCTGCCATTAGTGGTTCAGTCGTAGCATTATGAAGCTACAAAAATACTTTTTGTACAGAAAGAAAACTACGACTTTTTTTTAACAAATTCGGCACCATATTGTCAGCATAGCACCATTTTGGAGAGTATCGCTGCACCCAATTAGCATTCGCTATTCTGTGTCAGCTGCAACACACGGATATGTCTTCTACATGTTCATATGTTTTGATTTGAATGATCAACATCCATGTGTCACAGCTGACACAGAAGAGCTTATGCTATTTAAGTGCAGTGAAACGCTCCAAAATGGCGCTACGGTGAAGTTATGGTGGCGGATTTGTTGAATAAAGTCGTTATTATTGTATTCTTTATATACAGAAAGCATTCTCGTAGCTTCATAACATTACGGTTGAACCACTGATGGCAGATGGAGTGCTCTGATAATGTCTTTCATACTTTTCTGGACCTTGACAGTCGTATTTGTTTGGCAGTTAATGGGACAGTCACAAGCCTCCTGGTTTTCATCCAAGACATCTTAAATTGTGTTCCGAAGACGAACAAAGCTTTTACAGGTTTGGAACGACATAGGGGCAGTGATTAATGGCAAAATTTTCATTTTAGGGTGGAGTAACCCTTTAAGACGTTCAGTTGGAATACAAAAAGACCAAATGACTGACTTTTTAAAATGAAAGGCGGGACTTCCTTTCCAACAGCTGCCATTTTAAATGTTTTGAATTTCTCCCATTCATTACAAGAAATCCAACACTGACATTTTTTGTTTCACATTTGTTTGTAACTTTTTGATTTTGCTCTAATGACCGTTGATGCAATAGAAATATTTTTTTCTAAATTTCTTCATGGCCTACTGGATAATTGCACAAGGCCACCCTGAAGAAATTCTGCCAGACCAGGAACCCCTGAGAGGATTCACTTCTGTTCCCAGTGTTCCTCATTTGGAGAAAACAGCTCTTACTGTGATTCGATGGAGTCCCGGAGCCTAAGAACAGCTTCAAGCTGACTTTCTGGTTGAATTTTGGTTGCACCAAATGTAATCATGATTGCACTGGCCTGAGATGAGCCGTAGACAGTTGGCTGACCCTCATTATCTCTTCATAATAATTTTTTTCACACATTGCCAGAAGGTAACAGATTAATTTATTTAAAAAGCAAACCAAATAAATTATATTTTACATGGTCACTTTTCACAGCATTACCAGGTACACACTTACACTTTTTATTTAATGTATTTATTGTTACTTTTACTTCAGCTTAAGCAGGCACGAAAAAAAAATAAAATAATGCAAATAAATGATATGACACAAATGAGAGCACTTGACTGGTTAGCAATAGCTGTAGACAATGAGAAGTTAATTGGCAGTGAAAGGTTTGTTTATGTAAGGACTTACAGTTGATTTATGTTAGCGCTTCCCGCTGATTGTAGCCATCATGTTAAACGATTGCTTGATACCCTAGAGATTTTTTAAATGCTCTCATGCTTAAACAATTCGTAGCATTTGAGGCATGCTGTTTTATAGTTATAATGGTTACCGGATAGCTACAGCAGCTCCATTAACTCCTCTGTGCTGGCTAAGCAGTATTTTTGATGTTTGACACATCTGTCATTCTCGCTTTAAATGCGTGCCTCATAAACTTCGAGCGCTGTGAGACCATCTACACTTCCTAAATTAATGAATGTTCCAAAAACACTTTGCGCTTTATTTTCCCCATTATATTTTATGGGGAGGAACAGGATTGTGAACCATAACTTTCTCCAAATGGTTATGGTAATGCTAGCATTAAAATTGCATGAAATCGGATATCCGAAAAAGACAAGTCTAAGTTTTGGCTGGCACAGACACCCCTCCAGATGGCACAGTTTGGCATCTCCTGTTATAACGATAGGATGCTAGGACTTTAGGGGCAGTGCCAGCTTACCATCCAGTGTATTGTTGTAATATTGGTGTATATACTACAAGAACTGCTAACTTCTTAACTGTTAACTGTGCAAGCATGCATTAAATCGATCAAAAGTGACACTTTTACATAGTTACCAAAAAAGTTTGTCCGATAGTTTCGATTCATCAAAATTGCATGCATCAGTTTCCACAAATTAACATATTAGAATGATTTCTGAAGGATCATGTGACACTTAAGACTAGAGTAATGCTGAAAATTTGGCTTTGCATTACAGGAATAACATTTAAAATATATCAAGGTTATTTTAAATTGCACTGGTATTTCAGTGCATTACTGTCTTACTGTATCTGTGATTAAATAAACATGCAACATTGGTGACACTTCTTTCAAAAACATGAAAAAAACGCCAAACCTCTGAACAGAATAGTCTATAAAGAATAGGCCCACTTGTGCACAATTAATCTGAACTAATTAAAGTACATGAATGCTATTTATTCAAACTGTGGGAAGAATACAGCTGTCGCATCACTATCTTCATGTATATGGGTGATGAGAGGGCTGGAAGGGTGTAGAAGAAGGTTGATAGTATAATTGGGTCAATGAAACACTTGCCACACAATATAGTCCGCTGAGAATAGCCCATTGTCATTGAAATATGTAGCTGCAAAGCAGAGCCTCGGGACTGTGAACTAATATTTCAAACAGGAAGTCTAACTTACACCTTTTGGAAATTGTGTTTATTATTTAAAACAGTGTATCAGAGTTAAACTATAGGCTACTGACTTATGTAATTTAGTTGAATTTCACATCACCGAATCAATTTGTTTTTACTCCATGCAGTGAATATTTCTCAGAGCTTTACGTTTAATAATCAATTTCTGCACATATTTTAGAGGCAGAGCCCCTCTCGAAAAGCTTAAAAACGTCACATAACTCATATATAATATTGGTATTTCTGGATATTCTGAATGTGCAAATATGTCGAGTTTACGGTTACTTAAGAAGAAGCTCTATTTTTCCTCTTGTAGCATATGTGAGATGTAGGTGTTCTCCATGAGGACTACACCTGCATAGTTACCTTCATAAAGCAGTCAGAGTTATTCACTCACTGTTTACCGCTTCCGGTTTCACTCTGGATCTCGGCGGGCGCGAACTCTTTTCTCTGTCCTCCAGGACTGTTCAATCCCGTTCAGAGGACGGTTTGGAATGAATCCTGGACGATTATTCCGTTCGTGGGCTTAATATCGGTTCACTCAAGACTTTTCTAGCGCTTTAAAGAGAAAGAAGATCACCTGTAACAGTTGACCAATGACACCTGTTGTCTCTTCAGCGCTCGCTTTAAGAGAAACTCTGAGGATTTAAAGAAACTTCGAGGACAGTTGAACGTTTGATGACGCAGTCGAGATGAAAGTGACGGTAAATTTCGGGGAAACGAGGATTGTCGTCCCGTGTAAAGACGGCTGGATGGTGCGGGATTTGATCGATCAAGCTACTCAAAGATACAAGAAGATTGTTGAACAGGTAACGTGTTGTTTTTAAGTTCGAATTTGAAAAGACAAACAGTTAAATTGTAATGTATAAATTGGATAATATCGCTAGTTTGAGATATGTAATTGGAATTATTTAAAACTACACCTGTTTACCGGGTATCGAATCGTACTATGACGTAGGTCTGGTTCATTAATATTAATTGACGCTGGTTGAGGACTTTAAGCGTAGCTCATTAATATTACTTAACCCGTGGTGACGTTGCGAGGCTCGTTAATATTCAACGTAAGCCTTCGCTATAGTACGATTGGGAACTGGGTGTGGCCTCACGCTGAGATCACGTGATCTCGAGCTGTCAACTGTGACGTTTTTCAGATTTCTGGCTATTGTTTTGAATATTCATTATCTCTAGACATTCTTGCAATATGATACTGGGGTAAAAGTATGTCCTGCAAACATGCAAATATGATCCTTTAAGACTGCACGATATATGTCTGGGAAACTGGCTTCTGAATTGACCTCTGTAACCAGTGAGTTTCACATCACTTTTGGGGTGAATTTATTACAGTTTGAAGACACACACATACACACACACACACATATATATAATATACATACACACACACACAATAAAATATTACAGTAAGTCTCTTAAGTTGCGGTCAACTCAAAAGAAATCAAAAAGTAAACATGAGTAAAAAACATAAAATAAGTATGTGCCAAAAAAAAACAAAAACCTCTTTTCACTAAGAAAATACTATACTTTTCAGAAATAA
The DNA here is from genome assembly GCA_032359235.1 of Enteromius mattozi. Taxonomy (NCBI): domain Eukaryota; kingdom Metazoa; phylum Chordata; class Actinopteri; order Cypriniformes; family Cyprinidae; genus Enteromius; species Enteromius mattozi. The sequence goes on from JAUMHE010000042.1 coordinate 14,904,884, forward strand.
AATGTAATAAAAAAAAAAGACAGAAGTGGACAGACAGAAATAGTAATTTTTTGTAAAATGTAGCCAGTGATCTTTGTTTTATTTACAACTTAAAAAAAAAAAAAAAACAACAACAAAACTGCAAAATTTGTTCTAGTAAACTATTCATTGTGTATTTATGTATTGTGCATTATTGTTATTTTGTAGCATTTGATTTTTAATAAGCAAAGCCATTATTGTTCAAATTGAGAATGTAAAAGTAAATTTTTACATTTTATAATGTCTCCATAAGTACGCTTATAATGGGTGAAATATTGCTTCCTAATAATAATAATAGTAAGTTATGCAATTTTCAGATCTTCTAGTTAATGCAATACTTAGATCTTCTAATTCTTCATATAATCTTTAATTTATATTCCACTATAGAGGGGCTCTTTGATATCGATACTTACATTAGTCCTCAGTGAGCACCAGGCCTTTTTAATCCTGCAATGCTTGGTCACCGTTAACTATTATAGTCCTTTTGTCCAGCTTCGGCACTAAATGCCAGTTGGAATAAAGCGGGGCTTATGTGACGAATACAGCCGTGTCATTAATCGCTCCCTATCTCCAAATGCAGGTGGCAGGCTGTGTTTGATTAGTTTGGCCTGGACTCTAGGGCTGTGATGGCTGGCTTTATGGGAGGTTTATGTCTGACTGATGGACGTTATCGGCTGAGATTGGCTCAGTCGGATGGGATGGGACGGTGCCAGGCGTTCTGGGGTAGACGTGGGCGCTTTATCTATTCTGTCAACCCACCTCTCAGGTCTCGTGCGTCACTGAAGTATTGAGCCCTTCATCTATGATAGCCGTGTATCCGTGATGCAGTTCTCCTTGATTAGACCTTGGGCATATTCACATAACAAATGGGCAATTTGTGTTGATGATGTTATATTTAAATTTTGATGCAAATGTGACTCTGCTATGGATTAATGTTTAATTTTACATTTACTTTGAGATACGAGCTGTTGTTAGTTTATGGTATGACCAATTTACAGTGATGTCAACAATGCAATTACATTATGTTTTATTAATGAAGGCCAAGCTCCCATTTTGGGAATGCTGCATGATTATTTGAGTACGTTTCAGAGCTGCATAATTACAATGTAAGTATGTTTAGATCTACTCCAGTTCTGTTTAGGACTTTTTTTGTTTGTTTGTTTTGTTTTGTTTAATTAAAACAAATACAAAAACTATCAAATATAATTTATTTCTGTGATAAAGCTAAATTTTTAGCATCAAGATATTTATTTGCTGCTCTAGAAACATCATTGTATTTATTAGTAGTGTTAAAAACAGCTGTGCTGCTTAATATTTTTGTAAAATATATGTGAAATATATCTTAAAGACTTTACTGTTACTTTTGATAATGCTGGATAAAAATATTATGTACTGACCTAAAACCTTTGGATGGTAATGTACTTGAAGCTATTTAAGGGGGCCAGCACATCTTTACTGAAGTAACCATACATTTATATGATTCTTTGAAGAAAAAAACATTTTTTTAATAAATCATTTAATAAAACATAAAAAAGTGGTCTTTATTATTGGTGTTAGGTGGGGAGGTGCTGAAAAATAGAAGGTTTTGGTAAAAAATTGGGGTGAAGAAATTGATTACATTTATTATAAGACAGACCTCTGTTTACTTTAAGAAAACATGCAGTGTTAAATTAAATATAGTAAGACAAAGTACATGATATGTTAAAGTACATTTTAGTTCCATGTAGATGTTAAACTGAGTCTGGTGAAGTCTGTGTGTGGAGTAAGTGTGTTTTGTCTTACTACACTGCTTGCTACAGTACCTGTTGGAAAATAAATCTTGATACTGGTAAATCCACATTATTCAACCTGCTGAACCACTGCTTTGGAAAATACAGTTAGTAGTCTGTCTGCTCCCCACAGCCAGTACGAAAACAGTGAAACAAAACTATACGTCCCACTCAATAATGTTTACGTGTCCAGCAAGATCTTATGGACTGGTTGAGATTACCTCACTGACAGCAGAGGAAAACTGCTTTATTATCCTGCCGTAGCTGGGCTCTTTCGGGCTGTTGCTAACCTCTGAGGATGGCTGGAGAGCTGACTTGGCAGGCAGCGCTGTTGAGATCACTACACATGGCACACTTCCAAGAGCACAAAGCCATCAGCGTCAGCAGCCATCACTACAAAAAATTGCTCTGTCACAATGGGTATGCAATATCAAGTCCTATAGGACTGTATGCATATGCTCACTCAAAATTTGCTGAAAATGTACATAACCTCAGGCCATCCAAGATATAGATGAATTAGTATCTTCATCTTGAGCATTACAGTACTTATTCACCAGTGGATCCTCTGCAGTGAATGGGTGCCGTCGGAATGAGGGTCCAAACAGCTGATAAAAAACATCACATTAATTCATAAGTTATCCACACGACTGCAGTTTGTCAATTAACATCTTGTGAAGTGGACCGTAAGAATCAAATCCATCTGAATCTCAAGGAAAAATATGCAGAGATCAAGCAAAAACAATCTGTGACAGTTCTACACAAATGTGTTGGTGGATTGTGATAAGAGGACAACAGGGGATGGACTTTTTTACTGGACAAAAAAGACTTGATGGATTTTTTTTGGTTAGAAACATGCAGCTTTTTTTACTTCACAAGATGTTAATTGCTGAACTGGAGTTGTGTGGATTACTTGTGGATTATTGTGACGTTTTTATCAGCTGTTTGTCTCTTGTTCTGACGGCACCCATTCACTCCATTGCTGAGCAAGCGATTTAATGCTACATTTTCTAGCATGTAATGCCAAATCTGTCCTGATGAAGAACAAACCCATCTACATCTCAGATGGAAGAAGATGAGTGAGTCAATTGTCAGCAATTTTTCATTTTTGGGTGACTATTCCTTTAAAATGGACCCTATTTAAATTCTTAACACATTTTACAGGTATTGTTGTCCACGGGTTCATCTGTGCATGTTTTTCTAAAATAAATAAATAAATATATATAGTCTGTCCATTTCTTATCAAAGTTGATCCACTTCTGAATGCCTTTCATTTTTGGTCACATAAAGGCCCACTAAAAACTAGGCCCAAACCATCTCTTATTTTCAACCCTCTGCTCTTGTAATACTCCATTCACTCACTCTTCCAGTTTTTTTTCTTGTTGAATAACCTAGGTTTTTTTCTTTTTTTTTTGGAAATATGTCAGATAATGAAGGTAAAATAGTTTGCTAATGTTGCTGACAGTTCATCCGGTGACTGCAAGGTTAAAATGCCATTGTACATTGCATAATTGCAAAATGTAAGTTGTTTTATTAAACAAAATCTGCATTGCGCACCTGTTCTCAACTGATTTCAGGTATTGTAACACCAGCCATGCAAGATGAGTTATATGCTGACATTTAGTACTTGGCGTAAAGGGTTTGTTCAGATCATTAACCCTCAGTATACACAATCGTAATCATAATGCGCTTGCCTTAGCGAAAAAATACTAATTAAAGATTGTAGCTGTGAGGAATCCTTTACAATTAGCGCATGCTGAAATTACTTCTCAGTTTGCATAGATGGAGACTCTGATTACTGGTTGTGTTTGACATTTGAGACCAAACTATTTCTCAGAACTTCCTGCTGTTTAATGCGCAGGTAATCGGATCTTGAATTTTTGATTTTCTCATGGTGTTTCACTGGATTTGTGGTAGGAAAAGCACAAGAAAGCATAAAATAGTCAAACTCATTCGTAACTACACATGTCCATGTTTCCATGCCACTGGCATAATGTAATTTTACTGATAATGAATCTGTATTTTTATGAAAATGGAAAGGCCTGGTAGAGCTTTTAATGTTTAGTTATTTTGAACTTTTAAAAGAGTTTATACAATATAAAATAATGTTTGTTTGGATTTGTTTTGGTTACCATTGTGGTGAAGAGTGGAGCTTGTGCTTAGGTTGTCAGTAGCTGTCACACACACACACACACACACAATTGTTTGACTGTGAAGTGTAGAAAAGCTGACCATAAAGACTGTGCAAGTTATATAATCGTCTGATATATTTTTTTATCGTATGGGAACATAACAGACATCATAATACTTGATCACATGCTAAACACTACATCTGCAGCACATGTAATGATCAAGTAAAAATGTTCTCATCAATGGCATGTAGCCATAGCCTAATGACAAGGTCCGCACTTCACCTTAATGTTAACCTCAAAAATCAACATAAACATAAACTCTTTTAAATGTCATATATAACTGAACAACAATCTATAAAAGGGCTTTCCTTTTACTAAAAACACATTTAATTTTAACATTTATTCTCATGATCTATCCATATGCAAAGCATGCTGGGAACTAGAAATCCACTGCTCAGTTTCAATCAGTGCAACAAATGATTTGTGCAGGCCCAACACAAATGGTTTAAGTTAATTTTTTTACAAATGTGATTTCATTTAACATAGTAAAATTGAGTGCAAATGACAACTGTGTAAAAAAAACTAAAGATTTGTGTTGTTTTAGCTTATTTTATTCAAGTAAACTGAGCAAACAACTGAATCTTTTTTTTTTTTTTTTTTTGAGTGTGGCATTGACAACAATAAAGGCAAAAAACAAGAGTTGGTGCTTAAATTTTGTTGTATTGAATTCTCAAACTTTGCAAATATGGAGGAATGAGCACAGCTCCCATTAATTGATTGCACAGAACACTTTAAAATCTGTATCAGCAGTATATTCAAACACAAATACAATGTATCCTCATAAGTACGGCAAGACATTTAGAAACCTACTTAACTGTTGTCGATGTCTAGATTTTCCATTGCACACATACTGAAATTCACCAAAATAAAAGATTTAATGCTGTTTCCACAAAGATTTACATTAAAAATGACTTTAATTGTTTGTATCGAACAGCAGTGTTGACCTAGGTTTAACATTCAGTATGACTACATGACAAGGTGATTGTAGGAATTATTGTCCTGTGTGTTAACAGTTTCATTGAGGTTTCTACTGAAAGGCGTTGACCTCATGCGTCACCAGCCAAACATGTTCTCTGACCATTGTGGTGTTTTTTTTTCACCTTGAACCCATGTAGGAAAGTCGTCCTGCGAGTTTGTTTGGTAATGAGCTGATGGTATTTAAACTATGACAACTCACGACTTTGACTTATCTTATCTGATTATGTAGGTATGTGTTCCCACCATAAATGTTCAAGTTGTCTGTTAACCTGTAACCCATCTCATCCTGTTGTCTTGTCAGGGTCAAAAGCATAAATTCATCAGTCATTTGATCTGTTTCTGTCAAACAATTAATCGTGATTAATCCCATCCAAAATAAAAGTTTTTGTTTTGTGTATATTTATTATGTGTATAAAAATACACACACTTGCGTATAAATATTAAAAAATATATATATTATGTTTATATAATGAATATATTTATATATAATATAAATTATAAGAATGTAAATATATACATGTGAATGCATTTAAATATTTTCCAAATATATGTGTGTGTATTAATATATACATAAAAATATAGACAGTACACACATATATTATGTAAACAAGAACTTTTATTTTGGATGCGAGTAATCGTTTGATAGCACTAATTATTACAATTTAAAATAACAGGTTTATATTTTAATATATTATAAAATGTAATTTATTCCAGTGATCAAAGCTGAATTTTTAATATCACTACTCCAGACTTCAGAAATCATTCTAATATGCTGATCTGATGCACAACAGTTTTTATTATTATCATAGTAATAGTACTGATTTATCACCACTTTTGACAAGGTTTCTTACTTTAATATACCTGGCCTTATAAAAGCAATAAGGCACTCAAGGCCATAGTGTACAGTGAATAAAAGAAAAACACACTTTAGTCAGTATATTCATAATATAGCTGGTCATAGTTTATTCTCTGATTCTGTGAATTGTAACATGTCTGTCTGTGCTGTGACGGTCTCCGTTTGCTGTAGGATTGACCCTTTGAGCAACAGGAAACTCACACCTTTAATTGTCATCGCTTCCTTAGTTTCCATACATTCATGGACATGGAAGCATCAGGCGCACATTAAAGCTGCTATTGTTTCCTAATCATGACTAAAGGGTAAAACAAATGAGAGCTGCCTCAGCTAGCTTGCCTCTAGCATGTCAAATGAGGGCAAACACATGCTGTTGTATTTTGCATGCTTATCTATTTATAACAAAGTAGTTCTCAGAGAAAGTGAGATTAAACCGCGTGTTACAGTGATTTGAAGTAATCAAAACAGTAACATGATGTTCAGTAAGTCTGATTAGTAAATATAATAAATAACAATTATTCTGTAGCTCATCCCATTTTTAGAGTTATTTAATAATGATAAATATAATGTCTCTATCTGCTAATATATTTATAAACCTTTTGCTTAAAGTGCCCCTATTATGGGTTATGAAAGTTTCATATTTTTGTTTTGGGAGTCTCAAACAACAGGTCGATATGCATGCAAGATCAAAAATCACTTGAATTGTGTTATAATATGCATTTATTTTTACCTTTTATTTGTTCAAACACTCCCAAATGATTCATAAAACGATTCATTTTTCCAAATCCCTCCAGTTAATAGTGGATTTCATTTAAAGCAGTGTTTGTGAGCTTTTAATGCCCCAAAAGCGCCACCTAGTGGCAAAGAATGAATTTACATTTTCATTCAGACCATCTCAAAAAGATCAACAAGTGGGCGGGCAATATGCTAATATTTCATTTTGATGTCAACATGAAACGGCTTGGGACTCTTGTTTCAATGATTCAGAGTCAACTCTTTCTACGGAGAGACTACATACACGGTGCACTTTCAGATTTAAAACATTGCAGGATGTTTTCATTCACTTATGTGTTACATACTAGATGAAAGGTAATTTTCAAAAATCCTTAATAGGGGAACTTTAAGGAAATGTTATTTCTGCTAATTCTGAGAACGAAACGGCATGTTGTCTATCTAAAACATCCAAACTTATGATTAGACTCGTTGTATTGTTGTTGAACGGGGCACGTCTAATGGACCTATTGTTTTCGACAGGATGGGGAATTCCTGGTGCGGACGCTCCATGTGGAGTATGTGGACGGGGGGATCCTGGACCCAGATGACATGCTAACAGACCTGGTGGAGGACAAAGACAAGGTAAGAAACCGTGGTACTTGTACACAAAACACTAGAGCTGGATCGAGAGGTTATTTCTGCGTTACTGTGAATATTATCTGGCATGTTTGTCACTCAAATGTACAGTATGTTTGGATGCAGTTTGATTGTTTATCGCAGTGGCCTGTGTTGGACTGAGAACTTCCCTTTTTGAGTTAGGGTTGTTTAGTTTGTTGTAAATTCAGTTTCCATTTGAATTTGATGTTTACACAGTTTACAAGTTCAGTCTTTAGTGGTTTGACTATTATTATTAATAATAATTTCTTTCTTTTTGAACCATTTGTCAGTAAACAATGCAGGTATCATGATGGTGCACCTCACCTTTCACTCAAAGATCAGAAGTTTGTGGCATTTAAAGTTAGTGTGGATTCGGATGTGGCCGAATGTGATGCTATCTGACAGTGCTGTCAAGCGATTAATTGTGATTAATCGCATCAAACATAAAAGCTTTTGTTTACTTAATATGTAGAAGTGTGTATATTTATTATATAAATAAATACAAACACATGTATGTGGGATGTTAAGATGTGCGCATCAAAAGAAATTCACAAAAGTGATTTTTTGTCCATAGAAAGCACTTTAAATGTAAGTAAAGTGTCCACTTTTAAGGTTTCAAATACGTTTTTGGAGAATAAAATGTAAACTTGTTGAAATAATGTTGCATTGTCATTCAGTGTAACAAAATATTTATAAAAACAGAAATCAAACAACATGCTTATTCTGACTTGCATATTAAAATATTTAAAATAATTAGGAAGCATATTACATTTTATTGTGTTTTAATAAATAAAATAATAATGACATTTTAAATACATAATTATTATACACAGTAAATATACAAATATAATGAAAACAAAAAAATATTTTGGAAGTGATTAATCATCTGACATACTACTATCTGAGCAGGTGAGCTGTTTAGTCAATAACTATTTCATCTGTTTTTTCCAGTTTGGCTCATTTATGCAGGTTTGCGGACAAGCTGTGATTAAGGGTAGTCAGCCAATCACAGCACTACCTTCTGTCACTTGAATTGTCAAAGCCACTGCAGTATATTTACATTCTGCCAAGTTTTGTTGAGCTGCCTGGACATTCATAAACAGAGTTCTACGTCTAGAAAAAGTGGGAACTAGCAAAGCAAGTTACTTCAGACGTTTAGTTGGGACTTGTTTAGCCTGCCCTCCCTGCCTTGAGCAGATTCGTGTACACACCAGTGACATCATCACTATTTCAGGAGCTTTGGCTTTAGTTTGGAACCAGTTTGACAGCATTTATGTATTTATTTTTTAAATAAGTGCCCTTTTTGTGTAACAAGCTGTAAGCCCTGACTGAATAACTTGTTGAGTAACTACTATATCTGCCATGCTTAATATTAATGTTTTTGATGAATGTTAATATTTATGCAATTTGTGTCATGAATGTCTCATAAACTCTCTTAAATTTGAATAATAAGCATGGTAATAAGTCTAGATGCATACATTTACAAATTATGAAATCTTTCTCAGCAGGGGTTGAATAATTACTAATAAAATATTCATTTGATATTCAAAGCAGCTTATAATCATTAAGCCACTTCTTTCATTTGAGTTTTTCACATTTCAGAGCTTTTAAAATTGGCTCAGTTTATTAGGAATTAAAGCATTGTTCTGATGAAGATGTTGGTGGCAGAATTCATCTCTTTAGCTATTAGAGACATGGAAAAATATGATATTTTACTCCGAGTTGCTGATTTATTTATTGTTTTATTCATGCGGTCTGTGTGCTTTTGTTGTGTTATGGATATAAATATAGATTTGCAGATGTTGACACATGAAGATGCATGACAATTGAGCATATTTGTGTATTAGAGGAGAGATTCTGGTCATTTAATATTTATGAAAATACATTAAAGCTGCTAGTGCCAGGGAGTTGTTATGCCATTGAGTGTTTTTAAGCATATCATTGTAGAGTTGTTAGGGTGTTCTGGGTAGTTGCTAATTAGTCGATACCTTGTAAGTTGCCTTTTTTAATCTAAGGCAGGGGATTTTATTGTCCACCAGGTGAAAATAAGTTGGTTCACTTATAAAAAGTAATAATAAATCCCTGATTTGAAGTGTCCTTCATGTCTGTAGCACAGGCTGGACTAGTTATGTGCTGAAGTTTAGTACTTAGGGTTAATTTAAACAAACCCTTAACACTGAGTTTCAGCAACAGCAAAAGTGATGCTTGCATTATTAATTTTGTTAACGCTTTATTTTAAGGTGTCCTTTTTACACATTAACAATCATAATAACAATTATTTATACATAATTACATGAAAGTAAGCCTAACCCTAACCATGTGGTAAGTACATGTAGTTCATTATTATTACTCAGTACTTAAATGTAATTACACTGCAAGGACACATTAAAATAAAGTGTGAGCGTATTTTTCTTTCATCTTGTTTACATCACTGTTCGCATCAAGAGCATTTTGATGCCTAGAATTGCTGTCTAGATAAGCAGCCCACTTAGTTTTGGAACAGAGCCGTTTCGACTCCAATAAAACAGCTTATTGGCAAACTTTCTGGCATGACATTTGGACTGAATAGGAAACGAGGAAAACTTTTTACTCTTTAACTCGCTGCTATTGATTCCTGCACGATATTGCCTTCTAAACGCATTTTTCCTTTTCTTCCTGAAAGTGTTTTCCTTCCATTTAGACCGAAAAACCATTCTTGCGAACCCATTTTTCACACTGACCGGGCCCATTATTGCCCATTATGCAGTCAAGCGGCTTTCGTCTCTGTTATAATAATCTTTATCATCCTTTGGAAACATTCCACCGAGACGAGGTCTCACCGTTAGTAGTGCATGCTAATCAACTTTAATACAAAGCCAGCACGAGGGAGTCACAGCATCTTCATTAGACCCTTCTTCACCTCCCACGGAGGTTGATTAGGGTGAAGTTGCCATGGCGATGGAATCAGATTAAGGCCCCACCCCTGCTCTGATGCCCATTAACCCCCAGCAGGAAGTGATAGCGCTTGGCTTGACCCCCGGGCCCTGCCCATGAATATTCAGTGTGGGATGATGAATGACGTTAATGCGTGGAGTTGCTGTAGACGGGGCCCCGGTGGACTCTGGGAAACGGAGAGGTCATGCTGGGAGGACTTGCCACACTGTTTCCTTTAGTCAGTTAAACACTTAATCACTCTAGTTCTTCTCTTTTAGATTTAATATTCTGTTTTTGTGGTGGTGTTATGAACTTTCACTCATTTCGAGTTGATTATGATGATCTCTGGGTGTGTGGGTAGATGTCGGAAAGAGAGAGTTCTTCCAAAAACGATCATCATTTTTGACTTGCCTTCATGTCAGAACAAATCTGATTGTGTACGACTTTCTTTTTCCAGTGGAATACAAAATAAGTTAACTTACATAATCTCTAAACTAAAAAGAAAGTGGAAGAAAATTGGCATGAAAGTGCACTGTAAGCAAATATGTTAAAAGATGCTGCTAGCTGTGGTTGCCTTAACCTTATTGTAAAAACAATGTAACATTTTTGGTTTTATAGATTATACTTAACTTTAAAATGTATATTTCAGTAATAAAGGTAAGCAATTAGTTCACCCAAAACTTAAAATGCTGTCATTAATTACTCACCCTCATGTTGTTCCAAACTGTAAGAGCTTTTATCTTTGCAACACAAATTAAGATATTTTTAATGAAATCTGAGAGCTTTCTGAGCCTGCGTAGACAGCAGTGCAACTACCATGTTCAAGGCCCAGAAAGTTAGTGAGGATATTGTTAAAATAGTCCATGAAACATCAGCTGTAATTTTACAAAGCTATGAGAATGTGTGTCGAAGACTGATATGGAATAAAATACATTTTTAAAATGTCTTTTTGTTTTTTTCTTTGCACGCAAAAAGTATTCTTGTACAGTTGAACTACTGATGTCACATGACTATTTTAACAATGTCCTTACTACATTTCTGGGCCTTGAACATTTCAGTTGCATTGGTATCTATGAAGGGTCAGGAAGCTCTGAGATCAGAAATATCTTAATTTGTTTTACAACGATGAATAAAGGTCTTACAGGTTTGGAATGACATTAATGTTGAGTAATTAATGACAAAATTTCCTCTTTTCTCCCTTTAAAGGATCAGTTCACCCAAAAATGAAAATTATGTTATTAATTACTTACCATCATGTCATTCCAGACCTGTAAGCCCTTCTTTAGAACACAAATGAAGATATTTTTGATGAAATCAGAGAGACATCTGACCCTCCATAGACAGCAACACAACTGAACTGATCCCAGATCCAGAAACGTGGTAAAAACACCGGTAAAACAGTCCATGTGACATCAGTGGATCAACTTCAGTTTTGTGATGCTAGGAGAATACTTTTTTTGCTCAAAGAAAAAAAATAATAATAGAATTTACTCACTATTCTTCTCCTCTGACTTCTTCCACCATTCTAGAGAGTATCACAACGTGTGCGTACGCTTTCTTCTAGGCATAAACAACCGCAGGTGAACTAACCCTTTAATATAACAACCTGCTGTACTACAAAAATCTGTTGTATACCTGTTATAATATGCTGACAGCAACACTGGTGCGAATGAGAAAGCTAGAATTTTCATTTTTGGGTGAACTATCCCTTTAATATAACAACCTGCGGAACTACAAAAATCTGTTTTATGCCTGTTTATAATATGCTGACAGCCATCATAAAAACACTGGTGCGAATGAAAAAGCTACATGTAGAATCAAAGTTCATTACAAGCCTTTTTCACAAGCTTTAGATGTAAAATATACGGATCACAGTATTGTGCAATGCAAAACGCAATAAAATAATACCACCATAACCACATAATATGTAACATAAAGCCCTAATGTTTATAACTGACAGCAAAAAAACTAAAATAAAACAATTATTTAAATGAAAAGCCTTCAAAAGCGTAGCTAAATGTGACAGTTGTACATGAATGTTGAAGATACGCCTTTGATTGCTTTGTGTGAGGTACAAGCTATTATTTGCAAGCCTCTTTTTTTGTTCTGTCGCTCTCAAATCTTGTCTGTGCTCGTGTTCAGCTCAATGACACGTCAAAACATGTTTCAACTGGTTTGATGACAATGATGTCAAAAAGTGTCTTTGATGTTGAACCTGGTGCACCATGCAAACTAAAGAGATTTAAGTGCAATTTTAACACACACTTATTTTTTTTTATTACTTAAAGGTACTTCATTGTTTCAAAACACTTTTGGTTACTTTGGGCAGTTATTTTATTGTATGGTGCAAAAGTAGCTCCCACAAAGGAAACCCATCATGGTGAATAGATCATGACAGAATCTCATTTTTGGGTAACTGTCCATTTAAACAAACACATATTTTGCAGAAAATCAACAGAAATGCATGAAAAGGGCTTTTGTTAGATTTTGCGACAGATGAAATATCGATCTTGTTCACTTTTGTTTATCGAGTGAGTGGTCAATGCTGATTTTTTTAAATGAATAAATTTAGTATTAGAACCACTTCTGAGGGCACTTCATGGATTACAGTTCCAGTTGTAATTACTCTGCATGCATTAAACTGCTATCAGCCTCAAAGACAAATGTTAGGGAGTACAATATGTCAATAATACCTGATATCTTGCATTATCATGCTGCCCATAAAGGATTCCTCACCCACCTTTTCCAGCTTATCGTCATGCCTTCAGCCACCCGTCTCTTTGCCTAATGCCCATAATCAACCCGCTCCAGATGATGAATGGTGATTATGTGTGTGTGTGTGTGTGTGTGAGAGAGAGTTTGTCGTAGCTCTACAGAGTCACTGATAATGACCTAAAGCACCTACTATACCCTGTGATAACAGAGCACTTTACTTTCCCAAGATCCGCATTACTTGCACAGCCCTATCATTCACTTCCACTCACTGTCACTCACTGATGCATTATGAGCCTGTCCCTGTGTGCCGGTGCTGTCATAGCAGCCCATCAGAACAGGCAGGTTAACAGCCATTAGAGAGGAGGGTTTTATTCAGCACCTAGTCAGGAAAAAACTCCAGATGGATTCAGTGCAGGATACCTATTGGAATTTCCATCATCATTTGGGAACAGTCATTTCTGATTCTAATGGAAATAAATATATACTGATTTGTTTTTATTATTGTTTTTAATTTATTGGTGTAAGGGAATAACAGTAAATTTTATAACAATTAATGCATTATTTACTAAGCTTTTTTTAAGCTGTATTTTAATTTTTTTTTTGTGATCAGATATATGTTTCATTTTAGTATGAACTGAATCTGTCATTGTATTTATTGTTTTCATATACATTACCATTTTGTGATTGGTAAGTTTATTTTATTTTATTTTTAGAATGATATTTGGAATAACTAATAATAATTTAAATTATATAAAAAATAATGCATTATTTAAAATATTTTTAAACTGTTTTTATTTTGTCATGGTTCATTTGAGTATGAACTGAGTATTTATGGATTTTATATACATTTCCATTTTGTTGTTGTTGTTTTTTTTTTTTTTTTTTTTTTTTTAAATAATATAATAGTATTGTGAAATATTATTACAGTTTAAAACTAATATATTTTAAAGTGTAATTTATTTCTGTGATGCAAAGCAGAATTTTTAGCATCGTTACTCCGGTCTGATCCTTCAGAAATCATTCTATGTTGATTTGCTGCTCGAGAAACATTAATTATTATCAATGTAACTTTTGTTAAAAGTGTAAATGCTGAATAAAAGTATTACTTTTTTCTCTTTTGAATGATACAGTTACAGAACATATTAACTTTTCAGAATATTTTAACTTTTTTTATGCAACAGTTGTATTTTGAGATGGACAGCGTTAAACTAAACATGTTTCTCATTTCTGTGGTTATATTGCTGTTAAGATTTCTTTTTTTTTCTTTTTTTTTACACCTAGTACTCAGTATCATAGATTAAACGCTTATCTGTAATGAGAAAACAATGAAATGAGCTATTAGAAGAAGTAAGAGTGTGCAAGAGATGAAACACAGTTGTGATGTCTGTTTATATCGATTTAATTAACTTCAGTGATAATTCATCCTTCTGTTTTTCTGCAATTGTGTAGTTTAGCAGCCCTCGATTCCTCTCGCACTTCTGATGAATTTATAAATAAATACCCCCCCCCCCCCCCTTATTATTATTTTCTTTTTCCATGGTCATCCTTGTGATGTTTTGGACCTCGTAAATAGGCCTAATGAATTTGCCATGTTAATTAGCACGTATTTCGAAAGCTAATTCCGAATAAACGACTTCTTAGTAATTGACATAATTGTAGACTGCAAATTAATATGCAGATTGTAGTGTGTCTCTGGGCTACAAACATTTAAAATATATAGCAGGTCAGCATGCGTGCTAAGTCAATAGTTAGCATCACCGGCATCCAGCTAATTTTGAAATGCATTTGTCTTTTTTTCATTTCACGTCTGTCGTCATTCAGAGAGCAATCGTGCTCGCTGAATAGAGGCTGATTGCTCGAGCTAAACGTTTAACTACTGCGCTTTTCTCAATTTGCCGGCATAGTTAAGCACTATTCAGCTAATATGAGCTGCGGGTTCATTTGATTAGATTTCAAATGCAGAAGGATTATTCTAATAAAACAAAATCTCATAATACATGACGAATTTGATTGATTAAGGCTATTCAGAAACTGAGGAAAGAGCTGTGGGAACTCATTTTCACTGATGAACAAAACACAGACGCCACAAAGTCACAGTTTCAGCTGAGTAAAGCTTTCGGCAGTGAAGAGAATTATTTTAACAGAGATTCGCTCAAAATATGATGCTCAGTGATCTGTGATACTTATTCATTTATTATATTTTTTCATATTGTATTAAGCTTTTTTGGCCTTACCTTTTTAAAGTTAGATCTTTAATGTTTTTTATGGGTTTTTTTTGTCAAGATATGTTGTTGTTTTTTTGTTCCCAGACAGACTCGTGCTGCATTCACATCTCGTTGGAATTACCATAATTTTGATTTGTTTCTATGGCAACAGCCATAACACAGAAAAGGTTCCACATGTGCTTTATAGCTATTTCATTGCTATTGTTAAGGTGTTAAAAGTCAATAATAGAGCATTAAGTTATTGTTTGCTTGGGTATTAATATACATACACATACATACATCTTCTTCCGCTTATCCGGGGCCGGGTATTAATATAATTTTTGCTATTCATGCATAAAATATACATTTGTTACATTTATTTCACTAAAATGTGTGTGTTATTTTACATTTATATAAATAAACTAATAAGTAAACTGATGTCTCAAAAAAAGTCTACATCAGTTGTGCAAGTGTATTTATTTATTTTTATGCATTATTTTTATGTCTTTATGCATGCCTGCTGGGATGCAAATGAATCAAAAAAATACTTTTACCTTTGTTACAAAAAAATTATATTTCAAGTAAATGTTGTTAAATGCTTGAATTTTCTATTCCTCAAATAATCCTGAAAAATATTTTTATAACAGCAACACCAACAAATTTATAGAAATGGTAAACAGTAATATTATTATTGCATAATATTACTGTTTTTAACTGTATTTTTCACCAAATAAATACATCCTTGGTGAGCATGAGAGACTTCTTTCAAAAAGATTGTAAAATCTTACTGACCTTAAGACTTGTGAACAGTAGTGCAAGTTTTTGAGATTTTCACTTTTTTATTATGTATTTTTAGTCATGTCTGTGGTGCTGTGATACTGTGTTATGGTTATGTAACAAAGTTTAATACCGTAGTTTAAACCCCCAAACCCTTAAGTATGAGCACGACCTACAGGCTTATAATGCATCACTAAAAAAAGAAAAAGTTTCTCCTGACGCTAAATATTAATATTCATTGTAGTTGGGATGGGTGGGCTGATGCTGTCACTTTGCATTTCTAAGAGCACGAGCTGCTTTTAGTTTTGGCTTCTAATATTAGTAGAAGAAAGGAATCCGGCAGTATGATGCAGGTCGGATCTCATTGGGCATCCATGTATTATGCATTCTCATTTCCATGTGTTTTGCTCTATCCTCTTCCCAGCATTGATTTTCCCAGACTGGGGGAATGTTTCTCGACTCGGAGAACAAAGGCTTTGATGAGAGAACGTCGTCCTTTGCCAGTAGTTTCTTTTTGAGCGCGCACAATAAAGAAGGTTTCTGTTTAATCAAATCATTAGCAACAAACATGTAACATGCATCATTTAGAGTGACCTCTTTTAAAGAACAGCTGATGATGTACGCATTCACACTCATTCAGTCTTACATTGTTTGGGATTGGAAACTTCATTTACATCTTTCAGTTGGTTAATTGTTTATTTAATTTGCTACATCAATTGCTAAACTTGTTTGTTGTGGCGACAGCATTTTGCTACAAAGAGTACCGTGCCAGAACTATGACTAACTGATTGGTCTCTTTTAATGTTTGATCACCTGTAGGCATGCACATTATTGGCATACTATTGGTTGCTGAATGATTTTGGCATTTTTTAAAAAAAATAATTTCATTTAATTTAGATTTTGTTTTTTAAATTACATTTTATTTTCTATTTAATTTCACATTTATTTTGAGATGTTTTTTTATTTTTTGGGGCGTTTTTGCCTTTTATTAGATAGGATAGATCACATCTGACAGGAAGTGAAGTGGTAGAGAGATAGGGGGATGGGATCAGGAAAGGTCTGCGAGACGGGACTTGAACTCGCGATGCCCTGAAGCGCAACAGCGCTGAATGTCGACGCACTGTCCACAAGGCTATCGCCGCCGACTATATTGAGAATTTTAAGTAAAATAAAAACCCATTAAACTTTGGAATACTATGCATAGTACATGAATTTTACTGTGATTAACATCTATTATTGCGTTAGTGTCATTGTAGTGGATTTCCATTGTATATTTTCTGAATAATATCTGAATAATATCATGGCACATGTTCTCTTTTGTAAAGGTTACACTGATTTTTTTTCCCATCATTCCCTCTTAGGCTGAGTCTTATCGGTTGCACAGACCTCAGAGAAGATGAATAAGAGATGAATTGGGACTTTACTCTCTGCTCATTTATGATCCTATAACCTTCCACACTTCAAACCATCAAAGTGTCAGTCAGTCTCTTTGTCTTGCTCGTCTCTGCTGACTTTTTCATTTGACACTTTAAGGCTTTGCTGATGAGAACAGCATGTTTAACAGCCAGACCGTGTGTTAAACTTTTCTTTCTTTCAGGTGGTCACTCCTGAACAGATGGCATCATCATGGATGGATTATTAAAATGACCAAACCATCTGTGATGAAAGTTATTTCATAGTCACACAATAATACACAAGCACAACTGATCTAGGCTTTTTGAAAAATTTTAATTTTAGTTAATTAACTTTTTTTTAACTTTTTTTTTAACTGTTTCATCAATTATTATGTAGTTAAGTTAATTAGTTAATTGATTCATTTAAAATAACAAACATTTTAGTAAAATAAATATAGTAAAGTTATATTAAATGCATTAATATTAATATAATATTAATGTTATTGCATTTATTTTATATTATTATTATTATTATTATTAATACAATTTTAACTGGTGCTTAAAATCTAAATTTAATCATTGTATTTCATACTTTATTAACAGTAATAATGTTGATAATATTTATTTTATTTTATTTTAAGGAGATAGATATAGATGGATAGATGATAAATAAATAAATAGTACACTTGCATAAATAAAAACTATTCAAATAAATATTCATTTTATGCATTAATATTAATTATATATTTATTAATAAAATAATTATATTTATTTTATATTTAATACATTAGTAAATATTTGTTATTAGTTTATTTTTATGTAAAATAATACACCTTTTATTAAAAGAAATATAATAAATATATATTTTATGCATTAATATTAATAATTATATATTATCCAAAATAATAATTATATTTATTTAGTTTAATAATAATAATACAGTTTTAATGGGTGCTTAAAATTAAGTAATTACTATGATTAATACTTTATTTTTATTATTATTATTGTCATTTATATTATTTTAACCACCAGTGCTTTAATTAATGTGCTGACGTTACACTTGAGTTTTCTCTCTAAGCTGTTAATTCCAGGCTGCCAGCGGAGCTCCACGGCGTCTTCATTAGGCCTCACACTCTCAGAAACACTTGACTGACAGCTTGAGAGCGTTTCTCGAGTCTAGGCTCATCCTCTTCACTGATAATTTGCTAACTCTTCACATAAGTGACAAGTCACACATATCAGCGCTCCCCGCGCACCACTTCAGAAGAGGTTAGCAAGTCAACCGCGGCGGATAAAACTAATAAAACACATTGTGCAAAATGCTCGACTGCAATTAAAAACCGTAAACCTGCACCTGGGTCCCTGCCCCGTCGACCAATCAGCAGCCATCACGCCCTTCATTATTATTATTATCAATTTCCACAGGCGTCCGCTACTCTAATTAATTGTCTTAACGAATGGGCCTTTCTTGATGAGATAGTAATGAGTCTGAGTAACCCTCTTGAAACAGACGTGGTTCGTGTGGGCTAGAAGCGCACACTTATCAGATACATGCTGTCACCTCCTATTTCTCGGAGAACGTCTGAAAGCCTTGATGGATTGTAATTGTTTGTCTCTCATGGTTTAGCATAAAGTAATAGGTTTTATTAGAGATGCATTGCATTGGTACAGGACTTCTTTCAGAAGTAGATCACATTATTTTTTGTTTTATGTAAAGTGTTTATCACTGATATCAGTATGTTGTTGTTCTGAAAGGTGTGCTATCCTTCCATCCACACATACAGTACATCCATCCATCCATCTATACATCCATCCATCCACACATTCATCTGTCCATCCAGTCCATGTGTCAGTCCGTCCGTCCGTCCGTCCAACCACTCACCCATCCATCCATCCGTACATTCGTCTATCTGTCTATTCATCTGTCTATCCATCTGTCCATCCATCTATCTGTCCATCCATACATCCGTCTCTCGGTCCGTCCATCTGTCTGTTCATCCGTCTATCCGTCTGCCCATCCGTGTTACATATTTCTATTGTAAATATAGAGATACTTTTGCTGTTTTTATTAATCAAAGAATCCTGAAAAAATTATGATGGTTTCCACAAAAATATAAAGCAGCACAACTTCTTTTCATCATTGGTAATGAAATTGGTAATTATTGGTAATGATAAGATGTTTATGAGCAGAAAATGATTTCTGAAAGATCATGTGTCATAAAAAACTGGAGTAATGATGCTGAAAATGATGCAAGAATATATATTTTTTAAATAATTATTTTCAATTCTAGTAATATTTTACAGTATTACTGTTTTTACAGAATTTTTGATCAAATAAATGCATTGGTGCACATGAGACACAAAAAATGTAGTGTGTGTGTGCCCTCTGCTTGGAGATGAACACTTCCTATGGCTGTTTCTGTACTAACGGGCAACTAGTTTAAATGGTCTGGGTTTTTTTGCCTGTTACAGTTTCAGAGACATGACCAGTGATATTCACACGTTAAACCCTCCAACCACACGCACACACACTCACTTGGATTAGCTTTGGATGCCTTAAATATTTTACTGGAATTCCTAGTGGGATTTCAGTCATAATTGGAGCCAATCACAAAATATCCCAGTAGGATCATGTAAGAATCCTTTAAGAGTCAAATACGATCCTAAGATACTGTATCCCAGTGGCATCATGTAAGAATCCCTTAACCCGTTTAATCCCAATTTTTTTTCCAGACATGACAATATCTAAATGATGTGTCATTAGTAACCCTTTGAAATAATCAATAATTCTTTTTGGATAGTTTTTGCAATGTGTGTGAAAAAATGTGTTTTATTCTCTGTCACAATTGTGACCGGTGGGATAAAGTGAGTAATGAAATCACATATTTTCATAATTTTTTTAAAAATATATCTTAGCTCAGCTATTTTAAGCAGTTTGACCACATTCTAGGGATTTATTATGCTTAAAAAAAAACTTATGCAACATTGATAGGAACAGTGAGATTAAAAAAAAAAAAAAAAAAAAACATTAGCAACTGCCATTGGATTTGTATTGTCTAGCTAAGTTCCCACCGGTCACTATTGTGACCATCAAGATTTTTGCTCACTCTATGACCACACTCAACAAAAATAAATATATGTGAATGCATATATTAATACTAGACACCCTAAAGATAATATGTACTAAAAATCTATGCCATATCTTTATATTAACATACTTTACTAGCCCTTTGTTTTGGAGCTTTGATGCAGTTATCATTTTCTCAAGGTGCAAACAGGAAATAAACTGCTCTGGTCATCTGACAATTTGCACTAATTGTGTAAAACTTCACATATTTAATTGAGACCCTTTATTTTTTTCATATTTGCAGGAAGTGCACTAAAACATCAGTCAGTAAGGTTTTAAGAGCTTTATAAATGAGAAAATGTACGGTCACTATTGTGACCCGTGGGATTAAATGTGTTAAGAGTCAAATACTTAAATAATAATAATAATAATCTTAGTGTATAAACTGTAATTCTTAAAGTTCAAATTCATATTTGGTTTCAGAGTTGTTTTTTAGCTATTGTGTTGAAATAACATCTTGTTTATGGACATTTAAAAATAAACAAATGTTAATTTGACTGAATGTTAAAATGACTAAATATTAATGCTGTTGAGATCTAGTTTTTGTTTTCTGTAATGTTACAAGCCTAAAATATCCTTTTAAGATTGATTCCAAATGATAAACTATGGAACCCTGTCTATGTTTCTTTTAGATTTTTGACTAATTTTATAGTTAAACCTAAAACTTTTGGGAAATTCTGGCTAATTTGTGTGTGGGATATTGTCTGAGAGGGAAGGGGGAGTTAGATGGACGAATGATCAGGTCTGATTGACCCCTCAGTGGATGTTTCCAGCTCGTTAGGTCTTGCGAGATGCCTGATTAGCGCTTTTGATTCCTCCATCGGGTCCGTGTGCTTCTGTTTTTCACTGCATCCTCTCTTTTCCTGCAGGTCAGGCTTTAGGAACAAAGATACCAAACATATAAGTGATCTGGACAACTTGCTTCTAGCTGCTGGGATGTCAAATGCCTTGTAGTCAATTTGTCTCAAGCTGTGCTTGTGTGTGTGTGTGTGTG
>JAUMHE010000042.1:14937700-14948353 GCA_032359235.1 Enteromius mattozi
TATATATATATATTTTTTTTATATTTTATATTTTTATATATAATATATATTTTTATACATTTTCCAAATGTGTAAAACATTGTGTATGCTTTACAACATTTTATTTTATTTTTTCCCCCCTTTATTTGGTACTTTATATTTTGTATTTCAATTTAATTTAAATTGTAGTTTGTTTTATTGCAGTTTTTTTTTTTTTTTTCAAATATGTCCCTTGAATTTTGCTTTTAAGGTTGTTTGACCAAACACCATTCATATTTTTCTTTTTGATGCATTTAAATATGCATTATATATAATATAATATAATATATATATATATATATACTTAATTATTCTAAAAATAAACATGCGTGCAATAGTTATCTAAGAAGAAAAAAAAAAATCTGTTTTGATTGGATTTTTCTGTATTTTCAGTGTGGTAACCATTTGGCTCTTTTTGATAAACATCACACAATATTAAAAAAAATATATTTCTGCTTGAAAATATAAAGTTGATGCAAAGATGTCAGCAGTAGTATGTGCAGCTGTGTTAATTTGTGTAAGCTGCTGTTTTGATTTAGTTTAGCAAAATATAGGTAGTACCCAATTTCTTTGTTTCTCCAACAGTGGGTCTCTGAGGGTTAAACAGATCATCCTGTACAAAAGCACAATGAGATTTCCCCAAAACAAAACTTCTAAGCCACTTTGGCTTTTATTCTGTCAGGGGGCGGGGCATGAGAGTGAGTGACAGGTGGTGACTGCTGAATAAAGATGGCTAGAGAGGGGCAGTGGGTCATTGCTCAGTCTGTGGGTCGAAGACATACATTAAAGCTCTGGGTAAATGTGAGGTTAAAGAGGTGGAGATGATACAGAGGATGATTGGCAGCGTGACAGATGTCAGTCAGAGCTCACGCCCTCACACCAGCTGTACAGACGTGAGAGAGAAGAGACACAAGAGATGGGTTGAATTGGCATTTTAGCCTGTAACAAGTAAACGGTACACAAGTAAATGTGGCATATGTATTGTATACCGCATGCGGTTTTAAAATGATATATATATATATATATATATATATATATACATATTTTAAATAATAATTTTATTTTATTTAAAAAAATATTATAAAATGATTTCAATTTTATTAATAAAAATATTAATGCACAATTCTACTTTTAATTTTAAGCGAATTATTTAATGTATGTATTAAGTCAGCTTTTCTTTATTTAATTGTAGCATTCTTTTTTTTTTTTACTTAAAGCAAATATTTCTATTATTTAGCAAAAATTTTTTCAAAATATTTCTAAAAATAGATGATTCTTCTGCCAAATATTAAAGTCTTGGATTTTTGAAATCCAGATGAAATGATTGTTGTTATATGACCACACATATCATTCAAGTTTTCCTTTTTTATTTAAATGTTTAAACAATTCCAAATAATTCTATTCTATTCTATTCTATTCCAATAGGTAATACATCTGCAAAATAGTAAAATCTGGGATCTGTTAATATGAATATTTTACATCTTTTTTATTTTGTCCTTTATTGTAAATCGCTATTATTTTATGAACAGAGTTATTTTAAAATAATTGCAGTTAGCTTAAAATGGATCTGAAGCAGTACACTTAACCATTCGAAAGCATATAAGCTCGTTTTTCTTCTGAGCTCTTGATGTACTGAAAGATATACGATCGGTTGTCATGGGTAACACGGTTTAACCTTGGGCACTTTAAACAAATTAGACCTGCTGTTTATGTTTACTCAGTCAGCACACAAGGAAAGAATTGAGGAAAGGGTTTTTTTCAGATGTAATTATGGAACGCCGCTTTGTCCCGTCAACCAGAGAGCACGAGTTTGTTCCTGCTGGAGCCGTAACAGTCCTCAGAAACACAGCAAATCGGTCTGAGCTCTGACTGTCTCTGTGGCACGGCGCTATGATTACAGCAGCATCGATCCCTGACCCACACACACACACACACGGCTCCCAGCAGCACCTGCTCATACCATTGATTACCAATAAGACAGAATTACAGCTTAACAGACTGTCGATCTCAAACTTCTCTTTGAATTTGGTTCTTGGTGCCCACTTTTTCCCGCTTTTATAGGCTTATGGTAACATTCAACCCCTCTTGGCTGAATATCTTTATTTTTCTCGTAGTGACTCAACACAGATGGGAATAACCGCAGCATAGAGCCGTGACAAACAGATGACGCGTGACTAAAAGAATGTGCTCGCTTGACCCTCTTTCACATGACAGACCTCTCAAAGGTCAAAGGTCAAGAGGATTCGCCATGCTGTCCTTCATCCTGGAATTTTAAACCCAGATTTGAGAGCAGTTTTCTTATTGCTTTTATAACGCTCAGGGATTGTAGTTGAGTGGGACGCTATCTGAGGCGTGTTGTTAAATTCGGGACTTTTCGCTTGACCTTTTTATTGGCGTTTATTTTTACGCCAAGAACATATTTGACAGAAGTATCTCGATTCAAACGCAGCACATTATTCAGGATGGGGAATTTCCATCGTAAAAACATTGTGTTGATGAAATCCAGACTCTGAATTCTCCCATAGATCCTCTGCACATAGTTTGGCCCCTATGCTAAAGGCGCCAGATGTGTATGTATCTATCATTTTCTTATCTCTGTAAACTGATGAAAACGAAGATTATTTCTAGTTATTATTATTATTTTTTATTTATTTATTTATTCATTTATTTTCTGGAAGGCAAACAATGTTGTTACTTTTATAATTATTAAGTTATTAACTCATAAAATGATTTTATTGCTGTAGATGTATTTTATTACTGTGTAGTTATACTGAATTTTTAATATAATATTAGTGAAAGTCAACTTAAAATTTTTTTAAACAATTTTTACACTTTGTTTTATTTAATATATATATATATATATATATAATATGTATATATATAATATGTATAATGTTTATTTTTAAAGTCAGTTCTGTTCTAAATTCTAAAATCATTTCCATTATTTTAACAAAAATATTTACACTACTGTAACTCTTGATTCTACAAAAATGTATGCATTAAACATTTGTAAGGAAAACAAATTATTAAAAGCAGTGTCAATTTAAAAACAGATGCAATAATTTATGAGGTTTTAATTATTTTACCTTCACACAACTTTAATAAAAGAGGCAATAAGTTCTTATGAAAACATTTGAAACTTAATAACTTGTAACTTCAGGTCTGTGAATGTCAAACCTTTAGTCAGTTGGTACTTTAATATTTTCATACTCAAATTCTCTTTATTTTCAGGTTGATTACTCATATTGTGGGATTGCCTCTGTTATTTATCCAGCTGAATAGACATTCACAGCACACTCCAAATATCGTGCTTTTCCTAGAAGATGAAACCGCTAGAAGGGCTGCTCTGCTCCTGCGTCAGAATAGCTAGTAATTAAAGGTTTTACCTTGAATCGCACTGGTCTTTACAGATTTCCCACAGATTTGTACCTTTGTTGTTTCAAGGGGCGTAAAACCGAAATTAATGGCTAAAATTAGTTTGCACGAACGTTCCTCGTCACGATTAACCTTGGGCCTGGAGTTCAGTGCCAAGCTCCACCAGGTTCTGCAGGTTTGGAGAAGATTGATTGGAGTTGAGGGAAACTCCAGACACTGCACAGATGTAACACTCCTTTATGAGAATTCGTAAACATCACGAACATCACTTGTTGTTGGCGTTCTTCGTGAGGTCTTCAGGGTGTAGTTAGTGGTTGATGTTGAAGGTCTTTATGGTGTAGATAAATGATGGAATTGAAGGTTATAGTTTAGGAGTTGCTCTAAGGTGGCTCACACACACACAAACCAGTCTCTTAAAATATGATCTTTATGTCTAGCTATAACGTTACTAAACCCTCTGTCAGCATGCATTCTCACTCAAAGGATGAACACTTTTCTAAACTTTGTCACATAAATGAACTCAACTCAGGCCTAAAAAGAATCTATAGTTTAATAGTTACATTTTAAGATGGCCCTGATGAGTTCTCAAAAAGTAATACCAATGGCTTTCCTAATGAACTGTAGCAGAAGTATTAAAGCTTGCTTTTGGTTCCAGTACCTTTAAAATGACTCCCGGGACACATCGACTTCACCTGAAAAAGAGTTTCTATGCTAGTGTGATCATACCAAAAGACCTTTTTTGATGATTTTAGTAGCAGACTGAAGGAAAGGAGCAGTCTTTGCTGATGGAAGTGTTTGTTTGACAAGGGAACATGGTATAACTTTTTTCAAGCGCTGTGCTTGAATTTTTTGTTCTCTCTCTCTCTATCTGATTTTTTTCTGTATCTTTTTAGGATCAGACTTACTCTTTTTAATTGCAGCTGGCAGAAGTCCTCAGTGTTATGTTCTGTCGATTTCACCAGTAAATTCAAGATAACTAGATCTCATTAGTGTTAGGAAGCTACTTTAAAAACTGCACTGTACTGTATTTTAAAACGTGAATATAAACAGCACATAGTAAAGTGTTCTTGATGTGTTATATATATATATATATATGTCTTTTATGCTCACTAGGACTGTAATTTGATAAAAAAATATTGTTATTTTTTATCATTTTAAAATATTGGTTTACCATATGAATATATTTTAAAATGTAATTTTCAGAATAATTCAGTCTTCATTGTCACATGATTCTTCAGAAATGATTCTAATATGCTGATTTAGTGCTCAGGAAACACTTATTATCAGTGCTGAAAGCATGAAGCTTTATGTCTTTGCACTAATACGTTTTTCAGGATTTGATGAATATATAGTTCAAAGGGACAGCATTTATTTAACATTTTTCTATTGAACATTGTTTTCAATTTTCTTTTGAACATTATGAATGTCTTTACCACCACTTTAGATAAATTTGTTACATACTTGCTGATTAAAAAAGAAGAAAAAGCAGTTCTCACTGTCCTGAAACCTTAATATTTAAGTTTTCTTGCAATTTATGGAAGCAGTATCTTTTTAATTCTAACTGTTTTTTTTTCATTTTTTATTTATTTATTGCATTCAGAGCAGTGTTTATTTATTTATTTATTTTATTTTTAAATGGCTAAATGGAAAAAGAGCATTTGTACACAAATAGGTGAATGACACACAATGTGATTGATGTGGGGGGGAAAAATGCTTAACCCCTCAGTGACACAGTATTGTTGTTCTTTACAGTGGATGAAATTGCTCAATACTGCATAGTCGTTAATAAATGTTGGATAGTCATATGCTCATTTGTGTGGTTACCGTTTCTAAATTAGTCATTTTTGCTGCTTTTATGTTTCCCGTATTTCTTAGCATATACAGTATAGATGATACATAGCATCTTTTTTTTTCACTTGTTTCTCATGATTCAGTTCTTTTAACTGTTTGTGCAGCAGTGACCTTGCCACCATGCCTGCGCTGCACTCATTTATGTACTTCAGATCATTGAGATGTCACTGTGTCTCCGGCTTTATCTCAGAAGGTTTTGGAGATCCTCTTCAGTATGAAGGCCAAGGACATTCTGTTGTACACTCCTGGTATAAAAACTCCCTCATTGCATTTTTTCGTGGTTTTATTTTGTTCCTGTAAAAGACAGAGCTGGTTTTGATGGTCCTAGCATCCTGTTCCTGTAACTGTTTCTGCTGAGTCTAGCGACGGCTCCGGCTCTTTGGCTTTTGTCCTTCTTATGGAAACCAGACAAATGCGTGTGATGGGAGACGTTTGGCGGGACAGATGAGTGAGTGTGTGTGCGGAAAGCTGCTCTGACTCACTCACATGTCTTTGTGTTGTATGAGGCTGTATTGTTGTGCTTTCATGTGGTGAGTTCGGTGTGATTTTATTGTGTTTATATGATCCAGTGTGTGTCTGAAAAGGAAAACATTCCTGGTGATGTTCAACTAGTGTAACCGGCACTTGTCTGTCTGAGAAGATCAAATTAAATAATGGAAAGTGAGACCTAAAAGTAACTGCTCAAACTCACTTATTTTGTGCAGGAGTTCAAAATTAAATGAAGGAATGCATGGCTACAAAATTCACGTTTTATTAACTATGCTACATTAAAATGATTTCTTAAATGCAGCCTAGATCAAATGGAGTATTATGTATAAATGGAGACTAGTATTATCTTTACCAAAAAAAAAAAAAAAAAGACATGGTAATACCTTTGACAATTACCAAGCTATTACAATGGTATTCTTAAGTAATATGTAAGTGCCATGGTCTATAAAGCTGCTAAAATGTTATACACACACACACACACACACACACACACACACACACTTTTACATACTTATATAATACATACTATACTATACTATAGTATACTAATATATATATATATATATATATTATTATATATATACTGTATAATATATTGTATATGTATTTAAATACACGTATATACACAGACACACACAATTTTATCTACTTATATAATACATAGTTTTTCCTTTGCTTCAGGTTGAAGTGCTAAAATAAATGACAACTTCACTTAACCTTAATAAAAAAAGAACACATATTTTAAAAAAACCTAATAAAACTAATGCGAAGGTTGAACACAATTTTATTTTCCAATTTTAAAATGGAAAATATTAATACAATCTTAATTCAAAATATTGACAAAACCTATGATGTAATTTAAAAACAATCATTTTTAGTGCTATGTGATAATATCACGTATGATAGGATTGTTACAGTGATTTTTCAATGTCTAAATCATTGTTTACACAGGTTTTATGATGCAGAATGATTGTGTTTCAGATGTATAACCGTATCCTTTGACTTTTTTCCCATCAGCCACTCCCCTGTCGGTGCGAAGCAGCAGTGACCCCGCCCTCGCCCCGCCCCTAGATGTCATTTCACTGGACGCTGAGGACATCAGCAGACCCCAGTCCACTGTGAGTGAACATACACTGCATACTGATGCTTGATAGGAGTGCCAGCTTTCTTTTTTTAGTTATTACACTAAATGAAGTACAAATTTGTATTGTGCTTTTGGAGGAAGCAGCGCTTTTAAGTTTTTGGTCTTTTGATGTATTTAACCTGTCCTTGTTTGCAGGATTCACACTAAACAGTCAACTTTCATGGTCATATTGTATTTGTACCATGATTGTTTTCATCAACAAAGCTTTTACTCTCTCTATATCTTTCTTTTATTCTTTGTTTGAGGTCATCTGTTAAACATGCAGCTCATATTTACAAAGACAAACAGCATATATACTACCACTCAAAAGTTTGGGTTCAGGAAAATTATTATTTTTTTTTTAAAATAGAACATTTTTATTAAACAGCAAATCAGCATATTAGAATGATTTCTGAAGAATTATGTGACACTGAAGACTAGTAATAATGCTGGAAATTCAGCTTTGCGTCACAGTAATAAATTTAATTTAAAAATATATTCAAATAGAAAACTGTAATTTTTAATTACAATAATGTTTCTGTTTTTATTGTAATTTTGGTGAAATAAATGCAGCCTTGGTGAGCCTTTTTCGAAACCATTTAAAAATCTTACAGAATCTTTTTGAACGGAAGTGTTAAGTTTCAAAAAGGTGTTTTTCTGTATGTACTCTCTGTGCTTCACACAGAAAGCCAACACAGTATATTTTAATTCTGAGTGTGACATTTCCTAAACTGTACCACTTTCTGGCTCTTGGAAACTGCTGAGTGTTTCAGGAGTACATACATAAAACTGTCCAATATCTCTAAAATATTAGCATCAAACGGGAAAAAGAAAGTGTATGGCAATTGTTAAGAATTCATAGGGTGTCTGCAAAATTACGGCTCACGCTCACATCCGTCCCAGATGGCTCTGAGTGACAGTAATCATTGCAGTGCACTCCTCAATGACAGGGTGAGGGCACGCTAATGCATCAACGACAGCACTTTTGAGACTGTGAGGATTCATAAATATATGCGTTTTCTCTCTGCACCCAAATATGTGCTTCTGTCAGTGCCACCGCTGCAGATTCCACTTCCTCCTGCAGAACTTCTTCAGCAGTCTTCAGGAATCAGGTGACACTTGTGAAGGATACTTGGAGACTTCAGTTCCAGATACTTCACTAACATGATTTATATAAATAGGACGTGTTCCTGGATCAACATTTCTTTAAATCAGTCAGTGCCTAGTCAGAGGCCAGCTTAACCTTAGATGATAGGAATGTTGTTTCTAACGAGGTGCTGAAAGTCTCCACCAGACCTGATAAGGATAAACGCCAAGGACAATGCTAAATTTAAAATTAGCCTATTTGGAATTACTATCAATTTCATTAATGTTATGCAATGCATGCATGTGTCAGTGCTGATCAGTTTTAGACATTATCTTGGAAAATGGGAAATGTAGACTACAGGTTACAAGTTTGGGTCGGGGAAGAATTTGTTTTTATGTTTTCGAAAGAAGTATCTCACCATGGCTGCATGTATTGCAAAAATATAAGAAAGAAAGAAGCAACCAACATATGAATAATCAAAACAGCAAAACACAACAAGCAAAGCAAACTACTGATAAAAATAATACATAAATAAAGAACAAACAAGTAATGAACGAACTAATTAACAAATGAACAAAAAAAAAATAATAATGTAAAAGAAAGAAAGAAAGAAAGGGAAAGAAAGAAAGAGCAAAATGAAAAATGCTCAAAATGAGATAATTAAAAAAACAAACTAAAAAAAAAAGAACAAGCCGTCCTATGAATAAAAGAAAGAAAGAACAAATAAGTGATCAAAAAGTAAATTAATAACAATAAGAAGGAAAGGAAGAAAGAAAGAAGGAAAGAAAGAAATAAATCGAAGGAAGGAAGACAAGGAAAGAAGGAAGGACAGAAAGAAAAAAGGAAAGGAGGGAAATAAGGATGGAAGGAAAGAAGGAAAGAAAGATCAAAGGAGGAAAAGAAGAGAAGGAAGGAAGGCAGGCAGGCAGAGTAGGACGGAAAAAAAGGATGGAACAAAGAAATGAAGGTAGGAACGAAGAAGGGAAGGAAATAAGGACAGAAAGAAGGAAGGAAGGAAGAAAAGAAGGACAGAAAAATAAAGAAGGAAAGCAGGATGAAACAAGGAAAGAAGGAATGAAAGAATAATTAAAAAAAAAAAAAAGTAATCTATAGAAAAAAACAAAAAATAAACAACCAATGAATACATGAATTAACAAACAATTTTTTGAGTGGCTGGGGGCCAATCACAGTATTGTATGTAAATCAGTTAAAGGTCCCAGGTGTTTATTAGAGCTGATCATAATTACACATCTCACGCTCATGTTTATGTGTGCTGGAAGATCTAGACAAGCTCCTCAAGACATCTGATCACCATCTTGTCTTCAGTCTAAAACAAGCGACCAGAAATCTCCATCTCTTACTCATAATTACCCAGCTCTCCTGTACATACAGCTGAGGTGTGAGCAGAGCCCAGAGAAACTCCTCAAATCATTAACCGCTGTGCCGTGCTTCCGTGGAGGTGACCCCCGGCGGTGAGCTTCAGCTCCTGGGACGGATGATAAGAGACCGGGAGAGCTTCAGGGTTCCCCTTCCCTGCCAGAACAAGAACATGAAGCTTCCTTCAGGGAGTTTTCCAAATCAGAAAATACAGCAGATTTACACGAGTAGGACATTCCGTTCCGATCTGATGCTCCTGGAACAGCCTCGGTCCTAAAATGATGAGGTTCATGGAAATAATTTTCAAGACCCCAAACCTCATCCTAAAATCTGATCCTGGTCCGGTTATGAAATGTGGTTCCAGGAAAATGTTCTAGTACGCTTGATTTCATAACCTGCTCCTGAACCATCAACATTTACTGGAACAACATTACATTGTACTCAAAAGTTGTTATTTTTTATTTTTTATTTTTTACAAAAAATACAGAGGAAAAAGCAGCTTGTACATGAAAATAATATTTACTGTAACACTAACAGATGGCTAAAGTTGTCTTAAAAGCCAGGTGTTAAAAGGCTGAAATGCTGTGGTGTATAGTATGGTATACCAAGGTACTTTAAAGAACACCGTGCCATTATGGTATTAATTTACCACAGTACTTTACTATAAATTATGGAATAGTGTTTTTTTGTTGGTAAGTCTTATGTTATGAATTGTGCTGAGTTATCATGTACAGTAGATTGATGATCCGGCTTTGCTGTTGTAATATCTGTCAGATCTACAGTTAGATGGATGGATGTGATGGACTCAAAGGTCATAGAGAAACACATTTGTGATGCAAATTTCTCTCTCTACACACACACACACACACACACACAGGCTCTTACAAACTCTCTCATTAGGCTTTGACATTTATTCAATTACTGTATTCCCAAGAGTTAAGCCAGCACTCATAAGTCTTATGTAAACAGGCCACGCACCCCGAGAGCCAAGGACACACATATTTAATATAGCTTCTGCTCGCGTGGCTGATGCGTCTGACCATGAATGTTTTACTGTGTTTACTTCAAGCGTATTTAGGTCGTAAACATATAAACTAAATCCTCACATCACGCCTGAGTCAGTTTTTCCTCTGTTGTTCTATTACTATTAAGTTTCCACCAAAACCTGTGCGAGTGTATTTTCCAGCATACAAAGTTGCAGCTTTTTTAAATCATCCGAGTTTATGAAACAAGCCTGGACTTATATAACGTGAAGCACACAAGATGTGGAAAGCGACACATTTGTGTTGGTGTTCATTTATTTTTAAGTAGTGCATTTCCAACTCATCTCTAG
>JAUMHE010000042.1:14972398-14985554 GCA_032359235.1 Enteromius mattozi
ACCACCCACAATCCCTGCCGGACCTGGGACTCGAACCCGCGACCTTTGGGTTACAAGTCCAACTCCCTATCCATTAGAATTGCGAGATATTAAGTCGTAATTCTGAGATCGTATCAGTTTCTTCCCCTCAAAATTGGACTTTATATCTCACAATTCCAAGAAAGTAAAAAAACTGTGACATACAGACATACAATTGTGAATTATAAAGTCATATTTCTGAGATATAAAGTCACAATTCTGAATCTCGGAATTGCGAGTTTATATTGTGCAATTCTGACTTTTTTTCTCGCAATTGTGACTTATATCTCACAATTCTCACGCAACTCTGAGAAAAGGTCTGAATTTTGAGATAAAATACAATAACTTTTTTTTAATAATTTTTATTCAGTGTAATAAGTGGGCTTCTATGTTAAATACATTTAGAATGTTAAAAAGAAATATATTTCAAATAAATATTCTTCTGAAGTTTTTATTATTTTATATATATATATATATATATATATAAATAATTAAATCCTGAAAAAATTTATCTGTTTCCACAAACATATTCTCCAACTGTTTTTAACATCAGTAATAGTCAGAAATGTTTTTTAAACAGCAAATCAGACTATTCAAATGATTTCTGAAGGATTGTGTGACGCTGAAGACTGGAGTAATGATGCTGAAAATTCAGCATTAAATCAAAGGAATAAATTACATTTGAAATGTATTAATACAGAAAGCAGTTATTTGAAATTGTAATAACATTTCTGTTTTTACTGTATTTTTGATCACATAAATGCAGCCTTTCTGAGAATAAGCGATGACTTTCAAAAACATAAAAAAAATATTTCTGTCCCCTAAACTAAGAAAGGTAGGCTAATATTCCTTCATCTTAGGATTTAGATGAAAATCGCTTCATCCATTATCTTATTGGAGTGTTCCAGGTTCAATACGTGTTAAACTGTATCGAGCAGCTATGACATATTGTCGATTAGTGCTGAAAATAATTTCCACTCATCTCGTAGTTCGCAAACGCAAGCAGAAATGACATGTGCTGTAATGCAGTTGCAGGCAGTGGGGTGAGATGTTGAGCTGGGATAAATGCTAAGATTCACATGGTTTTGAAAGTCAACTGAGAGACTGACCAAAGTGTGTGTGTGTGTTATTTGCAGAAAGGAGAGCCGTCAGGTCCGCTGCTTTCAGAGGACGGGCGAGAGCAGCTGATGTTTGAAGTTCCTTTGAATGACTCTGGCTCAGCTGGTCTAGGGGTCAGTCTGAAGGGTAATAAGTCCCGAGAGACCGGAGAAGACCTGGGCATCTTCATCAAGTCCATCATCCACGGTGGTGCTGCACATAAGGTAAAGAGCAGCCCATTCACCCAACGTCCATTCGTCTGAGCATTCAGTCATGAAAGTGACTCCAGTCCTCTGTATTTCTTTACAGAATGGCACACACTACTGAAAACTACTTAAAAACCTCTAAAATGTCTATAAATAAAAACATGCATACACTATTATAACTATAGTGTTCTGTTATATGTAAATATGCTGTTGTTCATAATTAAATCATTTTACCTTTAAAAATGAATAATTAAATGCATATAGTATTATAAATATTATATTGTTCATAACACAATGTTTATGCAGTAAAAAATACATAAAGCATAGTATATGTAAAAATTAACATTAGGTAATAGATGCTGTATTGTCAGTGTTATTTTAGTATAATTTCTACACTATTATAGTATTTTAAATGTTTATAGTATATTTTAAATTAATATTTATTTAAATTAATATTTAAAAATCAATGTTTTATTTTCCTGTTTCCTGTTATGTGATTTTAATGTAACCAAGCAAAAATAAAACTAGTTGTACAACTTTGTTTTATTTTGGTTAGTAGCAACCAAAATTTATTTCATTTTATTACTTTTTAGTTAATGAGAACAACACTGAAAACAAATGTCATGTTATTTTGTGTTAACTATTGCATTAACTATTTAAGCTTATTGGTTAACATAATATTAATTAGAAATTTACAAGAAAATATTATGTTTAAAACAAAAATGTACATTGATAAGGCATAAATGATGGTTAAAGTTAAAATCCAAATATTGTTAGATTAATCCGTCTGCTATGATTTGGAGAATCAATAATACTTGTTCATTATGTGAAATATACTGGAGTATGGTCATTTTGATTCACCCAAAGTGGCCCCAAACTGAAAAAAAAAAGCTTTGTAGCTTATTAAGCTTTATCATTTTGGTTTGGGATATGCTGTATCTTGTTATTATAGGTAAACCTCACCTAGTGCCGCTGTAGAAATATAAATACTCCTCTTCTCTTCTCTGCGCAATCACTCCAGTCAGGCAGCAGGTGTTGTGTCTGTGTGCAGATAAGAGCACATCTACTGTCTCCTATCAGCACTGTAATCAAGAGTGGGCTCACAGGTGGAGCTGCGTCTCTGGCCCCTATCAGCACTCCAGTGGAGAGTGGGCTCAGAGAGCGAGCTGCATCACAGACCCCATCAGAGAGGCGCTTAAAGAAATAGACATTTTCAAAGGCTGAGCTCTTCATTTGACTTCTGCCGTTCACCCTTATCACACTCTCCCTCACACGCTTTCTGCTGCTCCTCTAGCATTTAGACTCCAGGACTTAGATCAAATAGGCATGCATATAAAAAAAACCGCATCCTAATTTCTGGAATAAATTATCGTAATACAAAGTAATAAAGAAAAACATGTCATAGGTTATCTTTAGAGCTCTTTGGGATAGCGTCTTTAGGTTGCGCGCTTCCAGACTGTCTGCTTATGTATGCTTGAGTATATTTTCTTAATAGATGGGCACAAGTGTTTGTGTCCATTCTGCCGGAGACCCCCTCCTGGGTCAGTATCGGTGGTCTGCGGTCAGTGACCTCGCCCAGGGGTCAGGATCATCCTCCGCGACACAGACTCTCAGGAGTCTTTACCGGCTCGAGTGGCTTTTAGCTGCTAATCTCTTTTGTTCCTCCTCAGCTAAGTTTTATTTAGGAAAGCACAGCTGTGAACCTTAATCCAATTCATTCCTGCCCGGCCCTTTCACGCTAGTGATATGCATCCGTAATTGTGTCTGAATTCATAGTGGGATGCATTAAACATTTAACAGTGGGGCTACGCTGCATAAATGTTTTTAAATCACACTATAGGGCTTTAGTGTTGGGAGTCGCTAGCTAAAAGTAGCGGTGGTCCTAGCTTAACTACATGTTTGAGTGTGACCCCCAAAACAGTGGTAGTTCATTGAAAATAAGTTCAGAAACAGTTCATTCACAAAACAGATTAAAAGCTTTAACTTTAATGCTATTGTCGTAATTGTGATTCTATTTATTATTTTTTTTATTTTATTTTTTAAATATTTAATATTTTAAATAATTCTTTGAATATATAGAATTCTGTATCTTATAAAATTATTGTAAAATAAAACTTTTATCTGATTAATCGGCCTTT
The DNA here is from genome assembly GCA_032359235.1 of Enteromius mattozi. Classification (NCBI taxonomy): domain Eukaryota; kingdom Metazoa; phylum Chordata; class Actinopteri; order Cypriniformes; family Cyprinidae; genus Enteromius; species Enteromius mattozi. The sequence continues at coordinate 14,975,859 of JAUMHE010000042.1, forward strand.
TACTAGTACTGTGAAATGATTTGTTTTTTTTTACTTAGTTTTTTATGTTTTTTGTCATTTAATTACATTTGATTTAATTTTAAATACACCATTGTATTTATTTGTAAATAATATATAGCAAAAATGTATATATTTGAATGTTTTTTTTTGTTTTGTATTTTTTTATATTTATTTATTTATTTTTATATTTAATTTAAATGCAAAACTAATTAACAGGTAAAAGATACATTGTGGATTATTATAGTAAACAATGCAAGAGATTTTAATCTGATTAATGTATGTATAACTAGTATTATGGTTTGGTTAAGTTTAGTATTTTGTGTTTATTTTTGTTATTTATCTGCTTTCTCTCATTCTCTCTCACTGCCTATTTTGTAATATAGTAAATATTTCAGAAGTTTTATTTCATTAATCTGTCTATAACTAGTACTATTTGGGATGCAATAATACAAATTATAAGACTAATAAAAATTAGTGCTGTCAAACGATTAATCGTGATTAATAAAATCAAAAGTAATAAAAGTGTACGAATTTTAATCTGATTAATTTGGCTTTAACTACAACTGTGGTATGATTTATTTTATTTTATTTTTTACTTAGTTTTTTGTACTTTTTTTTCTTTTTTTTTTTTAAATACACCATATTATTTATTACTAAGTTATCTTATTTTAGCAAAAATTTTAATATTTTAATGTTATTAATGTGTTACTACCACCGTGATTTGTAATTGAATTTATTTGTTTATAATTATTTTTATATGCTTTTACTTTTTGTATTTAATTATTTATATATTTTTTCTTTAAATGCAAACTGAATTAATAAGTAAAATATACATAGTCCATTATTATAGTAAAAATGTAAGATCTTTTAATCTGACTAATGTGTTTAGTTTTTGTGCTTATTTTGAAATACAGCACTGAATATATAGGTAAATTATATATCTGCTTTCTTTCTCTCATTCTCTTTCACTGTCTATTAGAATTATGATAAAAAATTAGAACTTCTTATTCCATTAATCTGTGTATAACTGGTACAATTTGAGGTGCAATAATGCAAATTGTAAGACTAATAAAAATGTGAGATGTTTTAAATGAATTTAGCTGCTGCTTTTAGGTGAGGTTTAGTGTAGCTGTTAGTTAAAACGTTTTAGAAAGGCTTTTTTATAATAGAGTTTTGCCTGCTATGATTTCTCAGTAGTTTGTACATGTAACATTGGTGTCCCTCTTCTTTCGTTTGCAGGACGCTCGCTTGCGTGTCAATGACCAGCTGATAGCGGTCAATAGCGAATCGCTGCTTGGACGCTCCAACCACGATGCCATGGAAACCCTGCGTCACTCCATGTCGACTGAAGGGAACCTCAGAGGAACTATCCAGCTGGTGGTCCTGCGTTCTTCAGAGCGCTCTGCTGCTCAGGTATGCCCAGATCCTGTACCATACCATGTGTCCCGCTACAGACCGCTTCCCCGCTGGGCCTCTGAAGCCCAGACCTTGGCTGCGGCCCACCGGTATGACCGCTATACACATCACAGGCTCTCAGGTCACCTCTGATTTTTAGTTATTGTACACGAGGACATGCACACATGTGCTTTGGCTAAAATTAGAAAATGCTTTTAATGTCCTTTTTATTCAATCTAGCTTTCAAGTGCTATTTTTTATCCTACAAGGTGAAGAGAAAAATAGGCTTGTGATTAAATTTTTGAACAACAAAACTTGTGGTCAGTTAGATAAGGTGTCATGTGAGGCATTGCAGTATCATCATGGACATTTGGGGTGGAAGTCCTTGTGAATTCAGCCTGAAGATTGTTCTCTTCCTTGTTTTTCTTTGACTTCATGAGAAAGTGCTTGTACTTCTCTCCTGCTTCCTGCTTTTGTACTAACATTGTGCACATGCTTGTATTTTCATTTACTCTTTTAACTTCTTTATTAATGTCTGCTTTTCTTTTGCTTTGTTTCTGTATGGCTGAATTTTCTTTTGAAATAAAAGACTTTTAAATCTTTGCATGCACTTTGTGTTCTTTTAACCCTCTGGGCTTTTCTTCATGGATCTTTTCTGCTTCTTCTGTAAAGTGCGTGAGGTGTCATTCATCTCTTTCTTTCAGCTATTGAGTTTTCAAACATTGAGATGTGCTGTATTGAATTTGTGTATGCAATATGTACAATGCATTTAAGTGTTTGGGGTCTGTAAGATTTTTTACATAAAAAAAAAAAAGTTAATTAAGAAGTAAGTATTTTTTGTATTTATGTATTGTATTTTTTATATTTTATATATTGAGTAAGAATGGATAAAATTGATAAAATAAAAACACATTTATTTTCAATTGTTTTCTTTCAGAAACATTTGGAAAAAATATTACATATCCCAAACTAATAAATAAATTTGCAACACCTATATATATATATATATATATATATATATATATATATATTTCAGTGCATGCAAGTGTACTCACGGGCACTTTTCAGTTTTAGGACTTAGAAAATATGTCTTGATAACTTAAAGTGTTTGTTCAGTTTGTTCTTGCATTATTGGAAAGCTTGGCCTTCTTATACTGTTGGTTTCATGTCTCTGTGTTTCAGGGGGTCCGCCATGTTCACTGGGGTCCCCCTTTTGTAAATGTGGTGGTAAGTTTGAGCAGTCACCGGTTGGTGTATTAAACCCGCATGACCATATCCTTGCTAATAGAGGTGGTTTCACATGACAGTGAGTCGGAGAGTCGGCTAAAAAGATATTTTTTAATTGATAATGGAAAAGTTTCTAAACTCCAGTAGTGTGTTTATCTAAGCATTTTTTAAAACAGTTATTCTTAGTCTTTTTTTATTATTGGAAGTAGTGCAAATTTATTAGAGAAGAGAATCCATTTCCGTGAGTCAGCAGCTCGATAAAATGTCAGTTTTCAGCCAAGAGATAATAGCTGAATCTTTTTTTTTTTTTTTCCCTGCTTTGGATCCTCACATGCTATGGTTAAATAGTCAAACTCTTCTTGATTTGAGTTTGGAGTCTTTTCATCCAAGGTTAAACCGGGACGGTTCATCAATTCCGACAGCTCCTCATCACCGTCCAATGAATATGAAGACAAATAGTTATTGACTCCACCTTCAGCGGTCTGGCTTTGGGTAGATGAGCGCTGGAGTATTATCGGGGAGCATTAGCTTATCCTCAGCCCAATCTAGTGGTGGAGGGATGGTGATCGGTGAGGGCGGTAATGATGCTCAATAGAAGGTGATGTGTCGCTGAGATGCATTCTTCATTAATCACATGCAGACGGAGCGATCAATATACCATTAATCACCCAGACAGAGTTGAGTGATAAGAGAATGAGTGGGAGGTTAGAGAATCAAAAGTGTTTGTTAACTCAACGTAATGGGTTTGTTCCTCAATTCAAGACATGATACTAAAATTCTAATCATTTTTAGTGTAAAATTGTAGGAAAAATTGTTTAGAAAAACTTCCACAATATCATCATCGGATACTAATGCAATCGTACACATTGTTTGGAGGTCTTGGCAGTACCATAATATTTTATGAAAGTACTGTAAAAGTACATTACATGTTACAAGAAAAACACTTTTTTGTTTTTGATTTAAAACATTTTTGCAAGTACTTCTAAAGTTTTGGGCTAATAAGATATTGTTTAAGGCGTTTAATATATTCTAGAGAAGCTTCTTATGCTTACCAAGGCTGCATTTATATAATAAATAAATAACTAAATAAAATATTAACAATATTGTAAAATATATTACCAACTGTTCTATTATTGATTGATTAATTAAATTAATTATTATTATTATTATTATTATTTATTTAAATTTTATCAATGTCATTACTGTCATTTTTAGTCAATTTAAATCATGCATGCATTTAAAAGTCTTGATTCCTGCTTTCACAAATTAATGCTTTAAAAGGTCTTTAAAGTCTTAAAGTCAAAATCTTCCTCAGTATTTTTTTTGTATTATTTTCCATTACAAATATCTAAATATCCGTACACAGATACACATTTACTTGAGATGCCATAATAAGATGATAAGTGTTGTTTTATGAAAAAATTGAACAAATAAATGAAGCAAATTTATGCTTAAAATAAGAACAACCGTCTCTCAGTGGGGGGTGAAAACTTGTTTTTCCTTTAAATTAAGTAGATTTTTATGAGCCATTGTCAGATTTTTGTTTAAATCATAAGCACAATACATTTTGATCAGTTTCTCATAAAACAAAACTTCTTATTACAGAGTAACAGAGATCTGTTGGAAGTTGTATTTTCATACTTTGAAGCATTGCTAAGACAAGACAATTACGTTTAGATAACATCGGTTCATTGCAACTTGAATTTGCTTTAAAAAGACCTTAAAGTTAAATCTTAAAGTCTTAAAGTTTTGCATATACAGAGATCCTTGAATAAAAGTATTAATCTTTCAAGAAATGTTCTGAACCCAAACTCTTAAACTGCAGTGTACCTTTTAGAGATTTCATGTGAAACCACCATCTTTGTTCCTCCTTCCTCCCTGTTCTCCGCCCAGTCTGCTGTCTAATCCCGTTACCTCACTGGATCTCCTCTTGCTTGGCAAGTTAATCAGATTACACCGTGGGTTCCTTGAATAAAAGGCAAATTTTGGGTTTTAATGAAAGGCAGCCCGGGGCTACCCTGAGGGTCCCTAACCTCAGCTCACCCTCACTGCTGGCCCGTGTGGAGGGGGTGGAGATCATCGTGGCTTTAGGGTCTTGTTCTAGAGGCTGTTTTGTTGGTTCTTTGTCTTGGACTGTAGACCCAAGGTCCCTTGTGATCGTTGTCTGATTAAGACATTCAGTGCACTGTCTTTGAAGATGTCAGAGTGGTTCTGTGTGTGTTTGTGTTTGTTGTTGTGGGAGTTGTGATATGTGAACGAATGAGAATATGATTGTTAAGAACGTATTGACTGACGAAAGGAGAAATTAGACTTTGACATTGTCTACTGATAGTGTGCTGTGAGTGTTGCTATGCGGTTGCTAGGGTGTTCTGGGTGGCGACTAATGCTTTGTTATTTAGTGTCGTAGTAAATGCAGTGAAATCCATTTCTGCATGTGCAGTGAGTTTAGCGTGCATGTGTTAACATTATTTCAGTAACTAGTTTAAAGAAACAGTTATTGGGAAGAATGTTAAGTAAAGTAGTTTTAGTGTTAGTTATCAATAACAATAAACACAAGTCATTGATAACAGTTATCAATCGACTTGTTGTGTGGCATTGCTTTGTGGTTGCTAGGGTGTTCTAGATTGTTTCTATATGATTAAGATTTTGTCATTGCAGTGTTGTTGCTAGGGTGTTCTGTGGGTTGCTGGGTACTTTTATGTATTTCTTTTTTGGCTGCATTTTATTGTCCACCAGACAAAATGTGTGTTGTTTTCTATAAAGAATCCTACATCTGAGACATCATTGATGTGTGTTCAGGAAATAATGCTCCATGTGTTTTGCACCAAAAGATTAGTGGTCAGCAGTTTGTCCAAATCAGTGTGAGCAATAGTAATAGTGATCCATGCCTTAACAAGCCCCACTAATAAGGACGATGCAGCGGTTGAAGTCAGTGGGAGGTGAACACGTAAATCAATAATATCGACTGTTTAAATTGTCTTTTCATTTTTAGTTTCTCTCTGCCTGGATTCTAGCAGTTGCTGTCCCATTCTTCAAAAGTTCCTTTTGATGTTTTCCTGCCAGCTCTCAATTTATGCTTGTTAGACACATGCATACAACACGTTTACCGTCACCGATCAGAGTGAAAGACAGAAAAAGTGTTGCGAAGGGGGTTTTAGAGTCATTTTTCCTGAGAAACGTAATCTCTGAGGAGAAACAGAGCCTGAGAATCAGTCCTTCGTTCCATTGATGATTCCCGTGCGTCTGGAGAGACAGCGAGCAGGAGGCAGATGACAAGAATGACGCTTCCACATGTAAAGAGCCATCATCCCCGCTAATGACTGTCCTCCAACTGAGGCTTAACGCCGGAACAAAAGAACGAGTCTTTCATCTGTTTTTCCCCACCATGCGGAATAGTACGGTGTGAATGCATTTAAGCACACTTTGATATGGTGATATCCTAACACCTTTCATGTCCGTCCAGTCAGTCTGGGCTTGTTGTTGCCACGAGTAGCGTGTTTGTGTGTGTAGCATGTGCTTTGTATGACAGTATAAAGTCTGTGGCGTTCCTCCTCTGGGTTGTAGACGCCCAGATGGTGACAGCTGTAGCTTCTTTGTCTTCTGAGAAGAATCCATCAGGATGCATCATTTGGTGGCCTCACGTCTTCATATTGACGCATGTTTCCGTATCTGTCTCGACTAGTACTGCTTGGGATTGCCTTGGGCTTATGAACATTTCTAAATATGTCATATGGTTGCTTTTATCCTTTTGTCATTTACAGTTCAAGTTCAACAGATTTTTTCCTCCTAATGTATTCTGTTCTCTCACAGAATTTTTCTTTAGTATCTACAGTTTTCCTTCTAAAATGTGCACAGTTGTACAAAAATGCCCCCCTCCCAACAACAAGAAACTAAAACAAAACAAAAAATATTGTCTCTCATGCTTATCGAGGCTGTGTTTGTTTGTTTAAACAGTTAAACAGTAATATTGTGAAACAGTTTTCCAATTTTAAAACGTTTACTATTTGAATATATAGGCTTCAGTGTCATATAATTCTTCAGAAATCATTCTAATATGCCGATTTCCTGCTTTAGAAACAGTTATGCTGAAAACAGTTATGCGGCGTCATACTTTGGCGGAAACCATGATTTTATTTATAATGAATAGAAACAGTATTTGTTTGAAACAGATATCTTTTGAAATGTTATTTATGTCTTTACTGTCATTTAAAGTGCCCCTATTGTGTATTTTTTGAAATGACCTTTTATGCAGAGTGTAACATAGCTCCAATTGAATGAAAACATCCTGCAAAGTTTTAAATCTGAAGGAGCACCGTGTATAAAGTTATTGTCTCTCAAAAGAAAGAGTCTGATCATTTAATCATTGAAACGAGCCGTTTTTAAAACAAATTCCAAGCCATTTCATTTTGATATCAACATGAAACATTAGCATATTGCCCGCCCACTTGTTGGTCTTTTCAAGTTGGTCTGAATGAAAATGCAAATTCAGTTTTCGCCACTAGGTGCAGCTTTTGGAGCGTTAAAAGTAATGGTTTTCCTGGTAACGCTGTACACAAAGCAGCACAAACACTGCTTTATCTGGCACTACAGGCATGAAACTGAGACCAATCGACCAATCACTGCAGATTAACGTCACACAAAGGAGGGGTTTGGAAAAATTAACTGTTAAACGAATCGTTTGGGTAAAAATAGATGCATATTACAAGACAATGAAAGTGTTTTTGATCTTGCCTGCATGTCAACCTGTTATTGGAAACTCTCAAAACCAAAATATGAACCTTTCATAACCCATAGTAGGGGCACTTTAATGCATCCTTGCTAAATAATACTATTAATTTCTTTCATGAAAGAAAAAAAAATCTTTTGAATTCAGTGTTTGTCGCTTACATTCAGATATGAAGCATGTAGATGTCTTGCACCACTTTTGACAACAATGTCTTTACAATCCATATCTGAATACACTTGAATGTCAATTTCTATATGTGTTTCATAAAACAGTGGGCATGCAGAATAAGGGTAAGGGTAAGGAAATCGCAAGAGAATTATAATTTTTGTGTGTACTAGCTTGTTTTCTGTCCTGCATGGCAAATGTTCCAAATGTTGGCATCCTGACAGCATGAACCTTATATAGAAGATGAGCAACATGCTCGTATTTGTTAAGACATTTTCTCCCAATCAGCATCTTCCAGATAAAATAATCCTCTACTTTTTCACCCTCTATTTTAGGAAAATCCTGAAAGCAGTCCAACTATCACCAGAAACGACTCTCCCGTTCATCTTCGTCCAAACAGCAACCACAACAGCTCGGCACCACCCTCCACAGCAAACAACCGCATATACGAGGCTGCTCCTGGTAAGTACACACTGCCACTGATTCAATTGCTTTAGGTCGTGACTTAAAGTTGCTGTACTGTTAATTCCTCCTTCATAGAATCCAGCTGGATCATGTGGCGCATTCCACTGGTAGTCGCCAAATCATGCTCTGCCTGAATACATCTTAACTTGTTGACTACATTCTAAATGCACACCATGCAATTGCTTTTATATAATGTTAAGTGCTTTCATCTGAATTCTCTCGCTGTTAAAGACAGAAATGAAATTGATCAGTGCTCCAAAAAAGAAAGCAAGCATGTGAGCGCGTGAAGAGTGCTTTGCTTCTCTGTAAGGGGACAAAATGAGTTCATTTTCTCTGCCGCCTCATTTTCCATGCCAGCGTATAGCTTTCCATTAGCTTTTTTAACTTATACAAGTTGGAAATCTGCCCGTCTCATCAATACGGATGGAAAAGCCAATGACGATATTTTTGCTACATTCTCTTCCGCTTTTATGCAACGCGGCCTGACCTTGAAATCATTAAGCTGATGAAATGGATTCTAAGTGGGCCTTATTAGCATACTTGCAATTGTGCCGAGCGCTTGAGAACAGATAACAAACTGCTTTAAATTCACACTATTCTTTTCCCGCCGCTCTCCAGAGAGTTGCCCGTGCCAACACAAAAGGCTTTTTCCGTGTTTTTGGGAAACCATTGTTTACTGATTAGCGTCTCTTGTCCGTCAAAGCATGTGACTGTACTTTAGTCGCACAAAGAGCGATGTGATATTTACACACGTCTCATTTTAAATTCAGATTGCTTTCCACACTCGCTGCAGTTAGATTTGGTCAAATCTGAAAGAACCAAACTCGCTGTACAAGTGAGATTTTGATGAGTTTTAATGAAGTGTCGTTTTAATGGCATGTTTTTGCTAGCACCGGCATTAATATTTCATGTCACTGCATATATATGATGCAGTCATTCTGGACCCGCTTTACAATAAATGGCTAAATGGTGGAAGAAACGGGGACAGTAGTGCAGAAAATTGAGTCGTAATGGAGGTATTTCAGACTAGTGCTGCTAACATTGATCAGAATGTTGTGTGGTCATTGAGCTCTCAATGTATTTCTCACATGTTAGATGATTCAAAACTCAGTGAGCGTGGTCAAGTGTGTCTTATTCCTCATGTTAAGAGGAATAACTCACTTTTGTGTCATTTCAAACCTGTATAACTCTGTTTCTCAGTGAAACGCCTATACTTAGAAAGTTGAGAGTCTTCTGAGAGCATACAATGGCTTTGTGTGGCAAACATCAGCTTTAAGAATAGCATATTACATTAAAAGCTCATATTTCCAAACAGCTCCTTACAGACCCCCTGGCGGACCACAGGAACTGCCGGAGGAAGATTACGATGAAGACGATTTCCCTCCTCCACCTTCTGATCTGGACCTGCTGGAAACAAACCTTCCACACAAACACCAACAAAATCGGTTAGTTATAGTGCAGTATAAGTCAGAGATAACAGCCACAGTTCAGTGGTTTGCTTTGAGTGCTCTTATTGTGAAAGCAAACAATCTAGTACTCTGTATTATAATCAGTGCTCAGTATTGCATCCTGGAGCCTTATTTCAAAGATTTGAAAACAAGGATACCATGCAGAAGAATTATTAATGGCATTATCTAGTTGTCAGTGTTGGGCACGTTACTTTAAAAAAGTAATTAGTTATAGTTACTAGTTACTTATCACAAATAGTAACTGAGTTA
>JAUMHE010000042.1:14992286-15002883 GCA_032359235.1 Enteromius mattozi
TGCCAATAATTTTGCTCAGCCTATTTTTGGAGTTTTGTGTGACATTATGTCAAATTAGCTGTTTTCCCCTCCCTCTTTTGTTTTGTTCCAATACACACAAAGGGAATAAACATGTGTATAGCAAAACGTGTTAATGCAATATTTTCTGTGAGAAATACTTGATTTTCTGGAAAAATTTCAGGGGTGCCAACAATTTTGACCGTGACTGTGTATATTTATTTATTTATTTATTTATATTCATATCATTTATATTATATATAAATATATTTAGTATACAAAAAACACATTTTTCTGAAATATATAAATGCATATGTGTATATTTACATATAAAAATACATATATATTTTGGATGCAATTAATCGTGATTGTTCATTTGACAGCACTATAGAAAATACATTAGAAAATATTTAATATTTCCAAGGAACTGTATCCTGCATTGTTTAACTGAATTTGAGTTTGTAAACATTTTATTTTATTTTTATTGTTTTGTTTCATTTAATTTAAAAGCAGCAAAATTTTCTAATGTTTTAACTAATATCCATTCCTTGTATCCCTACAAGATGTAACCACTCACAAAAATGTACATAACCATAAAAATTAATATTTTCGTTTTCCCTAACTATCTAAGCTTGCATTATTTCTTTTAAAATAAATCTTCTCCTTTTAGCATACTGTTAAAAGAAAAAAAAAAAGAAAAAAATCATTAAAAAATGTCAGAAACGATCAGAAAAAAATGTAGATAAACCTTTAAAAAACTGTAATGTCTTGTCCCACAATTCGTTTTTGTTTTTTTTTGTACTTTTAACGTAACAATTGTCAGAATGCAGTAATACACCTTTAAAACAGAATGATTATCTTTAAAGAATGACAAAAAAAAAGCGTAAGTACAGATAATTACTGTTGTTATTATTAAATAATTAAATAATTACAAATTTTGGCAGCTGTGGATGCCAGAATAATTTTGTAAAAAATACAGAAAAGCTGTAAACACATTTATAAACAAAACCTGTACATTTTACAATATAAAACTAATTTGCAAACAAGAAAATTTGAATGTAAACCAGTAAATTTAACAACACACACTAGTATTAAAATCTGTTTTGTACCTTTAACAAACTGACAACCACCATTATAAACATTTAATAAACAACAGAAGATGTAACATGAATCCCAAATGTGCAACATGAGAACATGATAACGATTATTTAAGCCAAATACTTTCAAATGTGGAGTGTAACACAGGGAATTATGGGAAAATTAGTTTACAGTTTTTGACTGTAAATTATACATTGATTTGTTCTATATACTTCTAAAAACTGTGCAATTGACAACGTTTTACTGTAAAATTACATGAAATGTCTGGTTAGATGTTTTACAGTTTTCTCTGTATATAGTACGGGAATTTACTGTTAACATTTTTTTACTAAACTAAAACATAGTTACACTAGCGGTGCACCGGCTTAAATGACGTGCTTATAGGGACACGGACCACCTAGGCTACTACACGCATTATTAACTGTGACAGAGGACTAAACAGATCCTTTATTTCCACCGGAGAAATGTCTGTCGATAGTGTGAGCTCATTTTGGGTACACCAAGAAGGTGTCATTTAAATTCTGCCGTAAAAAACTGCTGCTAAAGAATGAATGCCTAATGAATAACGGACGGCTAGATGTACATTGAACGATTTTAATGCACGGCGTGAACCACCTGATGTGAAGCTATGACCTCGTTAGCTCAGCATTGTGACCGCTTCAGATAAGAAAGAAATGAAAGCGTGGTAAGATCACATTTACTTAAATCAGTTATCTACTTGAATGAAGTATTCGGTCGATCGATTGAGAGAGAGGTGACAGTTGCGTGTGCGAATTAATCTATCCTACCTATGGATGACAGTTGATTATAATAATATCTTAGTTCATTTCCATCATTAGTAACAGTTTCCCCTTTGGGTTAAATAAAGTTAATATTAGTTGTATATTAATAATACTTCAGAAACTTTTATTTACTATCCCTGTTGTAGTATTAATCATAAGTAAAAACCACAGTGATACAATTTTTCGCCATGTCTAAAATCTCTACCCCTGGTCCAAAAGAAATTTAAAGAATCTAAAAACTGAAACCGTTAAATACTTTAGTGATCTATTTCTATTTGTTATTTTCAAAAGATAAATACTGTCATGGATGTTTACAGAGCAGAGGTCACTTTTTAAAATTCCAATGTGAGAGATGAATTATTATTTTGTGCTGTATTAATGGTTACTGTGTTATTTCTGTTTTAAAAGCCAGTTATAAATAACACTTTAATATCTAAAGAGTGTTCATGTGATTTCATACATTACTAATGTTATGAAATGAATAAATGCATAATAATCATCATAAAACGGTGATTATTCTTCAGACTATAATTGAACCAACAAAATCTACATTCGTTGCATCCCTATTCTGAATTGACTTTTGCATAAAGGTTAAATAGTTGTTCTTAAACTACTTTTAGCCATACTTTATGTTGCAGTTTCTAAAGTCGCAGTCGAAACAGGCATAAAAAACTAAACCAGGTCAATTTTGATTTCATTTCCACTCCTTTCATTGTTTTTGTGCACAAATTAGTGAAGTATAACTCTCCTTCTTGCAAACAGAGCGAGGTATGTGTATGTTTGTATGCGTGTGTGTAGTTGGTACAATGAAGAGCCAAGTCTGGGTCCACAGGAGAGGAGAACATGTCCATTAAGAGGATAGATGAAAGATGCTGGAGGCAGGGCTCTCTCTCTCTCACTGGCTTTCTTCCAACACACCTACATTTTCCTGTGGCCCCTCTCGTCCAAATGAAGACCACTCATAGAGGCTGCGTTGCTCACGGGCTCTGTGGTGCTTTAGTTCACAGTTCAACATCCTCCAATTCATCTCTCTTCCTCTTCTTCCAGGAGCTGTATGGCAGTCGCCCAGTTAGCGTTTGGCCCTGCGGCGCTGCTTCTGCTGATTTGTTTGTTTTGCTCTTCGTCTCATTATTTTCCTTTTTCGTGATAATGGCAGCGTACAGGTATCTGTCTGTCGGAGAGACTTCGCCAATTACTGTTTTATATCCTAAGAAGTCATCCAAGTTACTTTCCCGTCTCGCTTTCGTTTCTCTTGGTCTGCTTCTCGCTCGTCTGTGGTTTGCTGTTGATTCAGGTTGAGAGCAGCCATGTTGTGCTGGTTTAGATTGATTTATGTAAGCGTCCCAGAGAGGGCCGTCTGTGTCGTGTGTTTATGCGTGTCAGCATGCATGCGTGAGGTGCTGTGGAAATGAACACTACATTTGAAACATTTCACTGCTTAGATCCCACCGATTCCAGCTGCATTTCATGGAAATGAAATAGATGTATAGTTTATGCATTGTAAAGTCCCAGAACAGGAACCGGTCATGGATCCCGGTTTGTTTATCTTTCGACAAATTTAGTCGGTAATTACATTTATGTGACTGAACACAGGCAGGATTTGCTGCGAGCAGTTTTGAGTTTGAATTGTATATGCACTATTGTTCAATATTTGGGGATCATTATGAATGAAAAAATACATAATACATAATAAAAGATCCATTAAATTGATCAAAAGTGACAGTAAAGACATTCATCATTTTACAGATGTTGACTATTTCAATTAATGTTCTTTTGAAATAATTCTGAAAAGAAATTCTAATAAAAATCAGTGTTTTCACAAAATTATTAAGCAGCACAACTGTTTTCAACATCAGTAGGAATCAGAAATGTTTCTTGAGAAGCAAATCAGCTTATTAGAATGATTTCTGAAGGATCATGTGACATGAGACTGGCGTAATGATACTGAAAATTTAGCTCTGCATCAAAGGAATAAATTACATTTTAAAATATATTCATACAGTTATTTTATTTGGTTTAATATTTCACAATATGGCTATTTTTACTGTATTTTTGATTAAAGAAATGCAGCCTTAGTGAACAGAAAAACATAAAAATATACTTCAATTTTAAAATGTAGTATATAGGCATTTCATTCAACTGGATTTTTTTAAAAAATTTTTGGCTTTTGTGAAATTTTTTAATGAAAAATACCAGATTTGAACTTTCCTTTTGTATTTTTAAAGCCACATTACTACTGGCTTGTAAACATTATGCCATCATCATCCTTAATTTTTACTACTTTGCAGATATTATTATTTTTGTATAGATTTAGATAAACATATACTGAATTAAAAAAAGGTTTAGATTACACATTTTATTACATTTTAATATTTAGAAAATATTAAAGAAAAAAATAGTGCAAATATAAAAATATAGTGCAAACGAGCAAATATTTTTCAAAGATTACATCTGTCTCAGTTTGGTGAAATTTCCACTATTTTTCCACTATTTCTAAAAACATTGGTGTCTTTTATCATTTTGCTGTTGCTGGTGGTTTGGGAAAGTTACATTTGAAATGATTTTACCACAGTTTCTAGAGTCTACGAACTCTATTTAGCTGTAGTAAAATGACATGTCGTTCAGCCAATTACTGATTTATTCTGTTGTATACACATTTTCACTGCTGGTTTGGGAACAAAAGTATTTCTTAAAGGGATTCTTGAGCCAAGCATGGAAACTCTGTTATCGTTTACTCAACCTCGTGTCTTTCCAAATCCAATTTTTTCATCATCTGAGAAACATAAAAGGGGAAATTTTAAAACCTCTCCATTTGTGTTCGTTGGAGCGACATGAAAGTGAGTAAACAATGACAGAGCTTTAGTTTTTGTCTGAAGCATCCGTTTAAATCATGATGTGCTCTTTCCTGCATGCCACTTTTTTTTACCTCTCACGCACCAAGCACTTCTTTTTTCTTCTTCTCCTCGACTTTCTTTTGCCCTTTCAGTGTTTGGAGCCCTAGGATTTGTGCTATTCCTCCATTTTTTTCTGTTGTTTGTGCTTGTCGTAGTCCCTCACCTCCTCCTCCTGCTCCTGGTGTCGTTGTTTTCAGTGGTTTGCATTGCTTACAGCATCACAGTTGCTCTTCATCTCTCACTTCTTCATTTAATGCTCCTCAGCCCTGGACTACTCCTACTACTACTACTTTTCTGTTTAGTATTCCTGCACGTCTGGTCCACATTTGCAACACCTCATTTATTCCGTGATGCTCTTTCACCCTCACCTTGAGGTTTCATCATCCACCCTCCGTCCTACAGCCGTCTTTACATATTTCATCTCCGTCTGTTCTTTGAATGCGTCCAAATCCATTAGACTTTCAGCTCAGCTCACCAAACAACTGTTGCATTTTCAATTCACAAACCCTGTTGAAAAGATCAGCTCAAACCAGTGAGGATCTTCTTGATTTGCCATTTCATAGTATTTGATGGTGCTGGTCTTTTCAGCAGGACTGTTTCTAATCTTGCCCTAATTTTCAAAGCTTCACCTTTCATTAGCATCCTCCATCCTCCCATCACTGACATCCCTCCATGTCCCTGTCTCAGAACCCATCTCCTCTAACGGGACGGCGCTGGGACCCAGGTTGGGTCTGCAGAAGTCCAGTTCTCTAGAGAGTCTCCAGACAGCGATGGAGGAGGTCGGTAAGGACCAGGTGCCCTTCCACCGTCCGCGAACGCACATGGTGAGGGGCCGAGCATGCAACCTCAGCTTCCGATACGCCATCGACAAGTCCTACGAAGGGCCTTCTGAACCTGAGGATGGTGAGTTCAGAGGAAAACATGAAACCAAGTCTTATATAGCTAAAATAAAGTAAAATATGTAAATAGAACAGTAAATACGGTTAACAAATTATTAGAAATTATATATTTTTTATTTATAGTATGTTTAGTTTATATATATATATATATATATATATATATATATAATTTGTATTTTAGTTCAGTTTTAGATTTAGTAATTTTAATACTTTAGTTTAGACTTTATTTCAGCTAGTTGCCAAGACAATTGATTAGTCTAATTTCATTTCATTTAAATATGTTATTTATTTATTTTATTTTGGTGAGCAAAATGTTTTTTTCTTGTTTGTTTTAGTTGACAAGAACAACACTGAACAGATAAAAAAAGTAAAAAAAGAAAAAGAAAATTATGATCTATCAATATGTATTTACGTTTTTGCAATTGACTTTGTGCTACTTTTTTTCTAATTATTCCAAAAAAGAAATGTATTTTTAAATAATATAGTAATTGATTAATATTGCTTAATATTTTATTTAATATGTATTATGTGTGCATGCATTAATTTAGTGATAATACAATTTTAATACATATATAAATTTATTCAGTTAAGCTATTACTTTTAATTAGTTTGTTTATTAACTGATCATGACAACCAACAAGAAATATGTGAAATATATTTTTATCAGTGCACCAATATATCAGTTTTTATGTCTAATGCAACATAACACACACATATATTTATATATACTATAATATATATTGTCATATATATATATATATGCAATGTAAATTGTCAGTGTTACTCTATAAATGTGTTGTAATTTAAACAGAAGTCCTTCAGTGGTTTTCTGCAGTTATTGCTCACCACAGACAAAGTACATTAATGAGAAGTGTGTGTGTGGTGCATTGCAGTAAATGCATGTTGCTGAGCACAGTAGCGAGATTGTCATGAGTTTTGCCAAACATGTGCTAACAGTTACAACTGCATACCACTGCTTCTCGCTTCGCCAAAAGTGCATATGGGCCTTTCACATTCATTACTCTCATCAAACACCCCATAAGTCTTAGCATGCGTTTATACATTTATTCAGTTTCTTATGCATGCTGGTGTATTATAAAAGTTAAAGCTAACATGAAATTGTAATTCACTCTCACTTTCTTACTATTGTGAACAATTTATTATTGTACAGAATTCCAAATGCATAAATAAGAAGGATATAAGTTGAACTGTTGAGTTTTAGAAATGTCACATTTTGGAAGTAAAATGTGTTGCAAATGCGGTTTCATGTTGACTTTAAATCTCTTTTAAAGTTCAGAGTGATCTCTCAGAACGGTTGGGTGCCAGTGAAGCTCCTTCACTTTTAGTAGCTCATTTGAGAGATGAATTTGACTCTCTGTGACTCACTGAGCTTCGTGAGCCAGTGAGGAGTGAATCAGCAAATACAGGTATCGCTGATTTTTGTGTGAACCTCCGGCAGCAAGTCAGCACATTCAAGGGCAGGTATCACCCCTGCTCTTTCTCATTGACACTGAAGACCTCTTCTAAATGAGAAATGGAGACAGACCTTCGGCACTAGCCAGAGATGCCTTCGATTAGAGCCTATAAGGTGTCATGAATTAATGTCAAGCTTTCTGCACCTCTAGCAGAGGTGGTGGATGAATGGGGGTCTATAGATATCAGCTTAGTAACAACCCACCCGATGCAGCAGGGGGGTGAATATCACCAAAACGTGTCACACCTAAAGTAAAGACAAATATCATTATAAAATAAAATAAAAAACAAAAAATAAAACTAAACAAAATAAAATGTTTTATGAAAAGAAAGCATATTTGCTGGTGCATTAGGGATGCAAATAAAATCTATAAATACTGCCACATGTATATACTTAACATTATAATTATTTTATTAACAATCTGTAATTTTGTAATCTTCAAATAATAATTAAATAGTATTGTCAAATCGCATCCAAAATAAAAGGTTTTGTTTACATTAGATATATATGTGTACTTTGTATATTTATTATGTGTATATATAAATACACACATTCAGTATATATTTTGAAAATATTTACATGTTTATATATTATTCATATTCTAATTTTTTTTTTATAAAATACATACAGTACATGCATTTAATATATAAACATAACATTTTTTTTAAATTATTTACATGCATGTGTTTGTATTTATATATACATAGTAAATATACACAGTATACACACATAGTATGTAAACAAAAACTTTACTAAACAAAAAACTTCAATGCGATTTAATCACATTTCACAGCAATACAATTAAAAAATTAAATTATCTTTTTTCCACGTTGCATTTTTATTGCATGTTTATGATTGGAAAGAAGTGCACTTTATATTATGCAAAATGCTAATTTCTCAAAAAATATATTAATAAATATATTAAAACTTAATGGTTGTAACTTTTTTTTGCCAATTATAGTTTTTTTTGTCGTGAAATATGACATTATGTTCCTTTTAACACTCATTTCTTTTTGTACAGACTTTTAAGGTAATATGATGTAATGAATGAGATAAATAATTTCAATGAAATCATGAAATATATGTTTTGTTTTGTTTTTTTTAAATATGCTTTTATATCATTTTATGACTTTTGCTAAAACTTCCATCTGGATTTGCTTTACAGGTAAAAAAAAATAAAATAAAAATACAGTAAAGAAAGAATTTCTTCATCATTTACTGACGATTGAGAGTCTGTTTTGTGGGTTGTTGTTTTGATTCCTTATGATTAGATCTCATTAGGTGTTTGCTCACATCTGGGTCTTTGTTCTTCACCAACAGATGACTCTGAGGAAGACTCCGGAAGAGACACGCCCGCCAGCAGCTCCTCTCGACAGGATCTGGATGATGAGAAGAAGGTCAAGAAAAAGAAAACCAAAAAGAAGAAAGAGAAAAAGAGCAAAAAGAAGGACGAGCCTGACGACCCTGAGAAAAAGACGAAGAAAAAAGGATTTGGATTGTTGAGGTATGTGTCTGAATGCCAGAAATTCACACACACACATCACAGTTTCAATCAAGCATAAGAAGAAATCTTCACGAGAAATGCAGTGATTTATGACAAAGTGATTTCCCATAAAATGTCCAGAAGCTATTTTTCAGCTATTAAAGGACTAAATGAAACAAAGGACTATTCAGGGTCTTTTGAAATAAAGGAATCATGTTTAGTAGTCTAAAAAAGTTAGAAAATAGTCATGTAGAACTAAAGTAGTGCTGATCCGTTGATATATAGTCAGAGTTTTCCAGGGTTTGATTGATGGAACCGCATAAGGGCCTCGTGACGCAGCTGCACATGGAGGCCTTCCTATAATTACAGCACCATGGTAATTGAGAACAAGAAAAGTGAACTAACTATATGCTGTCTTTGTGTGATTTTATAAATATAGGCAGAGACAGATAAGATGACAGACATACAGTGATATCCACGTCTTTAATTGAGATAGACAGGCTTGTGTTTGACTGTTTTATATTTGGGCTTCATGCATAATCTCTCTTTTTCCTCTTGGCGGACATGAGAACTCTTTTCATATGAGATGAAAGATTGAATGACAGCGTATGTGTCTCTGAACTATAAAATAGAGCTTCTGTGTCTCCTCTGTGAGCACCGACCTCTGTTTCTCCAGCTTCGACTATCAATTGATCGGCACATTCCTGCCTTTGCATGGAGAATGTCATTTTAATCAATGATGATTTTATCTTTGCCAGCTTTGGAAAATTTCTGCATTTTGTCACAGCTAGCTTACAAAGTCTATGAGAAATTCTATGCACGAACCATTTGACTTCCATAATGACATGTTTGTGAGTGAAATAGGATGTTCAACGAGAAAAAGTGCAAGTTGGTCTTATCCACTGGTGATCATTTGAATCGTGTAAAATGGGCAAAAAGCACGAGAATGGATGCAATCAAGGACATTATTTAATTTTTAGATTAAATATTTGATTTGTTTTTCATACTATTTTCAGCATTTACTGTCTACACTGCATAGCTACATTGTAAAGTTGTCCTTCCGTGACTGTAACGCCTTTCAAGCGGCGGTCAAAGTGGCGCGACAGTTGTGTTGAGAGACGCGTTGAAATCACGAGACATGTGAAAGGGTTTTACTGTTCCCCGCTCTGTAACACTGATGAAATTCCCAGAAATTCAAACTCGTGGCCAAATAGCAGTCAGCCGAACAGCTTGGACGTATTCATTGAGGGCTTTTGCCAGACAACTCGTATCACATCTCTGCTTTCCAATCTGCTTCCTTATTGAATTTGAAAAATGACTTAATTAGCCATTGTGTTATGGTGCAATTTAATCTAATTGTAAAGTCTTCACGGGTGCTTTTCATCATCTTATAAAAAAGGAAAAAGGCAAATTATAAACACGTGAGAGCGTGATTCATGGTTCGTTTTTCAACTTTGCAGCAGAACAAACGGGTGATTTTCATTTCTTCTCTTTTGGGGGTAAAAAAATGTTGTGTTTATTGTGTGGTTTTGAAGACAGATGTGCTGTTTGTATGGGCCGCACTTACAGATGGATTTGCGGGCTGCTTTCAACATGACAACAATAAAGCATCAGAGTTTTGGAGCTTTGTGTTTTGGCTGCCTGCCGTGATATCTTTCGATTCACTTGTCTTTCAGTGTTTTCACAATTAGAGGCATTTTACTGCATAAGCAAGGCGTCAGTGAAACAATGATTAAAGCTTTCTTTATTATTTGAGTTTCTGTTAGGAATAACTGTATAATAATGGAGGTTTTGGCTGGATGTATGTATTTTGCACTCAGTCTGAATATATCTTAACACAGAACAATATAAATGTCCATAACCTTACATTGGATTGGACTTGATTAGGAAAGTCACACACCTGTCTATATAAGACCTTACAGCTCACAATGCATGTCAGAACAAATGAGAATCATGAGGTCAAAGGAACT
>JAUMHE010000042.1:15013818-15028671 GCA_032359235.1 Enteromius mattozi
GACTTGTTTTAAGGACATTACATCAAAGTTGGATCAGCCTGTAGTGTGTTTTTCCACTTCAATTTTGAGTGTGACTCTAAATCCAGACCTCCATGGGTTAATAAATTTGATTTCCATTGATAATTTTTTGTGTGATTTTTGTTGTCAGCACATTCAACTATGTAAAGAACAAAGTATTTAATAAGAATAATACATTCATTCAGATCTAGGATGTTATTTTAGTGTTCCCTTTATTTTTTTGAGCAGTGTATATATACGCACACAAATTTTCTGTAAACAAAAACTTTTATTTTGGATTAAATTAACTACAGATAATCGTTTGACAGCACTAATTTCTGTATAGTTATATGTATTTTTATTTCATTCTTAGTTTAAGATTTTTAGTACTTACCTTAAGCTTAAACCTTATACATGAGTCTAAATTATGACAAAATGTTCATTTTTGGGTGAGCTATACCTTTTGTGTTAAAGTAGTATTGAGAACACTTGCTCTGCTTGCTACCTTTTAACAGTTTTTACACTCTCGTGGCACCCTGCATAAAAATAAAATAAAAGACAAATGGGGCATCCAACATGATATTATGAAAATGGTACCGTGCGAGACATGAGATTTATTATGCATGAAAGACAAGAAAATATGAATAAAAACCTGCTAAAACAGTAGGAAAAAAACAAGACAGAACCACTGAAATGAGAAAATTGTACAATTATGCACAAACCCCTTCTAGAAATCACAAGGTTTGAAAATGGCAAGGGTGACAGTCAGCCGTTCTGTTCTGGGCCACTTTAAAACAAAAACTCCATCTAAATTGGAAGCAAGGCATTTTTTTTAGAAGCACTTATAGGATCCCTGAACTCTGTCATTACATCGCCCGGAGCCATGCTCCCGTCCACCCAGATGTCCAGCACTTCATTTTCCAGAGATTGAAGGTTGTGTCCAGGGCTCAGCAAAGTTTACAATTATAGTTTATATGATTACACACATCTGCTAGAAAAGCCAACTTCATTGAGACTTTCCAGGAACGACTGAGTGAAAAATGGAAGCTCTGGTGCTAGAAGGAAAATGATGTATCCAGTGTCTGATTCTTTGCACAGACTAATTTAGTTTTTGTTAAACGGTTACAGGTTAAGGCCCGTGCGCACCAAGCACGATAACTATAAAGATAACGATATCAGCATCCACATCAGTAAACAATATTGTCTGTTTATTCGAAGCACACTCGTGTCTATCGCTTTAAATTCTCCAGCTCATGATAGCAGGATGGATTCTCATTGGCTGTCGATGTTTGTATCGTTCATCAGCTGGAAAAAATCAGAAAATGATTCCAACTATATCGTTTTTCGTGCCTTTATCGTTATTGTAGTGTGGACTCTGCTATTCATTAATATTAAAAAAACTATTTTTAGAACTATATCTTTATCGTTATCTCTATAGGTATCGTGCTTGGTGTGAACAGGCCTTTAGAGTTGATAACTTTAGAGTTACAATTTTGTAGAGGCAGTTTTAATGCTTTGAAGCAAATCGACATCACACGTTGTAATTAACAGTTGTTATGATTAGCAGTAGTTTTAATACTATTGTATTTCTAGTTATGAGACCCAGTTATTAGCAGTGATGAACTTTTATTTAAATAACTTGTCATTACAAAGCTGTATGAGTAATATTTAGCTACGTAAATATACTCTTATTCAGACTCATCTAAACTATACTTATGGTCAAATCAGACTTTGTCCTATTTATGTTGCTGAATGGTCAAAAAGTAGATTACTAATCGACTTTTTCCATTTGAAAATCAACGACTTCCAAAAAGCATTGCAGATGTCATAATCAAGATTTTTTAAATGATTTTTTTAAAATGATTTTAAAAACTTTTAAAATGATTTTAAAAACTTTTAAAATGATTTACATATTTTAGATTTTGACATTTTAGTGTTTATATTAAACGTTTTGGATAAGGAAGGTTATTTTTTAAAGAAGTTAATGACTTAAATTGATTAAAAGTGACAATACAAATTGTAATTCTATTTTTAAAATATTATAATTTTGATTGTATTTTTTTATCAAATAAATGCAGCCTCTGTCCATATACGATACTTTCAAAAACATAAAGTCTTACCAAACTCTAACTTATGAATTGAAGTGTGTGTGTGTGTGTGTGTTTATACACATTATATGTATACACATAATTTTATGGCTATAAGTCGATAGTTTTCTATTGAACCATTGTTTTTTGTTGTCATTTGCAATGCTTTGTTGATTTGAAATTAAATACCCAGTCCAGTACCTTTATCACTGTCAATTTGCTCATACTTTTTTGCAATTGTAATGTCTTAAATTATCTTGCAGCCACATTTAATGGTGACTGTAGAAGAGCAGCCATAGCATAAGGGTTTAAAAATGTTTGTGTAATACTTGAAGTCATTTTTTCATTGAGAAGTGGCAGTTTACTCCGGAATAGATGAATGAATTTGTGAAATGAATAGAAGAAAGACGAATGGTTGGTGTCACAATAACCGAAGAAATGGAAAAGGACGTTCAGGCCAACATAAGGACTAGCATGTGGCGTAGCCGCACACACACACACGCAAACACAGCAGGGACTGTGGGGTATGATTCATTAACAACAGAAGAATTTAATTGGATTACAGACTGGTTTTCACAGACCTTGAGTCTGCTGTGTGTGTGTGAACTCCTCTATGATCTCATACTTGCACAAAAGGGCTGAACCAGTAGAGAATTTTTGACCAATGCTGGGAATAATTATTCATTCATTATTAATCCGAGCATCACTGCTACTATTGCTCATATCACATATAAGGGTTGGTGATTTGAACAAACCCTTGAGCATCTGTGCTGTTGCTCCTAAAAACGATCAGGAATTCAGCAACCTGTCATTTTGTGTTGATCGTTTAGGGTTTATTTTGTCATTTCATGGTTTTCCGGACCTATACTTGGGAGATGGAAAGTTTGGAAAGATTCAACATACAAAAAATGACACACTTCTCCTTCAAAACAAACACACAGTATTGGCTGTATTGGCCGATACTAATAAGATCATAGATACGTTGCACATCTTTGTTTTTACAAGTCATGCTAATACTTTTAAATTGAAGCGAGACCCAACGGATCCAGAGCAAAATGCGAAAAGCAGCTTGTAGTGACAGAGAGGAAACAGGACAGATGCAGAAAACGCAAGAAAAGAGACAGAAGGAGAGAGAGCGAGAAGATGGAAAATTAAGACGGTTGTCATTCTGATTGTTATCCTCTCTTCCTCGCAACAGAACAGCTTGAGACGAGCATCCTGGCCCTGTCAGGTCTAATTAAGCTAGCATCTGCATCTCCAAACGCTTGACGGGCAGCCGTGACGGCCAAGTGTAAAAAGATTGAGTGACAGCAACTAGGTGGCTCTCCACAGAACAAACAAATAATCCCAAATCCTTAAACCAGGTGCCTGGCATGTCAAAACATATCAACATGAGCTCTCCGAGACAGATTAAGAATGAAGGAAAGCTAGAAAGGCAGGGATGGACAAGGAACAGCAGGCCTTGACTCATCTTTGCTCTAGCAAGCAGGTCACACCTTCACCAGGAGGTCAAACACGAGCGTTGCAGGAAGGCCAACTCATAGCACAGAGCCTTAGACTTTATTTGAGAGCAGGAAACGGTGGTCGGATCTGAATAAAGCCACTAAAACATAAAAGAAAGAATGGTGGGAGAGAGCCATCGAGAGACCTCAGGGGAGAAATGAGCATGGACTGAATAATAACCATGTCCCTGATTCTTTATTGGGACTTAAAAATTTTGCACTTTGGTGGAGGGTTATGGCAATTTAGGCGTAAGCAGTAAATATGATTCATACAAAGCTTTTAATACAGTTTTGACTTCCCTATCATTTTCTACTTTTTTCTTTTTATATAGTCAGACATTTCAGTGTCAGTGTGTGTAGTAGTGGTGGGATTTTACATTGTTACACTTGTAGGTGTCGACTCGTTACTCATTCACTTAAAGGGTTAGTTCACCCCAAAATGAAAATTCTCTCCTTAATTACTCACCCTCATGTCGTTCCAAACCCGTGAGACATTCGTTCATCTTCTGAACACAAGTTAAGATATTTTTGATGATATCAGAGAGCCATCCGACCCTCCATAGACAGAAACACAACTGAAATGATCCCAGATCCAGAAACGTAGTAAAAACGGTGCGTTTTTGGACTAAACCAGTTACCATAGTCCGCTGCGCTGTGCGTAATGGGATGAGGTGTTTGTTGACAGTTTGCAGTTTAGCATGGCAGCTCGCTGACAAACTTGGAGTTGCGAGTTGCCACCAATTAACAACCACCTAATAATGCTTATGTAAATTACCACTAGCAACCATCTACAACACCCTAGAGATCCCGCTGAATAATTTAACAGCCACATACTGAGTCTTTTTGACTGAGTCATTGAATCACTCAACCGATTCATTCTGAAGCACCTCTACTGTGTGGCTTTGTATGGCATTATTATTCTATATAATGTAAAGAGTTATAATAAAAAAATGTAGTTGTTGACATTGATGAAATTACCTGTTATTGTCATATCTAGTCAAATTTCACCTGTGTTATACATACAGTGGGTCATGCATCACTTCATTGCTAGATGGCAAAAGAAGCTCAGCTCTCTTTCAATGGGTTGAGCTCGATACATGAGGAGGTCATGACCAGCCTCCTACAGCCTTGTGTCTAAATTACCCTCTCAAAATGGTTCCACCATCTGCTGCTAACAAGCCTGGGCCGTCTGGGCGGCGTGGCTATGGCTTCTCAGGGCACGTTAGAGGGCACTGGGCCGTGACAGCACTACATCAAAGATCAAAATACCACACACACCGTGGCCATGGAGACTCTAGGGAGAGAATCAACAAGCGATAGCATCACGGCGTGTTTAAGACATGTTTGTTTTATCGTTGAAGTGGAGTATGGTGAAGACTTTATGGAAACTTTGACAAAAGTAACCGGTCTACCTTGCATTGACTTTAAATAGGGATGTGAACCAAAGCTTTTCCAACTAAATGAGCCTTACCTAGACCATACTAAACTAAGATATTGTTCAGTAGATGATTTGTTTAAATAATAATAAACACTCACTAAATCAGGAGTCGTGAAAACCTGCAACCTTCAAGCAGCTTCACAGTATGTTTTGAGAACTGGAACACAGGAAATTAAAGTGAAGTTGCAGGAATTATAAATGACTGAATTGCAGTATGGAAATATTCAGTAGGTAATGGTATTCTGGGAAATTAAGTGATCTTATGTAAACTAAAGGTTAATTTGTTAGATATAAAGAAATACGTACCTTTAGTAAACATGTCTTGGTGAAATTTTTACTCCAAGACTTTTACCATTTTTTTCAAACTTTTTAGCTTGATAGCAGTTAAATTAATTTATGTGAATTGTGTTTTAACACATGAAATTGAATTGGAATTATCAGTACAATTTACTTAAGTTAAAAAAAAATCAATATGAGTAAAAATTCAATATAAAAATTCAAAATCAATTGGAAAAAATAAACTGAAAGTTAATCTATTAAATATAAATTTTAAAAATGCATTAAATGTAAACATACTGTGTAATATGTAAAACAGATATCTGTTTTAAGGACTAAATCTTAGAAACTACTCTTATTTCAAGTTTCTTTGAAGCTAGTTTCATCTTTATTTCCACTTCCTAATTTCTAAATTGCAATTTCTGCATCCTGTTCACAACCACAATGCAATTCTACTTAAACAAGCTGGAGAAAGAAGCTATGGTTTTTGAATTTGAGAAAATGTGTTCTAATGAATTGTATGTCTTATTTTTTTAATGAAGTTCCAGGCTGTTTTACTTGCTTTTATAGCCATGGTGTATAAAAAGAAGGGTGTCTGGTGAAGTTTCTGCCACACACACACTAAGCTGAATTGACGAAGCACAGCTGAGGTTTAGGGACATTGCTCACAGCTTGAGTTTCTTGTGGCGAACACTGAGCACAGTTTGTGTTTGTTGAGAAGTGTGATAAGCTTGAGTCCAACCACAAAACTTCAATCCAGACTGCCAGTTCCCTCTGGAATAGAGTTTGACTCTGGGCCCAAATCAATGGAATCTCATTACCAAAAAAGTCATGATAAAGAACAAAAGTTACTGAGGACTTCAAACTGGCTCCGGTCAATTTAGTGGTAAACCTAACAGGTTTGAGTGGAATGTGCGTTTATCCAATATACTCCCAACATGCGTATAATACACCACCATTCCTACCAAAAAAGTAGGACTTTTTTTTTTTTTTAAGGAAATAACACTTTTTGTTTTGCAGGGATGCATTAAATTGTTCAAACATAACTGTAAAAAATAATATTATAAAAAAATGTTTGTTGAGCAGCAAATCAACATAGAAGGATTTCTGAAGAATCATGTGACACTGAAGACTGGCGTAGTGATGAAAATTCAGCTTTGCATCACAGAAATAAATTATATTTTAGAATATATTAAAATGGAAAACTGTTATTTTAAATTGAAATAATATTTCCTGATATTACTGGATTTACTTGATTTTTGATCAAATAAATGGAGCCTTGGTGAGCAGAAGAGACTTCTTTTAAAAAATATAAATACATTTAGAAAAAAGCTAATCTTATTTTTTAAAGGTGGTGTATATGTATATATCGTGTGTTTTTTTACATTTTATAAATTGTATATTATTTAATTACTATGTGTAACTTAGGTGTTTATTGCCAAGCATCTTTGCCTTTATTTTTTGTTGTTTCTTTAAGTATAAAAAGTCCCGGTGAGCTCCAGGTGACCTTGTCCTTCATGCTGTACATGTGCTTCTCTGTGTTTAATCAAACTCCTCTAATCTCCCTGCATCTGTATGCATGAGTGGCGTATGCCTATTTGTAAACATTTGCACATTTGTTGTGGCGAGTATTTGCCGTCTCAGTCAAATACATGCACGTTTCGAAGCTTCTCAGCATTCACAGCAGAGCACGAGTCCTTCATCCGTCCACACAGCCGTTTTGATCTGATAACAGCACCGCAAAGACTCAGCTGATTTTTGGCAGCCTGGTTGCCATAGTGCCCTGGTGTCCCCCTTTGGTGAGGTTTAGCAGGGTTGAGCAGGTTTTGTTGATCCTTTTTGACCCCACAGGGTAGAACTCACCCGGACCACCAAGCCTGCCGTGGCAAAGTTTCAAATTATCTCTCTCAATTGGAGTCAAGCGTCTGGCAGCAGGCCCATGTCTTGTCCTTTCTGCCTAAAATGCTAATTACCCGCTGAAGATCAATCGCCTGTGCCCGAGATAACATCTGTGGGCAGTGAAGAGAAACACGTGGGTAATGTGGAGCATCCAAAAAGCGCTGGAGCCTCTGCTGTTTTGTAGTAACCGACTCTATATGGAAGCAACAAGGTAGCATTTAAACATTCAGAGCAACTTTATTGCTTAAGAATACACACAGATGGGTTTCACATTTATTGATGGAATTATCAATTAGTTCTAGTTAGTTCTAAGTAACTGTTGCATTTTTTTTTTTACTTTACATTCTTATCAATGCAATTTATAAAGAGAATGTCTTTTGTTTGTTACTATTTCCCTATCAGGGAAACATTTGCAAGTCCAGCAGTTTTAATTTAGTATTATTTATGTATTATTGTAATATTTATTAATGGTATTCTATTTTATTTTTATATTTTTGAATTTAAGTTTTAGTTAAAGATTTAGTTTCTAGTTTAGAAATATAAAAAAGTTAGTTAGTGAAAATAGTAGAACATTTGAAATGTAATATTTATCTAGTTTGAGTTTATTTTTATTTCAATTTTAGTTTGCTTAAGTTTATGAACCTCTTTATTTCAGATAGTTGCCAAGCCATATTTTCTTCAGAAAAATGAAAGATAACCACACTAGTCAACTAGTTCTTCTTTAGTAGCACTCAAGTTTTCAGCAGACTGATAGAAACCTGATCACTTTGACTTACGGAAACTGCGTGAAGCCTGCAAATCAATGTATGCGGTATACATCAGACAGTCCTTAAACACTCAACATGACACCCTGTGCAATTTCAAGAGCTGTTTTCACCATTCAGTACAAGTTGATGTTATTGGCATTGATCAACTTAACTTCACAGCAGTGAACTAAGTCTGGAAGTGTTTTGCATAGTGGGGCAACAGGAATGTTATGTTTTTACTGGAAGACTTCAAAGTACATAAGGATAATCGGCTTGACCAAAGTGGTGGTGTTGGTTTTTTTTTTTAAATGATAATTATTCTGAGCAAGAGGAAATCACTTTATTTACATAAAGTTGCATTTAATTTTTTTATTTGACTTTTACTTATGTGTTTTTAACCTCAATCACAGCAGCGTTCGTCTGTGAGAAATGTACGTTGTCAAACATACACAGCTATTAGCCAAGGATCGTTCTGATTAGGGACAGAAAATAGCTTATTACTTTTAAATGATGATGTTTTTGTATGTAAAAGTCTTGATAATATTATAAGTGGACCTCAGAGAACAGTACAAAATAAAAAAAAAAACAAAAGCAGTTCATGACCCCTTTGAGGAAGGCAAATCACCAGAGTTAATCATTTTTATTTATATTATTTAAGTATTTTTTTAAGTGTTTACTCAAAAGAAATATATATTTTTAATCATTTTTATCAGGTATTTTATATATAGGTTGACCTCTACATTGTAAATTGTAAATTGTAAAAGTTAGAGAGAAGCTGTAGAATAAATATTTCCATCTGTGACAACAGGCATGACTGATTACCTGTACGTCCAGAATAGACGGAATAAAGAATGAAAGGACCAGAGGAAAGCGAGGAATTGTATCTCGTTCTGATCATTTGCCGTGTGCAGCGGTCTATCATTCCCACAATCATCTTTCGCTTCTCTAAATGTGACCTTTATGCCGTGCGCACCTCGTCATCTCTCTCTCTCACTCTCGGTGACATTCGATCCCTGCGAGACACCTTTGTGTTTAAAGATCACACTTAGCATGCAGGGTAGTGCTCAGGGCCGCCATTACACACGGGAGGGCGTGCACTTATAAACGCCTCATTGAGACAAATGCCACCATTTTCCTCACATAGTCCCCAGAAATGAGCTGCCCTTCTTTACATAATGCCTCTAACCTTCATCTGTCAGGAGCTGCCACACGCAGCACTCCCACAATCCCACTGCGGTCATATGAGACTACTGTTAAACCCTGCCATATGTGTCTAACGCAAAGTTATTTCTCTTACACAAGCTCGCAAAGTCTTGGAATAGTCGCATAAGCTTTAATTATTCATTGTACTCATAACAAAACCATAGGAGACGTAATGGGAAAATAATGCATCCAATTTTCCTTCATGTTTGCAGAGGCAAAAAATGCATTAAAAATCAAGTAACATGTTTGTCGTTGCCTGCTCGTGTTTCTGCACTTTGAGGGCCGTGCTAACTTGAAGTTAATAGCTCATACTGACGGTAATTATAGTATTAAATGGAGTAGTTATATAATTCATGAATCCTGCATATATTAAGCATAACGTTTATGGAGGGGGGATCATATTCCATCCAGAGGGTGAGGAAAATGGTCATGCTGGAGACTTTCTCTGACCTCTTTTCTTCACTAAATCAGTCGAGCGGCATCATTTGTCTCTCTTGTTTACACTTTTCTCCCTCTCTTGCTCTCCTTGATTTATAGTCGTCATACAGATATGATGTGAATTTATCTGTCTTCATTACATATTCTAGCTTCGATGCACACTATAACCCTCAAGCTTATCACCTCTTGATGTTTTCAAGTCTGAGTTTTAAGCAACAAAAAGACCCAGATTGTACGGTAGTGTATGCTCTTAAGTGACACCACAACTGAACAAAAGCGCTGAACCAGATTTCAAACTGGTTTAAAATTTAGCCAAGTTAGGTTAGGATAAAACATCTTGAACTTGAACCTTTTTTTATAATTATAAACATGTTAAGTAAAAGCCTATTGGTTTCACTCTTTGAGATTTCTTCATGCACAGAAATTTGGGGTCAATAAGTTTTGTATTTTTTCATTTTATTTATATTTTTTATTAAGCAGTGACATATTCCACTGATCAAAAGTGACAAGTGAGATTTTATTTGAATTTGAACAAAAAATTCTATCTATCAAAGAATCCAGAATAAAATGTAAAGCAAAAAAAAATATTAATAAATAAAATTAAGCTGCACGACTTCATTCAACATTGATAATGATAAAAATCAGTAGTAGAATAAGGCTGCATGTCCATCAAAGCGTTTTTTGTCAGCTGAAAATGCTCAGCTGTGAGCGCTTGTTTTTTTGTTTTGTTTTTTTTTTTCTGGTAAGAAGCTGCGGTTGCTATGTATGGAATATCTACAGTAATGGCAGATGCATAGCAAATTAAATGTTTCTCCAAACATTATGGCCTGGTTTCACAGACAGGGCTTAACCAAAGTCAGGATTAGGCCATAGTTAAATTAGAACATTTATGTAATTTTTATAAACATGTCTTAGAAAAAAGAATTACTGGTGTGCGTCTTAAGACAAAACAAATGCATTGACATGTTTTAAGATCAATCAGTGCAAGTTTCTTTCATTTAAAACA
Source organism: Enteromius mattozi (assembly GCA_032359235.1). Taxonomy (NCBI): domain Eukaryota; kingdom Metazoa; phylum Chordata; class Actinopteri; order Cypriniformes; family Cyprinidae; genus Enteromius; species Enteromius mattozi. Next base: position 15,024,411 of record JAUMHE010000042.1, read on the forward strand.
GCTCAGATTTACATTTTAGTCTAGGACTAGGCTTAAGCCTTGTCTGTGAAACTGGGGGTATATTTCATAACAATATTATGGTAGACCAGCAATTCGATCTAGTAAAGAAATAAATACTCGTAGACGAGCAATATTAACTTCTCCATTGTTGTTCAGCCGTAGTACTGTCAATAGTCCCGCCCCTCCTCCACTGTGATTGGTTGGCTGACTAGAAAGTGACAGTGATGAGTTCAGCGTTTTACCCAAAGTTGAACATTCTTCAGCTTCCAGCGCCGAGGAAAAAACGCCTGAACGCTCGGCATGCTCCTTCCGTTTTAAAAAACGCAGCGCTCCCATTTAAAACAATTGGAAAAAATGTGCTAGCTGTGGGGAAATGCATAAATGTGGTTTTAATGTCCTGTCTGCTTTTTGCAATTCATCAATGATTTCCTCCATTTGGTGTTAGTAGTGTACTGAAATAACTTTCTTCACCTTTAAAACCACATCTAAATGTCACATTAGAAGATTGTGACCGTCTAATTTGATTTGTCTGTGCTCCACAGATCAGAGGGCCTGATCCACGAATGGCTCCCAGATACAATGACTCTGATCGACTGTACGCCTCTGTGCCCAGGTAAGCCTGTGTTCGCGTGTGTGTTTTCACTTACGTGTTCTTGTACCATATGCTGGACATATGTGGCACTGTTGGATCCGGAGAGTCAACAAAACAAGACTGGGAAAGGTGGAGGGGACTTCCCTTCTTTCACACACACACGCTCAGTCTAATCCTCTTTCAGCCCCCTAATTAAATCTTGAGTGTTTGCCTTCCGAGTGCTTTTCTCATCCCGGAATATTCACCTGATCTGCTCCCAGAGGACTAGGATCCAGACAGGAAGCTGGGAATGCTATCCTGGCTCACATCACGGGTTCTTAAGTGCTTCAATCATTCTCCTTCAGGAACATACACAGATATGACGTGACTTAACTGTGGCCTTCTGAATATTGGGAGCTCACAGTTTGATTTTGGGTCACATTAAAAGGCAGCTAAAGCCAAATTCGTATCAAGCGGCTCTGATTATAATTTAGATCATTTTAAAGTGAGATGACAAGACTAATGTCTTGCATTGCATGGATGTGTCCACTAAAACAGACAACATAACAGTAGTTTTCAAACAAAGCAGCGTTTTCGTTTAGGTTTTATTTTATTTATTTATTTTTTTAGGCTTTTCAGCTAAGAACATAAACTCTGTAATCATCAAATGTTTTGAAATTAGTTTTTTTGTTCATACAATAAGAAATTTTGTGGAATCTAATGTTGTTTGAACACTAATATTCTGAAAAAATACCATCTTGGCTTCTGTCGGTGTCAAATGTGTCCAAAATAAATTTAAAATGCAAAAATAAATAAATAAATAATTATTGATGATGTTGCTAATCATCAGGAAGAGGCATTAGCATAAACCTTTTTGTGTTTTTTTTGTGGTTTTGTGTTTTGCGTGTTGCGTGGACCATAGTTTTTAAATCATGGTGTTTTTTGAAGTACCTTAGTAGAGTAGATGTGGCATATATGGTAAAAATCTGCTTTAACTTTATCATATAATTTATCTAGATTTGGACCTTTCAGTTCTTTCAAAATCCACCCAAATCCACATCAAAGCTTATTTTCAAGAACTCAGACCTGTAAAACACCTACAAATGAGACATCAGAGCGAGTTGAACAAAGTTTTCCTTTGCATATAAAATCATTTATTTGTACTTTTCTCAGGCTCCACATCTTGTTTTGATATTTTTCGCCAAAAATAAACTCCCAGCTCTCCCCGAAGCAGCGGTGCCGCCCCGAAGCACCAATGTATTCATAAGAGCGGACTATTTAAATGAAATGAAATACATTTTTCAGGGTTGAACTTTGTGCTGTGGTTCCCTCGGGGTGCTCATTCAGGCCCATTTCCTTTCAAATGACTGCGCTCCGTTACATTAGCATATATTTCCCTCCGTGCCATGTCTCTCTCGCTCTCTCGCTCTCCCTGTGTGTGTATGTATGACTCAGTAGAAGCAAAAGTGCTTGTTTCTGTCTTTTTGAAAAGTTCCTCAAGGCTGAAACCGATCACTTCAAACAGTATGTCACATCACTCTTGTCACAGAGAGCAATTTTATACTGTGTTTCTCTGTAAGAGCCATAATGCAGCAGTCACACACAATCAGTCAGTCTACAGCAGCCTGAGAGTCCTGAGGATGATGGTGATGTGGTGTAGCGGTTAAAGCTCAGAGCTGGTCAGCTGAAGGTTGCTGGTTTGAGTAAAAGTTCTGTTTTGTTTTGTTATATTACATTATGGTTCTTTTAAAAATACTTTTATTTTTGAAGTCTTTCGTATAACTAAATATCAGTTTATTTGAAAGAGTTTATCCTGTTGCATTGACTATACACTACTGTTGCGTATCGCGCTGTTGTGTTCCCTTGTTTTGTCGCGTTTGATTTCTGTTAGAAAATTACCATTCTCGTTTTTTTGTGTCGTTGTTTTGTTTTCACAGTGTTTCGTTTTTCAAAATAGTTTATTCAATTTGCATTCTGTTTCTTTTATTATGTAACGTTACACCAAATTCCATTATGTTTCGTTGGATTTCATTGCGGTATTTTTACGGTATCTTTACAAAAAGTTTTATTCTTTGTTAGGATCGTTCTCTTTGTTTTGTTTAGTGTTATACTATTACAGTATACTAGCATAGTTATACTGCTATAAAATGTATTAGGGTTTCAAATTTTCATTTTTAGGAATTTTTATGTTCGTTTTTTAATTTAATTTTAGTTTTTGTTTCTTAAAATATTTCAATTTTGTTTTAAATTTTTAGTCATTCTAGCACTTTTAGTTCTAGCACTTAAAATTATTGATTTTTTATTACTTGTTTTTTATATTTAAGTATTTTTTCTGCTTTATTTTAATTAAAAACGTTTTAAAAGTTTGTTATTAACACTGACTTTGTGATGGTTTACACAATATTTAGTTTCTTTTTCTTTTCAAAAACTTTCATTCTCTGCATTTCTTTTTCATTAAAACAGTTAAACATAACAGTACATCCTGCGTTACATTTCATTACAGTATTGTTGCATTTTGTTTCTTTACGAAAAGTGGTCAATTAGGGTTTTTGTTAGGGTCTTTGTTTTCTTTCATTATTTAGCATTTTGTTTGTTTTATCACCATGTATGACAGTTGCATTAAGTTGTGTGGTATAGAATTTTATTTAGTAAAAACATTTGTCTTACTGAGCAAATGGGTCAAAATCTTAGTAGAAGTAGCTTCCTTTAACCTCCCACATAACCCTCGTCAGTATGTGAAAACACAGTAATAAACTTTAGAAATGCTTTGCGTCTTAGGTCATTGCATTTGCATACAAAAGAATCATTTCCGTTACCGTTTAGCCTCAGCAGGAGGTGGATTAGGGCGAAGAGCTCTATCCCAGCAGACTCGCTGGCTAATCGGCCTGAGTCTTAAGCCTGCATTTGATTGGATAAAGATCAGCCAAAGGCAGGAGGTTACACAACACCACGACTGTCTGCAAACAGAGCTTGAGAACGGACACCGCTCAGTACAGTTTGTGTTCACATCTTAGCATGTGTTTGAAATTAAAGCCCATTTAAAACAATAGTTTTCAAGACCAAATCACTGAAATTAAAGAGAAGGCTCCATGTAGCTGGAACAGACAGCAGAACATCAAGAAAGCCACCAGTTGTATGACTGCCAGTAAAAGTAGCACTCCTGAGAACGTTCAGCTCTGCTAGAGAACATACAGTGAAATTATGATTAAAAAGGATTCGTTTATTTAAGATGGCGAGGTTCTGTCTCTATAAAAAGGATGTTTTGATTCAGCTTATCAGGAAGGAGTGTGCTTTTCTTTGTTCATTCATCTTGGCAACAGAAACCACTGTTACTTCTTTTCATTCTCTCATGACATCTCACTCTGCTTTATATTGGGTTTTGGCTGTGGCTGCCGCTTTGCTTTCAAGTAAATAAAGCGCAGTGACTGTGTTTTGCTTTAACATTGTTTGCCTTGAAACACAGGAGCCGTAATGAAATCAGTGTTTGGAAATGAAACTCTTATTTTGTTTTCTGCCTCCATCAGCTCCTGTTTTCCCTACGGCCTTAATGTCTGGAACTAGTGCCATAGATGGAATATATCTAACCAGTTCTGCACACATAATTGGCTATAGATTAATCCAGTCTGGTAGATAAACACAGCATCTGTCTGTTTTGTCTGTATTTATGTCTGTCTACCTCTTCGTCCATCT
>JAUMHE010000042.1:15029690-15043198 GCA_032359235.1 Enteromius mattozi
TCTGTCTGTCTGTCCGTGTATCTATCCATCTGTCTGTCTGTCCCTCTATCTATCCATCTGTTTGTCTGTCTGTCCATCCATCCGTCCGTCTGTGCCTATCTATCTGTCTGTCTGTCTGTCCATTTGTCTGTCTCTCCGTCTATCTATCCATCTGTCTATCTGTCTGTCCGTCCGTCTATCTATCCCCTCTATCTGTCTGTCTGTCTGTCCATCTATCTATCCATCTGTTTGTCTGTCTGTCTGTCTGTCCATCCGTCCGTCCGTCTGTATCTATCTATCTGTCTGTCTGCCCGTCCGTCAGTCTGTGCCTATCTATCCATCCGTCTGTCTGTCCATTCATTCATCCATTCATCCATCTATCAGCCGTCCGTCTATCCATCTGTCTATCTATCTATCTATCTATATTTATTCCTACTTATTCCTTATTCCTATAGATTATCATCCATTTGTCCGTCTACCTATTCATCGGTCTATTCGTTTACGTACAAACTGTAATTTCCTGGTCTTGTTTTTGTTTATTGTTTAGAACATTGGCATAAGTCTGAGTCAGTCCATTAATCCATTCTCGCTCATTGACTGGTCATAAGTTCATCCTGTTACTTACAATTCAACACACCCTCCTTTGTTCGCCTTCACCCACCAGCTGCTTGGCATTGTGTGTGCACGTCTGTCTCTGGGGGAAGACACAGGAGTCGAGGTCAAATTAGGAGCCAAGAGAAGAATTTCCTTCCGAACGTCTTGGGCAGGTGCAGGGAGCTCAGGCAAACAGATTCCTCCCTTGTCGTAAGGCGGAAAATATGTTCACGGGCGGCTCACACATGCGGGTTTCTCCGAGCGCTGAGTGCTGATTAGCGCTAGCGTGAGAGAGATGGATTGCAGGGCTTGACATTACTTTGTTTTTTACCCGTGTATTTTAAATCACATCACCTACCGCAGGCTGTAGTGTCTATTTCACACACAAACACAAGCTCAAAGACATTTGTCCATTCTCAAACAGGCCTGTGTTCTCCATCGTATATTATAGATGCGAATTCAAAGACACTTTGACCTGCAGTTGTTCGAATAAGCACATGTGGTGCTATAACACACACACACAAACATGACCTTTACCACACAGTACTTCCATCTCTTACCCGTACACACACGTGCTGCTCCGCCGATCTCAAACACATGTGCTTATTCATACACTCCCTCTCAAATGCATAATTACGGACATTTACACACATCTGGCCATCTTACACATACACACCCGTTGCTCACTCAGCTGTGACCCTAAGCCTCTGGGCTTACATGAGGTCACTGGATCACGGGGTCAGTAGTAGGGTACGGCTGTAGCGAGTTTGTGTTCATCCCGGTGGAGATGCAACAGTGTGTGTAAGCCTGCTTTAATCCTCAGCTGCCAGCACACAGTCTATAACCTACAGCATTTCTTATTATGGCTAATCTAGCACGCTTACTTCAGCTCGAAGCCCCTTGCGTTTATCTCACGGTATAGTGAGTATGAGGTATGTGTTATGTATTCCAGTCTAAATGGGATTAGCATCATATATTGTAGTGTAAATTATAAAAATGTCATATGTCATATACATATATAATAGTGTATATGAGGTATATATCATACTAAATGGGGTATTTTAGTCTATATCAAGTCTTCTTTTGTAAGCATGGTATATATTATATATTGGTAATCAAATGTGGTATGTAACATATAAATACACATTTCAGTATTTATTACAGATGTTTTACTGTAAACAGTAGACTGTCTATTCTACGATTCATACCATATATTTATGCATTTTTGATGTGTATATATATAAATTATCATGTATTATATAAACTTGTTTTAATCAAGATATATATTTTGATGTATTCATAGTATACATCAAATATGCAATTGGGCTTTATAGCAAATTGTTTGTTTTTCCTTTAGTTGAAGTGGGGTATATGTCATAAAGTATAGTGTATATGAATTGGGCTTTATGTGATATATATTTATATATGATATATATATATATATATAGTGTATTTGCAGTATATATGAAATGTGCAGATGGACTTTATATCATATTCTAGTGTAAATTTATGATATTATGCAGTGTAAATAGGGTAAATGTCATAAATTATGTTGGATATGAGATATATATATATCATGCTGTTAACTGAATGGTCTATATATCATAGTGTTTTTGAGAGTTACATATGTACATATGTATCATATTGCATATCCTAGACTAAATCTTATATTCAAGTGTAAATTATATGTAAAGCATTATAGAATGCATATGTCATATATTCTACTGTATTTACACAATATATTGTTTTCTAGTATATTGTGTGGATTCTAGTTTAAGTGGGGTATCTATATTTAATATATCTTATTTATTAAGTCAAAGTGATCTGTAGATGAAGTTCAATTTCCCCTTTATGAGGAAGTTGGTCGAAATTGGGAAGTAAGGTCCTTATTCATTTTGTTTTATGAGCAGACAGTTGTTTTAATCTGAGATTTATTGGCGCACATTTATAAAACTTAATCAATTCCAGCTACTAGAAAGATTTCTAATGGCTTTAAAAGTGAACAGTGAATATTTAAAGAATCATATGATTTCGCAGATGTTCACTGCTGTTAAATCCACCTGCAATTATTAAATATTTATTTTCTGTAAACATATTATTACTCTTTATAGAAGCATTTGTGTTGTGAGTGCTGTCGATACAGTCACTCTGAAAGCAAAATGAAACATTAGTAATATTAGTCTGGAGTCTTGAGTCTGGCTATGTTTGGCCCTTATCTGTCTCCAGCCTTTAAACGAACCCACATACACTGTTTAGGCTCAAGACTGCAGTATTTCTGTTTTAGTTGTTCTTGGGTGGTCAGAGCTGACAGACACACTACACACGCTGCTGACGGATTATAACCACACACACACACACCTCACAGTGCAGTGCACAGTCTACACACACCCACACGCTTCTGTGTTTGTAACTAACTTTGACAGGTGAAATAGTGAACGGACTACAGTCACGCTTTAGAGTGAACTATATTAAACATCAAATGCTGCACGCACAAAACCTTCACACACATGTTGTGCAGTGCAGGTTTTGACATAGTGGTTGCCTGCTACCCCTTGTTAGTTTTATAGAGGGATGGATCGTAGATGGATGCAAAATTTGGATAAGTAATGTCGGCTGTAACCCTGAAAACATTAAGAATGCAAATGCATAATGTAGTTTTTTCCTTCCATATAGCATCCATTACCCTTCAATCTGCAGATGCCCTCCATTTATTCATGTAGTTTTGTAAAGACCCCAGCTTTAGGCTTTCATTTATTCATTTCTTTGGTCCTCCTGTAGCCGCAGCTTTTATCTTGTTTGGCTTAATTTCCCAGACTGCCTACAACATTCTCTTTCGTTTTTTATTTATTATTCGCAAATGACACGTCTCCTTTGAAAATGGTAAGTAGTGCAATCATTTTTTTCTGCGAATAGAAGAGATTGGCTCCCTGTAAGTGAATGTAAATGTTTAATTTGAAGGAGGTTTACACATTAAATATTCCAGTTTTGGGGTTTGAATGCTGTTTACCTTCTTTGATTTTGTACGGGAACAAAACTGTCCAAAGTTCCTTGCTAAAGTGCATGTGTTGTGTTTTGGATGTGAATCAAAGCTGTTAAAAAAAAGACCAAATTGCATTTTTTCCCCCATTAATTTCAAGCCCAGATCTGAAGCTTTACTTGAAGAACTGACTGAAACCCAACGGTTAGATCCTGTCGAGTTCACTAGCATGAGCTGATGGTGCTCTGGTTTCCTTGCAAGGCTCCTTAACTAGCTTAACCAGCAAGACTTCTTTAGTAAACCAACTTCAGAAGAACCATGCTGGTCTTCAGGTTGTGCTACAGAGCAGCATGGCTATGTTGACCATGAAAATTGCCACAATTTACTCACCCTCATGTTGTTTCTCATCCATATGCCGTTTTATTTATGCCAGAGAATTTTAAAACCCTAACCACATCCGTCGATTCCTTACAACTCTATTTTTAAGTCTTCATTTGACGTCTTTGTGATGAACAGATGAAGATTTGAAAAATTCTCTGAAAATCTTCAGATCAAATATGTCACCAAAATGAGGCATAATTTTGATTCATTGCTGTATGAATGGCTTCTTACCTGAAGTCAAATAATGAAGTTAGTGTAAAGATGTCTTGAAATAACATTGATAGTTGTGTGTACTATAAATTGTCCTTGTTGTTTTATAAATGTTATATTATTTATATTTATCGTTTTAAATCAAGGTTCTTTATTGGTATCTCTGGTTCCATAAAGAACCTTTAACATCCATGGATCTTTTTGGATAGACAAAAGGATCTTTGCATTTTTTAAACCCTTCACCCAAAAAGGAATATTCTGTTATTAATTACTCACCTTCATGTCAGCCCGTAAGACCTTTGCTCATATTCAGAACACACATTTTTTGATGGTGTTTTCTGCCCCTGCATAGACTATGAAACCACATTCAAGGCCCAGAAATGTAGACATCATTAAAAAAAGTCCATGTGTCATCAGTGATTTAACCATAACTTTATGAAGCTTTGAGGATACTTCTTGTGTGCAAAAAAACCCTTACCTATGTGTTTATTCAACAATCTCTTCTCTTGACTGTCAGTCTTCAACATGGAGAAGAATTGCTGAATAAAGTTGTTGTTTTTGTTTTCTTTGCACACAAAAAGTAGTTTTGTAGCTTCAAAGTTGAACCACTGATGTCACATAGACTATTTCAAAGATGTCTTGAGTACCTCTTTAGGCTTTGAAAGCATTAGTAGCATTGCTGTCTATGCAAGCTCAAAAAGCTCTCGAATTTCATCAACACTATATAATTTGTGTTCCAAAGATGAACAATGGTCTTATGGGTTTGGACCAACGTGAGTGAATTTAAATTTTTAGGGGAACTATCTCTTTAAAAGTTCTTTTAAGAACTGTTCACGGAAAAGTCTTTGTGGAACCAAATATGGTCCTTCTATGACATTGCTGCGAAAACACTTCGAAGAGCACTTTGCAGAACTTCGACCTCGACGCAGTAATATCATTACTCCTGCAATGTACGCAATGAAAGCTCTCTTGTATTTAACTGCACTGTTCCTAGTTTTGCTAGTTCCTTCTTTATGTATGGTATTGTATTTCCAGGAGGATGCCAGTGGAGGACTACTCGAACCAGAACTGGGCCAACCAGAGAGACCCCGTCCAATACCCCAACCCCATCTACGAGACCCACCAAGACAACTATCCTCCCCACTCTCCCAGGTTACCTGTTCCCAGACCGGCAGAGGCCACAGGCGGTTACTATCCCTCATCTCCAACTCAGCAGAGGGGTCCCATGAAGCAGGACTTTCCTCCCTCATCAAACCCCGGTGCCAGAGCACCACCTCGATACGAAACGCTGAACCAGGGGAACTATCGGTCAGCCAGCCCTGATCGCTACGCCCCATACGGAGATGAACAATACCAAGATCCCCGACAAAAAAAGCCAATGATCGGAGCCGTCTAGACGAGGAGGAAGTAGGTCGGTGCTGAAAAAGTTAAGGCGGTTATGTAATTGTGTCCATTTACAAGAACAATCGAATTAGTTTTCCTACTTATGAGATGAAAAAGCAAACAAAATTGCTTCGACACAGCCATCGATTACTCCAAATTGAACTTGTTAAGTGAAGTTTGTGATTTGTTTTGGATGCCAGCCATTTTTCCTCTTAATTAGCATCAGTTCTGAACATCAAGTCGATTTGACAGCAGTCTAAGAGTTACAGCTTACATAAGCACATATGGTTTGTATATATGTATGTTTTGCATGTATTTAATTCAATGTACCACACAAATATGTACTTGATAATCTGCTATGATAGAGTATGGCCGTTTCTCCCCCTCATGAGTATGTATTGACTAAGAAGTGATTAGTAGTATTTCGATGTTAAGGGTGCCTTAAGCTAGCTTGGGTGAGAAGTTTTTAAATGTGAAGAAAATTCACCATCAGTTTACTCTTTTGTGGTTATAATAATGTTTTTCACAGTTTTTATTGCGCTTTATTGCCTTTGCAGTAACTTTGTCCCTCTAAAACACTCCATTAACTCTGAGTTTTGTTGTTTTTACTCGGCGAATCAATCTTAAAGTGTTTTTTCATGCGACGTTTCGAGGGTACAGTTCTCTTTCAGCCACTTCTCTCCTTGATTGATTTTATAAAAACGATTCTGAGGCCCAAAAACAGCAAAACGGACAGGGTTACATAAATAGCTGATCCTATATCAAAGTCTCAGACTGTTTTGGCTTTTGTTGTCACGTCTGTTTCTTTTGTCTTAGGTCGAGGTTTTTACTTTCTCTTTCAATCATTGTACTTCTGCGATGTGAAATGCTGCCCCATTGGTGCAATACAAAACTCTCTATACATAGGGCTCTGGTAGTGAACAATCGTAGTTGGATCGCTGCTTTAAAACAAGGCTTTCTGTAAAATGATCTGTTTGTTATAGATAGGAGATATACTGCCAGCCAAAACAGGACTTTAAAAGAACCAACAAACATAATGAATTTTTGCACCCATTTTATGTTGTTTTTTTGCACATTTATCGCCTGAATGAAGTGGTTTACAGGAAAATGTCTGGATAGATACTGAGAATAAATGAAGTTTTGTGTAAGATTTTACCTTGTATAACATATTCTACTCTATCAGCTTTAAATAGTGTGTATGAATAATCAGTTGGTGTTATATTATTTCTGTCTTGTTATTAAAAAGTTGATTTTAAGTTCTATATTTTTATATCACATTTTTCCTTTAATGTTCATGGAAACTTGGATTTTGTTTTATACTTTTATTTAATTTTTTTATACTTGTTTTCATTATTAACAGCTGTTAAAAGATTTTTTTTTGTCAATTTATTTTAACAAAAGTTTCTTTATTATTTGATTATTTGTTTTTTGCTCTCTTCTATTTTTATGAAAATCATAATGCTGGTCTACATAATTTGCAAAATCTAATTACATGGATGACAATATAATGTTTGCTGTTGTTTTGATACCTTATTGTTGTTTTATTATTTTTAAAGTTGGGCAAATGTTGTATTAAACTAAAAGAAATGTGTGTGCTTCTATTACACATGCCATAACCAAAATTAATAGGCCTAAGTTTTGGAGTAAAAAATGTTTATGACATTAATTCATATTAACTAGGACATTTTGGTACCTTTTTTATTTTAAATGAAACTCTGTATGTTTTTAGTGTAAATAAAGTGGTGTGTTGGTTGAGGTTTGATGATGACTTCATTGTGTCTTGTACAGTCTTTAGAGTCTCATACTCATAATGATGACTGAGAGAACATACTTATCTAACATTACTGATAATTACTCCTGCTGATTAGTGCTAATTCATCCTCTACCAATTAAGCTATGGAGGGCTGCGCTGAAGTTATTAGGGCCTAATGGACCTATTTGGGGAATCTTGCTGATTAGGAAATTTGGCATTAAAGTGTTTGCATATATCTGGACAGAATTTCAGTTTAATTAACCCGTAGATGACAAGAGAGAGAGATGTTAGGTGGGAGTAAATGAATTGTGAGAGCACTGTCGAACAAAAGGTTGATGAAATTTTGAAAAGAGAGATAATAACTGTTATGATGTCAGTTTAATCTTCATTATTCAGGAAGAAGACCTCCACTCACTCATATGCTGCAGTGCATTTTAGGGGGACTGTATTTTCTTGCTCCAACAGCATTTCCTGCTATTTTAATATATAACATGTATTAATATACTTTGTAGACTTGCACTAAATTGCTTTAAAAATGTTTAAGAAAGTAGCATTTGTTTTTTCAGGCCCAGTTATCACCAAATAATTAATACTATGTTTTAGTTTGATATCATTTTATTATTTTGTATGGGGATTTATGGTACTCTCATTAAAAAGTAAATTTTGGTGATATTTAGTTCAATATATAATATAAATAAATACAAATAATAATTAGATTTATTCTAGTTTTTTTTTTCTTTCTGTTTTCAATTCAAATTTAATGTTTTATACATACATATATTATTATTGTTATTATTAAATTATGTGATTTTAGTACTTAACATTATATAAAAATAAAAAAAAGTCTTTACATGAATATACATTTATAGGTTTATATTCCTATATTTTATATTATATATAAATATATTTAATATATAAACAGCATATTGTTCTTAAATATGGACATGGATGTACAAAAAAATATTACAAAAAGACTTTATTTTGGATGCTATTAATGGCAATAATCATTTGACATCACTTTATATATATATGTATATATATTAGTTATTTTACTACTTAAATATAATATATAATATTATTATAATTTAATGGTTTTAGATAATGATAACAATCCTGATACGCGTGTGTTTAATGTACATACTACATGTAGCTTATGGCCCCTTTATTTAAGTTCATTACATCAAAGTGTTATATATAATGCTGAGACTATTATTTTTGAGGTATTGGACCTCTCACTACAAATGTATTTAATATACTAATGATACTAATCCCAACTGGATTGGTAATGTCCTCAAAGCTCCCGATGACCTCACTATGAAAATGAAATGCACATTTCATCCCTCTGTCGTCTTGTCCTTCACAGTCATCACTCGTTTATTTCAATTATGTCCCCTCCTTTCATTGGCGAGTCTCGTACCCGAGCTAATCTTGCCAGTTGAGTGGATTTTGCTCATTTCATTATGCTGCTGTTAAGAGACTCCAGTGAGACGTTATCAGCAGAGCCTCAGAAGAGAGCAGCTAGAGGAAGAGGAAAGCACTGACCTGCCCTTCACCTGTCTTAAATATTACATGGAAGTGCCTTCAGTCACAACTACGTCATGTAATTGCTAAGAGCACACCTGTTTATAGTGAACACCAAGACATCTGGCCTGCGTTTGACTCATAAATCTGCAGGTCAATAAAATAGTAGTTTACTGAACATCTAAATTCCTTCTGCAATTCTGCCACTGTTCAATCATAAGTATCACACAGTATAAACATGCTCAAACGAGTCACTGTTATTGCATCCTTTTCCCCCAGACTCCCAGAATCCATTAGAATTGATTGAGCTGCAGATTCATACAGTAAGTTATGAAATTCCACACACATATGTAAGTGTATATATTTTCTGAATGGCCAAGCAGGAAATATATGAAATCTGATTATATATTTATAAGTGTGTGTGTGTTTATATATATATATATTTCATGGAAGGTATTGTAATAATTATAAATCTTAATGTGAAGATGCAAATCTGAATATACTGGATGAAAATGTAAATAGGTAAACCTGAATATATAATTTTAACTGGGAATATATATTTTATAAATGAGAATCAATATATAGCTATAGATTTAAATATTTATTAATCTAATTTTATATTTAGGATATTTAGAATATACAGTATGTAGTTAAAAATCCCTCTCTGGCTTTTTCATATATTTTATGATTTATGAATATTTATAAACCTAAGGTCATCCATATTTAAATTTTTAAAACCATTAGTTGGCTTTCACAGGAATTTTGTGTAGGTGATGTGATACGTTTATTATTATTTTATTTATTTATTTTTAATGTATTTATTTATTTTATTAAATACCATATGTAATTAAAAAAACAAAAAAAAGAAGAAGAGTAGAGCAGAACTCATTTGAATGGTGGAAGGTGAGAGTTTACCCTGGATTAAAACTCCACTAAACCCACTTTCCGGAAGGTTTTGGACCAGGATGCAGAGACAGAAGATCAAGTTCAGCGTCCAGAGCATTTCAATCTGTTCTAATGGTAATGCTTCTTCAGATCTTTTGTTTTGCTATTATTGCATCACCCTTTATTATATTTACATTAGATGACTGAAGCAAAGGTTAAGTCAAACGGTACTCCTTTAGAATGACATGAAGCTTAATTTAGATCTATATTACTGCATGCAAACACACACACAGCTAATGACCTTCCTCAGCTGACCGGCTGGCATGGGCCACTCAAGGGTGATGCCAGGTGTTTTGGTTGACAGAGAAGCGCAGGCTGCTCGTGCCCCACATTTCATCCGCAGTGTCGGGTTCCTGCATCATGATAAAAGGAACGCTCCTATTAGCTTAGTGCTAAGAGCCGCGGCCGACTGCCAAGAGATGTGTATCTAAGACTCACTGTATTGGCACTGGGGCTGAGAATGCTGTTCCGCTATTTTTCCTTGCACAAAAAGTACCATAGTAATATCAGTTGATTTCCACATTGGTGCTGTGGCAATATCATAATATTTCAGTACCATGATACATGTCAAATTACCCAAAACTACCACTAATGTCTTTTTGACATATACTGTCCAAAGCTGAACATGATATTACTATTTTTGACATGGTTCTGCGGTAATACCATGTTTTACTATCAATATGCACCCTGATTTTCTTTGAGGTATATTTTCAGTGAACGTAGTCATCATTCAGTTTCATGCTATTACCATGTACCCAATACTGCCATGGTATTAACATGGTGTTTGGACATGTACAATGGTAATATTGTGATATTACCGTAGTAGTATCATGCTATTTACTTTGACATCTGTAAACTACAATAAGTTCAATAAGAAAAAGCTATATTGATAAATCTGATGAGATTTCACCCTAAAATTCGGATTTTTTTACAAGAAAGTACCATGAATACTACCATGTTTTTTGGACTGTAGTAATATCATGTTTTATTTTCACTATGTACCATGATATTCTATCAATAGTATTTTATATATGATTATGGTAGCACTTCAATACCATATAATGTGTGTTTTTTGTCATCTTGGAATTGCTCTGTTTATTATTGTTATTTTCTGGTTTAAACATGCTCTTTGTTTTTTTTAATTAAATGACCTATACATTTCCCTAAGCCCCAAAAAACGCTTAAAAAAAGAAGAAGCTGACATTAGAGTATCTGCCTTTATATTGTTTGCTATTGGGGTGGAGCTTTGATAAAAATGGCACAAATTCAAATTAGAAACTGAAAATGTCCTGGGTAAGAGATTGATGATCACTGGCCAGACTCATAAAACATTGTTAGCAGTCTGAGTTATGCTAACTTCATCAGTTGATATATTTCTGCAGACTTGCTCTGGATGGATAACCACCCAACAACAACCAGTTCAGAAAATACTGATTAATATGGGCATTGAACTTGCAGATTTAAAAGCATCTTTTTCTTCTGACTCATTTGGTCGATAACCAGGAAAAGACGTTTCTGAAAATGAAGTGATGCAGGCCTGTGTGTGCGCCTTCAATTAAATCATAGTTCTTGGACAAGACCTCTGCAGCCCCTCATGAATCACACTGATGGATCTCTCTCTCTCTCTTTCTCTCTCGCTCCGTGTTTGTGCATTCCAGAATTCTCCGTTGCCTTGTATACAGTTACTGTAGAAACCAGCACGTCGATCCAATGAGAGATTCCAGCGGGAGAATTCCAAACGTAGATGATGGGAGGATTCATTAACAGCTGAGAAATTTCTCTTTCTCGTTAAGATGTGCAATTACTGTCTAATTGGGACTGGCAAAGCGTAAATAAACTCAGAGGTCACACTTGCTACTCCGATTTGCCCTCAGACGGATTTAGATCTTGAACGATTTCACAAATTTGATTTCACGTTTCGCGCTTGTTTTCTTCTCCAGCTGGCAGACAATTGGCCGGTCAGGAGTGGAATTGTGTGATTTCAGGGCTCATTTCCCAGACAATTCCTGAAAGAGACTTAAAAAAGGAAAGCTTGGGATACACTTGGTATTTAACAAAACACCAGCCCTTGTGAGAGGAAAATCATTTTATTGCTCAAAGGTTTAGAGTTCTAGTGACTTTGTGTCAGATGTTTCTTATCAAGGTCCAGCCAGGTGAGATAAAAATGTAGACTAAATAAAACAGTTTTTCCCCCAGAAAAAACATAAAGAAACTTTCTAGGCTTAATATAAGCTTAATAATAAGATATATGCACGCACACAATTGTGAACTAACCAGAAAATACGATAATGTAAAATATATTAATCATATGAACAATTATAATATTATTATTATTGTGTATATACCATATATGTGTGTGTGTGTGAGTGTGTGTGAGGGTTTATGTGGTTTATGAGGACACAAATTTGTATAATGACATGGGTATGACATAGGTATTACAATATGAAGGTGGTTTATGAGGACATTTTCAGTGTCCCCGTAATTCAAAAGGCTTAAAAAACATACTAAATGGTGTTTTTTTGAAAATCTGAAAATGCACATAGTTTCCTGTAAGGGGTAGGTTTAGGTGTAGGGTCAGTGTAGGGCCATACCACATACAGTTTGCACAGTATAAAAACCATTACACCTATGGAATGTCCCCATAAAACATGTAAACACAACATGTGTGTGTGTGTGTGTGTGTATATATATATATATATATATATATGTAGTGTATAGACATATAAATACATACATATATATGTCTGATTGTCTGCATCATCTTTTTTAGGTGGGAATACTGCAGATATACTTTATAAAATATAAATAATGCATAATCATAATTCATGTGTGTTAAATTTGATCAAAACGGTGTTCTGCAGATAGATACTAGTGAAGATCAAGTAGTTTCTGAGATCCTTGCACATGTTATCATGACAATGAAAGAAAAAGACTGGGTGTGACTTTGCAAGGTTAGGAAGTGTTTAAAAAAAAAAAAAAGCCAAAAAAAACATGGATTTAAACGACTGTTCATCTGCCATGTTTAAATTTTTGAGTCTAAGTCTAACTGTGCAAGAAAAACGCTGTTGATTATTCTTCATTTGCATTTTAAAACTGATATGTAAATACAATTCATCATCCCTTATAAATGAGCATCTGTCAAGCAAAATTGTTATTTTATTTTGCATTCCATAGATGTGCACCGAGCAGCACTCAGTTGTACAGACATAACAAGCCACAGCGATATTCCTCCTTCCTCCCGCCCTCTTCTCCTTCACACACGCTCACTGACCCCGATCACCCGCGAACCCCGTGACCACCAACTGCTTGCCCTTCTCACTCACTCCTCTCTTCCTGCACAAACTTTCCATCCCTCTCTCATTCCTCTGGTTTGGGTTACCACCTCGCTGGGCTCTGCCTGGCATGACACACTGTATTCTGAGTCCCACCCGTGTGGATCTTATTCAACTTTTTCCATACTCATCATCTATTCCAGGTGTGAAATAGCTGATTCTTCCTATTAACCGTCTTGTGTGCATACAGAAGCTGTCATTACATTCAAATAAGGGTTTAGTTATGATGTTGAGCACTGCATTATATATATATATATATATATTTGAAAGTCTTTTTTGTTCACCAAAGCTGCATTTATTTGATTAAAAATGCTGTAAAAACAGCAATATTATGAAACAATAGTTTAATTTAAAATAACTATAATTTATTCCTGTGATCCAAAGTAACATCAGCATCATCGCTCCAGTCTTCTGTCACATGATTCTTCAGAAA
>JAUMHE010000042.1:15056439-15105981 GCA_032359235.1 Enteromius mattozi
TTTTCAGTTCTCCCTGAGTGTTTTCCTGTGTTTAAAAGCCCGTTCTGTTTTGTCTTTGATTGTCGGTCCTCAATGTTCCTTAATGTGTGTGAAAGAACCCTGCCTGTTCGTTTGCGCTGTAAGTAAATGTGACTTGCCTTGAAATACTGCAAATACAACTTTTTCCTCATCTCTGTGGCACTGATGACGTTTTAAATTGTCCAGCTCCGTGCGAGGCTGAATGTCTGATCATGAAGATGTTATTGCTAATTAGACGGCATTCGTGTTTATTGTAATATTTCTCCACTGTGTAAAAAATAAGGTGTGATGTAAACTGCATCGAGTGAGTGAGTGTTTGTGGTGCACTGTAAGGGTGGGTCTGCAGCAGGATAGGTAGATTAAAGGATACATGCATAAATTACAGCATGATGGAAGAGCAGTGGGTGGGCTGGGACGCTCTGAAATCAACTGTGCATATTTTTAGAGGAAAGACAGGCTTCAGTCGACGCTCTGCTGTGTCTCGCCACTTGTGGAAGACAAATTATCGTGCACTGTTCGTAAACTATCTTAGAGAAGTTCTCATGAATAATAAACCATGCTGTTATTTATGGCAGTGCAGGGGCATACTTTATGCTTCTTCATGCTTGTGTGTGTCATGGACATTTAGACGTCATTGTCTTATCTCTTTGTGTACTAAAAGGACCTTAGAAGGAAACTTATAGGGGTGAGGGTGTACACAAATGAGCGTTTATCTAAACTATTACATTGCTTGACTTTTGACTATCAGCCTGAAGTTGCTTAGATAGGAAGAAGCGGAAGCATAATTTATATACTATTATAATATTAGTAGTTATTTCAGTTAGGTTTTATTTTTAGATTTTCAGTTGGTTCAAAAATGTTTTACATACTTTTGTCAGTTGTTGTTTTAGAATTTGTTTTTATTTGCATTTTTTATTTTCAGTTTAGTTCGTTTAAATTTTTGTTTTAGTAATATAATTGTTTCAAACCTATGCTACGCAAAGCATATTTTTTTCATCTCATATTTACATTTTAAATTATTTCAGCTTTATAATTTCTAATTATTTCTCATTTTTGCATCTTTTGAGAACAGATGACATACTTAGCTACAAATCTGACATACTGATATTTTTAGTAGTTGTATTTTTTATATTTCTGTTTATATTTATTTTGTTTATTTCAGTTTTCCTGTTAGTTGCCAAAACATTCTTATTTATGTTTTTAGGGTTTAAGTTTTTCCATCTTATATATATCAGTTTTAAAGTGATGCATTTTGTCACACATTAACATTTTACTTTTTGACATTTATTTGACATTGACATTTAGCAATCAAAATCTCCAAAACTTTGTCACCTTTAAGTCCAAATAATGCTATTATTTTAGCCGAAAAATAAATCTGTCTGGTCTGAGTCGATGTGCAATTGTCTGTACTAAAAAACAACATTTTGTTTTTTAAAAGATGTGCCACATTTAGCATTGTAATTTCCTCTATTTATATTTGTGTGAGCTGCCCATCTCTGTTATAAAGGGATGTAATGTGTGATATAAACACTTGAGACAGATTTATCCAAGATCTGAATCCTGGTAGGAATGACTTTTAAGACTATAGTCCAGCAGAGAGAGAAAGACAGTGATAGCTGGAGTTGTGTGTTTTTTGCTGCTAATCTCTAATAAAGATTACAGACTCTTTCATTTGTATTCTTAATGTGACAGCACCACCGCCAACCAGGCCTTTAGCACACATCTGTTCCTCATCACTTTTCAATTATCCCTGTGAAAGTGACCCAGTCCCCTCTCTGTCGCCCCGTCACGTTCTCAGCTTGTGCCATTCGAATGAAAAGCAAACCTACACTACTTCTGTTTTCTTACTTTTCCATTCGTTATGGATTGATTAATATTCTCAGCACACTGTTGTTTGGTGACACTCAATGAAAACACTCCATTGAAATCTATGAATCTGAAATGTCACAGTTGTTGTGGAAGCCACAAAAAACACTTTTGGTTTTATGTACCGTTATACATTGAAAAACCTTGCTCTTTCCTAAATGCTAAAAAGCAGAATCAAAGTATAAAATAGGATGCTGCTAATGCTGCTGTCTAGTGAGCATATTTTGCCGAAATA
The DNA here is from genome assembly GCA_032359235.1 of Enteromius mattozi. NCBI lineage: Eukaryota > Metazoa > Chordata > Actinopteri > Cypriniformes > Cyprinidae > Enteromius > Enteromius mattozi. The sequence continues at coordinate 15,058,559 of JAUMHE010000042.1, forward strand.
GATGTTGTTTCTAAATGAACTCTTAGATGCAAAATATGAGTATCATCCTCTAGAATCAGAGGTGATATTGCTTAAATATCTCGGTTATTTTCCTTCAAAAATCAATGAGATTGAATAGAAGGCAAATGCTTTTTTTAGATGCTTCTCAAACTTTTATCTTCATATAAAGATCCTCATGTTTTTCCTCTAAGTAGATATTTCAACAGTGTTTTAAACTGTGCTCAGATTTGCCAAGATTCTAAGTTTGGAATCACAAGTCAGCTATCTTCATACAAATTCATTTATTTCTCATCTAATAGTCATCCAAAACCAATCTATGCAATTGGCTCTGTGTCAACAAATTACTTTAAGTCTTATTTTCCAAGATTAAAAATGTAAAAAATGTAGTCTGCATTATGCCCATACTCTTACTGTATGTCAACATCTGTCTCGCTTGATATGTTTTTTAATTTTCCACATGAATTTTAGAGGAAAGTTAATGACATTTTAGATGTAATGCTTAATGAAACACATGCAATCTCCATTAGGTCTCAAAATAGAAAAAAACAAACAAACCTCAGAGTATTAAATGTTCTTTAATGACGGCATCTCAACTTGTTTGACTCATGTTTTCCAGATTTCATGCATGGATGAGGAAATGTGATGTGTAATAATGTAGCAGAGAGATGCACGAATGGATATTTAATGTTGACCTGTTACGTGTTTAATGTTAGACTCATATGCTTACGTGAATACTGAAGTTCCTCTGAGTGTCTGCGATACCACAAGAAATAAACACACGTTGAGTGTGCATGTGTGTGTTTATGCAGTCGTGCAACACAAGGAACCACCAGGAAATTCATTCACTGAATCATACATATTTTCATGTGAACTGATTACACACAGGATGCATCTTACCTTCTGTCTTGGCTATTTTCAAGCAGTTTTTCTCTCCGATCAACGCCTTGGACTGTTGTGTCACAAGATTTTTCTATTACAAATTCAGTGAGGAGTTGAAGTTAAAAACAGCCCCTTAGTGTTGTATGACAAAAAAAAATGAAAGTCTCAAACTTCATTTAAAACAAAGATATATTTTTGGTGAATAAAACAAACAGAGGTGACTGACAGCAGGCTTTTGGAGTGAAACAGGATGTGACCTCATATTCTTTGAAGCCCTGCCATTGCTCCTGTATAGAGAAGGGTGTTGAGTGAGGCAGACCTGATGGCCAATTGTACACATGGTTTTCTGTTCCTCACGGACACACTGGAAAAATGATTTTGTGATGAAAGAAACATAGCAGAAAGTAGTTTCACTGAATAGGTTACTTCAAGCTTGGCTTGAAAATGTCAAGCAAATCCTACATTTGTAGTCAATTCAAGCATGATGAAATGCTCCTGTTTCTGTGTCCTCATGAATTGATTCAAAAGAACTTTGTAATATATGCAGTTTCTACACAATGAGTAATCAAATTAAAAACAACTTAGTTAATTTGCTAGTGGACAGATTAGACATATACAAACAATAAGTGCTTCACGATGCCACAGAAGAACCTTTTTGTCTAAATGGTTCCATGAAGAACCTTTAACATTTGAAGAACCTTTCTGTTTCACAAAAGGTTCTTCGTGGTGAAAGAAGGTTCTTCAGATTATAAAAAGGTATGAAAGAGATGGTTCTTTAAAGAACCTTTGACTGAATGCTTCTTTGTGGAACCAAAAATGGTTCTTCTATGGCATCGCTGTGAAGAACCATTTGAAGCACCTTTATTTTTAAGAGTGTACTTTAAGTATTATATACTATAATATTTCTATCTTTACATTGTGCTGATTTATGTTTCTTTAAAGTACTATGTATGAATGAGTTTATATATACATATCTGTAAGTTCTCTGTAAACAATGTTTCATTGAAATTCCCTCATGACAAAATGTAAACCTCTTATTTAAATGCCTCATCTTTTCCCTTGTTCCTTGCATTAAAAACAGCCATAATTTAGTTTATCCACTTAGTTTGACAATTTACACCCTCTAAATGAGTAATTACTGCTAATATACCTTTAAGACTTGCATATATATATGGCATCTGTTGGATTGGCTCTACATCATATGTCACATGGGAATTTCTAAACTGATTATTAACATGTTTGTATCATTGTTTTAGATTTTTAGACCATGGCAGAAAAAGCATCCTGACCTTGTCTGCTTAAAGTTAACAAAAATTTCCATAAATGCATAAAAACAAAGTCTTGCAAAACAATAAATTGGCCTTTTTGAATCATCAGCACTAAAACTGAATGTCAAACATGCTGCTGTGCGTTGCATGAAAGTCTGTCCTTCCACTTGCCTACTGTAAATTCCTGGTGTGAAGGCCTTCCCAAAAGCAGTTCTCGGTGAAGTATTTTCGGCATGGCATAGCTCTGCTGTGTCATTAAAAAACCTCTGTGTCTGTAGTTAGAGCTTTTGATTGTAGAGCAGCTTGGCTTGGGTGGGGTGGTTCTGTTCTGTGGCTGCTGGTCCAGAAACATATGATATTTCAGCCTTAGATTACAGTTCTCATTTAATCCGTGCCAACGGGCAGAGAAACACACCTTAAATCCTTAAACTGTGTGGTCTGCACAAAAGACATGCATGTTGTGGCTTTAGTGTGGAACATTAAAGCACTGAATCCTTCACTGTATGCTTCTTTTAAAATGAAGAAAATATTATTCAATGATTTAAGTTTCAAATTTGATACTACACTGTTCTTACACGATCTCGTCATGTTGCATGTGAGTGCCGTTCAGTAATCATCTGTGAAATTAACTTGCATATATAATACAGCACAAATCCAACTTTTGGCTCAAATAATCAGTCATAATGATGACTGCTGTAATTAATTTCGGTTCAGTTGTCACACTGGAAGGGGAAGGTCAAATTGAGTACATAGCATTCTACACTACAATTCAAATAAATTTCGGGGTTATTGTTTTTGTTGTTTTAAAGAATATTATTCTTATTTAAAGAAATTACAAATTTAATTCAGCAAGAATGCATTAAATTAATTGAAAGTAACATTTAAGAGATTTATAATATTACAAAAGGTTTGGTGAGAAGAAGAGACAATAATAATAATAATAATAATAACAAACCAAAACTTTTGAATGGTAATTTACATGCAATAAAATTAGCTTATTTTATTGACATGACCATAAATTTGCCTAAAACAGTATTTCCATGATTAAAAGAGATTTAAAGCTCATTTAACACATTATTTTATATATAAGGGTTTAACAAGAATTTAACCTGCCTGTTGCATGTAACTTTTAGAGTGTATTAACATGCATTTTAAATGCATTACTGCACCCATTTTTTTTTTTTTTTTGGTAAGCATTAAAGGCTAACAACCATTAAACCAAACTTTTCTGGTAATGCTCTGATTATGCTCTTATTATCTGCAAAAATAATAAGAGTAGTATGTTATAAGCTCTTGTGAACATGGGCATTATGTGTAATGTCAAAGAAAAACAAAATCCCCAATGTATCCTTTAACAGTCTAAACAGATGAGATTTTTTGAAATAAGAAACCGTGAAATGTTAGTTCATCAGGAAGGAATGGCTATGCACCAGACATTAATCTAGTCCAACTGCTGTGAAGGTCGACAGTTCTGGCTATGCTCCTGCTCTGCCGTTGACGACCCATGTTGTTCAGGTCCTGTGGTCAGGTCTGTCCCCCTGGAGGTCAAATCACGCAATGACTTCAGATTTCTGAGCTGTAGCAAAACATGAAATAAACATTGCCACACATTGCCTCATGTAATTGTGCATTGCACACCTTGCTTCATATCACTATGACCATTACTATGCACGTGGGCAAGACTATAAACTTTGCATTTGTGTTAAGTGCAAGCAACCTTCTTAGAAAGGTGAACTTGAATTTGCATGATTTATCATGGTTTTATCATATGATGTGATATCTTGAATGTTAATTGCATTTCAGGCTGTGCATTATTGCTAGAGAGGAAGGCCAGTCAAAATCCAAAAATAACATGCACTGTAGCTTTGAGTGTGTGTGTGTGTGTGAGTTACTGGCAACTGATGGGGTACACAAGGGTGTGAGTGAGAATGAGAGAAAGAAAGCAAGAGCTAATGTTTTATTCACAAATGAATCATTGTTTTGAAACGGTTATAGCTACATTTGAATACCACGTGACTCTTAGAGAGAACACAGAGAGAATACAATGTGTCTTGTTCGAAAGCTTAGTGACAATCACATGGCTATGTTAAACTGATGAATGGTCAGTTGCTTGCATTCAGCAGATGTTTTTGCATAATGACGGTAAACTTAATCTATAATTCCATTTGAGAAATGACCTAACGATTAATCATTTTTGAACTACTTTATTGAAAGTGATTCGCTAAAATGAATCAGACTGTCAGAGCTGGGAACACCAGAGAAAGAGGGATGATTTAACATTAAAAATTATTTTTTACCATTTATTTTGCAAGGCTACTAAAACACTGCTAATAATATTAATCTTAAAGGCTAGCTAATTGCTATAACATTGAAACGAACCCACTCTCTCTTTAGCAAAAGAAAAAGGGATGATTCGCAATCATTCATTTTTAAACGAATCTATTAATGACTTATTTAAATGCAACCTCTTCTAACTTTTGAGCGATGACCGATTCAATGAATGGGTAGACTGAAACGAACCGAATCACTGCAATGAATCTGCCTCTAAGTTTTAAAACCAGAGAGAAAGCATGGATTATCTACAAAAGTAAACTTTTTAATGAGTCGCTAAAACTGCTTGTGCTTATTTTAATAAACAATTAAGCCACGAGTGCGAGGGTGGTAGCTTTTGAACGATGGCCGATTCTATAGATCCGTTCATTGAACGAACCGATTCGCTAAAATGAATCGGACTTCTCAACGCTCAGACAGAGAGAGAGAGAGAGAGAGATGTTCTCTAATCAGTGACTGAGGGGAGGCGGGCCAAGAAAGCTCAGTGTAATGCGATATCTGCGCCGCTCAGAAATGCTATTACACACATACTGACTCTCGCACACACACACACACACACACACTCGCGCTCTCCAGCACATCCACACGCGCTACCACAGCTCTGCGCGAGCACAGCAGTGCGCTACAACACGCTCCTGTGCGCAACGCAATTCCACTCCTGTCTGGCAGTCTGGACAAAACTTGGTGCCTCCCGAGTATGACTGAATGACTAACGAGTGCAAGAAGATATCAGAACATTTAAACCAGGAGGGCAGCGTGTTTTAAGCGGACGATTAAGGGAGAGATCCCCTGCGGAAACCTCTATCAAACCATCGGAGATCAATAAGGCAATGGAGCGCGATAACGCACGCAAATCCGTGACGGCTTTATAACGGAATACAGTTGAAGAGCTCTAATTTAGTATTATTTGAGGAAAAGCCGGTTGTTTTACGACAAAGCATGACTTTATGAGTATATGAAATAGATCATGTTATGCACAGTTTGCATTTGCTGTGCGCAATTGGCTCAACAGAACTGCGTTTGAATGAAATTCTGAGCACTGTAAAGATAAAAAGGCTTGTTTTCTGTTCTTTTCTCACTCTGTATTATCGGCGTTTGTTCCTTGAAGAAGATCACTAGTTGAATACAGGTCACTTCTTCAAGGCGGCGCATTTTTGAAAAGATGGATTTCTGGATATCTTACCAAGGGATTGCATTTATTTTTTGCTTCGTTCTGAAAGTCGGCGCTACAGAAAGTAAGTTTGTCTCTCTTCTTTTTTCTTTAGCTTTCATAACGGTATCTGTGTGTCTAAATTCCCATCCAGTGAGGCTATCCGCAAATGGCAAACAGATTTCTCTCCTGGCGAAGCGAAGCGACGTGTGTTTCTGCTGTCCAGGCAAACCACGCTGAGAAAACGAGAGCTTCTGGTTTGATTTAGTGAAGAAAAAGACCAGATTTATATCTAATAATGGGCAGCTACACAAATAAATGGGAAACACTTTGTTTGAGCCCAGCAGTTTTACATCCTTAGGTGCTTTGCTGAGACATTGTTTTTTTCATGTTTAAAGATGAAACAGAGCCATCCTGACTTATCTGGACAACTTATGATTTCCAGACCCAACTGGGCTGTAATGCATGTCATATGTATTCATAAAAAGTAACTAAAAAGCTTAAAATAAATGTTCCGATTTCCACGTTTTCACTTAGCTATCTGGACAACTTAAGATTTCCAGACCAAACCGGGGTTTAGTGCATGTCATAGGCTATGCAATCATAAAAAGAAACTAAAAAGCTTGCAATAAAAGTTCAATTTTCAACGATAAAGGTTTGAAACCCTAATCGGATATTTATTTTTTTCTTTTTTAAGGTTCCTCTGAGATATCATTAGACTATGTAGATATAAATGCCTATAATCTAATAAACACAAAGAACATTTTCTATAAAGAGCAATGCAGATAAAGCAAACGGGTCTTAATATAAAGGGCAAAACCATTATAAAGAGAGAACAGCAGAAACCAGGACGTGAAATTAAACCAGATACAGTGTAGCCCTTCCAGAATAATATCAGAGCTTCGCGAGTATAACATACAAGATTATCGGGTACTATTATATTATACAACTTAATGATGATGATAGCCTATTCATGTAACATATTTGCAGTATTCCGAGGTAGCCTACCTCAAAATATATTGCCGTAGTGTTTATGCAGAACGATATGGATTTGATTCTGTTTCAGAAAAGTAGCCTACTCTGTCAGTATTGTGTCAAAATAGGAATAGGCTACACATCACTGTAACGACGAGAAAACTACAAAACTATCGTTTCATTACGAATATAGCTACGGACATCATAACATCATTAAGGTTTACAGGAGAGGAACCTCAGCAGATGAAATTTACTGACAGAGGTTCCTTTAAAAAGTTGACCCAGAGGTGTTTGTATGCATGTTTGGTCCTCACCGTTTAGTAGCAGTCGTTGTCCACGTCTTGAAACGTGCTCGTACGCGGTCGTTGTCGGTCTTCATAGGGGGTTTTCACGGGGAAACGGAGTCACGGCGCGCGCGGGCTCCAGAGCGCGCGGACAGAACACGTGTTTGCATTAGTGTCAATTGCGACGCGTTTCGCCCATTTCTCCCGGAATAACAAAACAATGGTTCGTTAGAAGCTTTTAAATAAGCAGGACTGATAAGGCTGCAACAACACGATGTCGTCCAAGTTTCCACAGGAGATTGTTTTCACAGATATCGTCAACAATACATCGTTAATTTAATTTTTACGTTATCAGCTAGCCTTTTAATAGTAAGTAAGCGTTTTTGTAATCGGTGGTTTGGCTCAAAACCTCTATATAATGGTGCTTTGTGCAATGTACAGTAATCTCCCTGCCCTAGTCCTCTCAAAGAACATGCATTTATTTACAGTGCAGCCGCACCTGCAGTTTTAGACCAACAGGTTGAGAAAATGATGAAGCAGCTAGATTTAGTGGTGAATGGTCTTCAAATAATGGAAAGTTGCAGCTGCGAATGAATGAACCCTACTTGCTTATAGATGACATTGTGGCTTGATGTAGGCTTTATGCCATTGTTGCATTATTGCTCTTGACAGATAGGCTACAAACTTTCATCATTGGAGCAGCTGGCTTACGGGTACGGTGGCATTGCAAATCATATTAGGCTACTTATTAGGAATAAGCACTTTATAGTGGCTAGATTCTAAAGCAGCTTTAAAAAAACAGGGCTTGCACTGTTTGAAGTGCAGAGTTCAGCAGTTGAATAGAGATGGCATTTTACAATGTTGTTTATTTTCTGTGATCATCAGCAACGCCTGCAATTACATTTTGATAATTGTTTTCATATTTACTCATGGGGTAATTTGTGTAAACAGTTTTGATTCGCAAACCCCTATCTTGTTGCAGACAATTATGCCATTATTTTAAGGTCAAGTGTTGAAAAACCCATTTGGACCGCAGCCTGAAACCGTACACATGCAGCGCTCTCGTAGGTACTTCTGTAACGCCCCCCTCCCAGAGCAGCATCGACTGCAACAAGCGCAACACAATGCACTGAATTATGGACAACAAAGACACAGCATCTCTTGTGTGAGATCCATGCCTTTAGGGGCCTTTCTCAGTTTTTTTGTTTTGTCCTGGCCAAAAAGTGACATGTTGACCCACATAGAATGATATCAGACTGTCCATGTGTTAACAGTGTCGTTCCAGTGACACATTTTCTTTTATTCAAAAAAACACTATTATCACCATTCCTCTATTTGAGCCTGTTTACATCTTGTCAAACACTGCCCTCAAATCTGGAGCCTTCTCAGCCAATCGTTCCAGTTTGCATTCAACTTGTTTTAGAAGTTCAAGACTGTCGCACGATGCATTTTGGCCTGTTTGCAATTACATGTTTACTGGGTATTTTAAGTTTGAGGAACCTTAACTTATTTAGAGGTGGAAATCTATTATATTGCACCTTGTTTTGGAAAACAAAGTGACAGAGAGCATATTAAACTGCATTTTACCGTTTTTGAGTGGTTTTGCATTTGCAAAACATTGTGCTAGGATGAAATGGGTGATTGCCAGGGTGTTGCTATGTGGTTTAGAATGTATATAGTGTGTTTCTATACTTTTGCTAGGATGTTTGTGGTTGATATATACTGATAAAAAACCAACATCCATGATTTTTGGTCATTCTATGGGATGCTTTTTACCTATTTTATCATCTTTCCGGTAACTCCCATGTTTGATTGACCACCAAGCTGCACAGTTTGTTCATGTTTAGCACAAATAGAGCAAGTTTAACCAACTAGTGATTTAAATCACTAGTATGAATAGCATTGTAGTTTTATAGTAATTATGATAATTGCATATGTTAGCAGCTTTTCTTTACCTCCAGGACAAATTTTTGTGTCCACTTTAGCTTGACACACCTGATAAAAACATAAAGAGGCACATATAAATACTTCATGTGAACAAACAAAGCACTTAGTTCTCCCCAGCGTTCCTGCAAATAGACAGAAAGACGCATCTCCGCACATCTTCTTTTCATCTACATCACCCCGAGTGGTAGTGTATGCCGTTTCATCCTATTTTTCTGGGTTTCGTGAATAGGAGAATTACTAATCTATGCAGAAGCTAGCAGTCTTAGCTCCGAAAAGAAGGTCAGAAATTTGCATTTGGGGCCAGGAAACCACGACCGGATCAATCCCTGCGGAGACAGTGGGTGCTGAGAACTCCCTGGATTGCTTGAATTGAGGAGAAATTAAAAATATAGCATAAATAATTGAAACGGCCCCTCCTAGTTAGTGTCATTTTCAGCTTTTAGTGGAGCATGAGTGTGGGTGTGAGAGGGAAGACAGACAACGTGACACATTGATGTTTGTAAATTAGGGCACCGCAGAAGTTTCGGTGAGCCATAACTGCAAAATTTATGATGCACGATTAGATCAGATATGGGAATTGGTGACTGAACTGCATTATAATACCTCTAAAATCTGATTGGATGAACTGCATTTATGAGTTTTTGTAAAATAGCTGATGCAAGGACACAGAATTTGAATGCCACATCATTTTTGAAACACCCTAAAGTTGGTCTAATAAACTTACTGTGATTACTATTAATACATGTAATTATTTATTGGACATCTTTGTACCATTTATATACCACTTAGCTCTGGTCCAGTTGCTCATCTTGTGGTTAATAATGCTCTAACCGTCCTGTTTGTGAAGCTTGGTTGCTTTTTCATAAAGAAATTAAAGGGAACACTTTCCAATAAGCAAAACCAAAACATTTCAGCCAAGCAACTGAAAAATTCAGTGTTTGTTAAAGGGATGAAAATTCTGTCATCATTTACTCACCCTCATGTTTTTACAAACCTACATGGAAAAAGCAGACCAATGATGATAAAAGTGGTCAATATGACTTGTGTGCTATATTTCATATCTTCTGGAGCCATATGAAAGCTTTGGGGAAAAAAAATAAAATGAAATTCATTTCATATGAATGACTATTGGACTCTTTTTTGGTGAGTGCTTAGATGGCAGTGAGACTCGTGAGAAAGAGCAAATGAGAAAGAGTGAGCGAGAAAGCTTTGGTAAGGATGAATGGATCAGTGCTGATTTCCTCACCGCGGGTGACAGCACTTTTTAATTATGGTGCGAATGGAAGGAGAGAGAGAGAAACAGTGAGAAAAAGAGCGGGTGAGAGAGATGGAGATATGTCATGGTCTCTCTACATGGATGCAACTTATCGCCACAGTGACAGCTCAGCACAGCGATGATTCCATTAATAGAAATTAATACCAACAGAGAGGAACACAAAACATCTGGGTGCGAGCTCAAAATGTACACACATTCGTATTTAGAGTGCTGTACATTTGAGATCCCCTTTTGTTTTTTGACATTTTGACTCTTTTAGTCTTCACATCAACTACAACCAACTAGAACCACCTTGTGTTATTAAGGAATTATACTAAAAAAAGAAAAATCTATCACTATTTCCTTACCTTTTATGTTGTTTTAAACATGTTTGACTTTCAGACTGAAATATGAGTCATTGTTTACTGCTCATCTTTCCCTAACCACTGCAACCGGATCAGTAAGTCGAACCTGAGAGGTAAACCGGTCTGATCTGTGAACATTTTTTAGGCTGGATTTGAAAACTGGATTAATTGAAAAGATCTGAATCCAAAGAATGATGTTTGTAAATCGGACATTGCTTACTTATCTAATGAATGAGCAAAGAAGTGCCAGGGATGACACGTTCGAAATGGTGATGTGCAGTATGAACGAAATATTAATTTAGATATCAAATCTTTTCTTGAAAGATTTGTTCACAAATTCACTGAACCAGTCACAGCTCGATGACTTTCAGTCTGTTATTCACAGAAAAGATGTCAGACATATGGGCCATGTTTTTATGAAGGTTTTGGGCATATTTGTTTGTCATCATTCCCATTTCAACATCTGCTTCTGTGGAAAAAAGAAAAATGTGAATTTGAAATTACATAAGAGTGAGTAAATGTTTTATTTTGAGATGAGCAAGCCATTTAAAGTTACACAAACCTTATTTTTATTCTTTGTTCGTTCCAGCAGCCAGGTCTGAAATCTCTTCTCGAGGCTGTCTGTAGCCCCTCTCCCCTTCTGTCTCTCTACATGAAAGGACAGATCTGTCTAAAAAAGTGCCGAGCTCGCAAAATCCCCCCTCATGGATTTATCCTCAAGACCCTCTTCCCTGAAAACACACAATAGCGTGATAGACACAGCCAGAGAATGCATGCAGACAGAATGAAAATGCTAGAATGATTGCTATCTGTCTGTCCTTTTGTGTTCCTGTAATATATTGGGTAATAATACCGAGATGAGGTGAGGAATTCATGGGAGGAGGGCTGCGAGGAAACTGTCAAGTCATCTTCAGCACAAAATAAGAGAAGAAAATAAGAAAGAAGAAAATGAAACCTATTTTTAACACCTTTTTTGCAACGTGACAGTATTTTCATGATGACTGTAAACACAAAAATCACCAATGTAATGCAAATATTAACAATAATAACAATAACAAATGCTATCTAAATGGTTTTCGCTGCAATGCTGCTATAGCTTAATTTAGACAGATGGACACATGCATAGATAGATAGATAATAGTATGTATGTGTGTACATATATATTACATGCTCTTTGTGAGTGCACTTACATTTTACTGGCTAGCTTTTCCCCTTCAGAGGATGTAGTTGAAAAGGTTTGTCAGGATTCGGTTGTTGCCTTAAATGCCACCTCATTTTAAGTGTACCTTTTAAAAAGACATAATAGCAGTGGAAATGTCAACACTTGAAAGAAGCCCCAACCACCCTTATACCTTTTATTCAGGCTCTTATGACTGGCATGAATGGGAGTCTTGGCTTCAGGCGATACTCAACTCCTTGTCTCAAGAATTTCTACCATACCAATGCATAGTGCCGAAGATCTTTAACGGGGTTTTAGGATGCCCTGCAGCTCACTTTTGAAGGGCAATTTCACAAGTTTTCAGAAAATTCTTAGTTATTGAGAGTTCTGTAGTTTGAGGCTGAGTCTTTCTGTGTCTCATTTTTGTTTTGATTCTCCCTGGCTGCATCGCTATTTCTTTGTTGCTTAAATATTAGAGACTCCATCTATTCTCATCTGGGTTATGATCGTATAACTCATGCAATGTGCCCATAGATTCTGCTATACGCTAGAAACATATAGGATAAGGGCGAAGTAGTCATGAAATTTGTTCTGTCAGAAAGAGGAGGAGTCTTTTCCTAACGCTAGCTAGACAGCCATGTTTATCTATGTAGTTGCAGAAGCCAACATCAGACCTAGAACTGTCAATCAAACCACCCTCTTCCTCTCTGAACCTGCACTATTTCCACTTTCCTTCTCAGACGTGTGCTGTGATGGATCCGGCTAAACATAAGCGTGTTAGCCAGTTCCACTCACCTTTTGTGGAGGTGTACATTTTTATCATACAGAAAATGTAATCTTCAGGCTCGTTTTCTCATAAGGTTGATGGCAGTGATCATGTGTACCCATGCTCTCAATGCCTGAGTCATTCCTTTCATGCACTACCTTTTTAACTCTGTAACCTTTAAAAATGAATGTGCTTTATTTTTATGAAATATGCACAAATCAAGCTCAGATACTTCAGCTTTATTCAGTTTAATGTGATTATTTATTTGCATAAAATGAGCAGAACTGAAATGAAGAGCTAAAGTTAGTCAAAAGAGGGAGTGAAATATAGCTTACCTGAGGATGGTATGAAGCTTATTTTGATATATCTTTTTGAAGACCCTTTGAACCAGGATGAAATGTTTAAGAGTTGAATGTTTTAAGCTGATATCTTCTCACCACACCTCCTAAGGGATGATGCCATTTAGGAAACCGGTGTTTGTTAGTTAAGGGATTTTACAAAAGACTGACAGGATATAAAGTGCATCAAGGACACAAGGAAAAACATTTTCAAGAAATGTGTTGAAGATTAAAGGGATAGTTTACCCAAAAATGAAAATTCACCCTCATCCTCATGTCATTCCAAACACATAAGACATTAGATCATCTTCTCAACACAAATTAAGATATTTGTGATGAAATCTAAGAGTTTTCAGAACCTGCGTAGACAGCAACACAACTGAAGTGTTCATGACCCAGAAAGGTAGTAAGGATACCTTTAAAATAGTCCATGTGACATCAGTGGTTCAACCATAATTTCATGAAGCTATGAGAATACTTTTTGCGCACAAAGAAAATAAAATTAACTTAATTCAACATTTTTTTCTCTTGAAAAGGTATTCCCGTAGCTTCATAAAATTGCGGTCATACCACTGAAGCTGTAAATTGCTATCCATGCAGTGTCAGGAAGCTTTCAGATTTCATAAATAATATCTTCATTTTTGTTCCAAAAATGGATAAAGTTCTTATGAGTTTGGAATGACATGAGGGTGAGTAATTAATGACAGAATTTTCATTTTTGGGTGAACTAACCCTTTTACTAGATTTAATGTAATGCACACATGCCAACAATGGCATTATCAGTTCAAATTTAAATAAATAACTAATTTAAAACAAATAAAATTGTGATGTTCTGAGAAAAAAAAAAGAAAATATATTTGATTTCCATTAATGCAGATGTGAGCTAAATATTATTTGAAGGGGACATGAAAATGTGCTGCATAGTAGGAACGACCCATCTGCTAATTCCTCAGTTGTCGTTTGTCTGGTATGCGGTTAAGAACCCCTCACTGTACGGTTGTCATGGTGAAAGACCAGAAAGTATTTCTGTCTCCTAATCTCAGCTCCATTTAGAATAATAATGACCAGAGTGATATCCTCTATGTGTGAGGGCGGCATGAAAAAGGGCTGTTGCGAATGTTAGCATGAACGCTAGCATGTGGAAGGAGTGTTTGGTGAAGATAACAGAGAAACCACATTGAGTGAGGAGGTAGAAGAAAGGCTTTGTTCTGCTGGATCCCATTGCAGCTTTGGGGGTGACCTCTTGAACCTCCAGAGAAAAGACCTGCGTGTCACTTCCTGTCTCATAGTTGACTGCGATGGACTATCATATCTTTTAGAGCACATCGGAAATATGTTGAATGCTTTCAGACTTCTACATTAACATTATGGGATAGCTAAAAAGAACATAAGGTAATTGGAAATGTGGGCGTCACGTCACGGAATTGTCAAATTAAAAGCTTTATTTACTGTAGAAATACAGTATCCACATAGCAGTGCTATTAGGGAGATGTTATTTTAGCTTTAAGTCAGCATTCCCATACATTTTTTTTCCCCAACCCACTTTTATAATGAGGTGTATTTTCAGGAGGTGAAATCATTCAACACGTACCAATTACTTGCAGGAACTTGTATTAATGAACACAATAGGGTATTAGGGTATATATAAGTAAGTGGCTAATAACTAGCTTATCTAACACTCTACTCACCTCACTTTCTTTCTATATGTCTCTCTCCCATTTGTCCTAGTTGAGACATGCGGAGGCCAGCTGGATGCCAGTAACGCTGGTTACATCACATCTCCAGGGTACCCTCTGGAATACCCACCCCATCAGAGCTGCCAGTGGGTGATCAGCGCACCAGAACCCTCTCAGCGCATCGTACTAAACTTCAACCCCCACTTTGAGCTTGAACGACTGGATTGCAGGTGAGAAGAAAGTCTGGGATAAAGGAAATTAGCTGGAAAAAAAGGGGGAAATTAAGCACTAGTTCTATGGAACAATAAGCACGTGCGTGCAATTAATTTACCTCCAATGGAGCATTTGCAAACCCTGCCCTGTGTGCGGAATCGTTGAAGAGGCGAGAGTGGAAGATAAGGGAGTGAAAGAGGAAGACCTCGAATACACATAATTTATCGGATGAGAGAGAAAGATGTGAGTCAGGGGGAAGGGGTAGAGAGGATGTGTGAGAAAGAGATAGTGGATTTGGGAGAAAAAGCGACCCGGAGAGGTGGAACTATGCGAAGAGAGGAATGACGTTGAGGGTGAAGTTAAGAGAGATATAATAGGGTTTAGAGTGAGCCTAAAGGGCTTACGCAGGGATGTAGTGCAGCTGTCACTGGGAAAGGGGGTCGTCTAGAAGGCTTTTTGTGGAACTGTTTCCCCTCAGCTGTAAAATTAATTACGTTCATCCATAAGCTCTCGCTTCTCAGAGTCTGACTTAAATTACAATGACCAGTAGATCGGTTCTAGCAATGTCACTCTGTTTCTTTTACCCTATAGGACAGGGATTGGCAACTCCGGTCCTGGAGGGAAGTTTAGCTCAATCTCTAATCAAACATCAGCTCTCCAGGACCAAAGCTGTCCTTGTCCCATTTAGCTATGAGACTTGGGATATCCTAAACAAGTATGCCCAGACCTACTCCTGGCGGGCCACTATCCTGCAAAGTTATGTCATATTCTAATTAAACACGGTTGAACTAGTTAATCAAGACTAGAAACTTCCAGAAAAGTGTGTCGGGCGAGTTGGAGCTAAACTCTACAGGACGTTGGCCTTTCAGGGGCAGGATTACACACCCTTGTCCTACAAGGTAATTGTTTAAGACATTTGTAACATTTGGACAGACGGTAAAAGATGTCCTGTTCGTCAACAGATTTACAAAGTGAATTCAGTTTCTGAGTTTTTAATGGGGTGTAGAACTCTAAATGGAGCATTCACACTTTTAAATAGGAGCAGCAACTGTTAGCAATGAAACAAAGTTGAGTAGAGTGTGCAATTTGGTGATCCATTTGGTGATCTGATCCATTCACACAAAAATTGTAACTATTTAATTTCAACTATTCCACTCTCTCGACAAATGACAAATGATCTTGTACTTTGGATGCATTAGTCAAAATTACTGTCTGGGATTTTAGTGTCTGAAATTACTATCTGCCGTCTTCAGGGCTGTATTGTCCCTGCTGGTGTGAAATTGATGTTGTTTTTAAGCACTTTCTTTTATGAGTGGTTTAAACCTGCTGTGGCTTCCCCACGGGCCGCCCATGTGCATGACAGCAACGGGGACGGGTGTGTCTCAGTTAAATCTGTTGGATTCCCCTAAAAAACATCCAGCTATGAATATATGGGGATCATTTAAATTAGGCCATGTGTCATATTTATGTTTGTATAGACAAGCAAGATATTCTCTTCTTTCTGCTTTGTGGTAGCAACATTTTGAGGTTTTATCCAAACAGTCAAGGAAGAGACATTGGAAGGAAATGGTAGAGATAGATAGAAGGACAGACACCAAAAATACACACCTCAGTGGCTGATGTCTTTTGCTGATACAGCTCAGGCTAATGCCCCCTCACTCCCCAAATGAACATTCTGGATTTGCTGTGTACAAATGTTCAATCTCTTTTCCTGCTTGGGTGGCTAAATCAGGTTGGACAGCTCTGGCTGTATTTGTTGTTCAGATTAGGATTCCTAAATGAGATAGAGTGTACAGAGGTTTCAGAAAGGTATTACCCTGAAAGACATTCGCAATTGGACTCCAAAAAACAAAACAAAAATGTCAGGCCTCTTAGTTCAGGGGAAAATGTAAAGGTGGTTGCTTCAGTGTGTGCGAATGAATAGTTAGTTACAGTTAAACAGACGTGTCCTAGTCTTGGAAGGCAACTTTTCTGCAGAGTTTAGCTCCAACACACCTGCCTGGAAGGCTCCTTGATTAGTTGACTTAGGTTTGTTTAATTAGGGTTGCAGGAATGGACAGCCCTGCGGTAAAACAACCAAGTTATTTAACCATTTCAGAGCGGCCGATATGAAGTGACATGAGCGACGGAGACTGTTGACGATATGACAATCAACAGTACAGCTACTTGTCAACCTTCAGCAATATATTAGCTGTCAGTGCGGTGAAATGAAAATGATCAAGTGTGCTCAGGGATATGTTTGTAACTTGCAAGTGTCTGAAACAAAGTTCTTGGAACAGATTTTATGGCAAGAAAGTCCCAAACTTTGGCAAATTAAGGACACAGTTCCTTGGAAGTCTCATTGTAGTGGTCCTAAACTTTCCTGACAAACTGATATAAAGCTGTACACCCTGCCATAGCGAATATTGGGTAAATTATAGTTTGCCATTTTGGGAAAGCAGTTTTTTTTTTGTTTGCTGTGTGTATCACACAATATCCAAAACAACGGGCGATAATTGTATGTTTTGGTGCACAGTTTGTCACCTGGGCAATATGCTTTGCACTTTATCTATGCGTAAAAGGTGCATACAGTATCAGTATCTTAATTCATATCAGAGTAGTATGATATGAACCCTTGAGGTACTATTATGAACCTTAGGGGGAAATAAGGTGCAAAGATGTCCTTTTATGAGTTCTACCCCATTGACAAGCTCTTGTACTTCTAAAGGTACAATCTGAGTCCATCTGAGGCTGATATTCAACATTAGCAGGGAATTAATGTTGCTGTTTATATGCCGTCAATTCAGTAGTGGGCTGAAATTGAGCTTTAAGGGCATTTGTAGTTGTGGCTTGCTAGATTGTGACCAGAAAACACACACTGTCCATTGACCACACTCATCCTTAACCCTCATTGCTCCAGTCTTACAGTCTGAATGAGGGCAAGGAAAGTGGGAAGAAACATGTGATGAAAAATTGCAAGAGGTGTCAGATGCTTTACGCTACTGTGCTTGATAAACTGGTCTCTTTCTAATGGTCCACTTCAAGCGTCCATCTCCTCCATCTTTATTTTGCTATATATACAATGAGTCATCGTCAGCACATTTAAGCGAGGTATGATTGAAAAGCCTGGCTCCGTCTTTTAGATGGCAAACACTTACACACACTAGCAAGCACATTTAAATTCACCTTGTGCTTATGAGTGCTGGCTCGGAGTCTCTGTTACTCGGAGGAGCTGCCTCGCTTTCGCTTAGCTTGCACAATTTACTCTAGACAAGGTCAAAGCAGCTTCTTGTGCCCTAAACCATACTAACTAATGTGCTTCTAAAAAGCATCTTGTGGCTCACATGATGTAGTTAGGATAGGTGTGGTATCAGTGACATTTTCAAGGGGCACTTTCAGCAGGGAGTTTTTATTCCAGGAGCAAAGCCATATGGCTTTTACCTGGAGGGCTGTGAGCAGATTGATCTGAGATAGATGCAATAAAAATGGCAAATGAAATATCTGGCCGTATCTTTAATGTGATACTCTTCTCCTTTGAGATGAAAGAAAAAGGGCTGAGAGGTAAGAAGTGATCTCTATTTTGTGCACTTCTATCTATATCTATTTATTTATCTATCCATCCATCCATCTATCCGTCTGTCTACTGTGAAGTAATTTTTCAGCCCATTGCTTCGTGTCTCCACCCAGTTTGCCTCATTATCATTCTCCAAATAGATCTCCATTATATTTTCTCGCCCTAACACATTACTATGTATGCAAACCGCAAGTTCCTTCTGAATGCTAAATACTGAGTTCACGTAATGCATACAGAGGAGGAAGTAAATTGTTGTAGAAGGATTTAAATGTTGTACTGCAGTGGAAGGGCTTAAGTCGAAACCAGATCTGATTGAGAATCACCTCTCAGACATACTATTGACAGAGAGACAGTTGTTTGGGCTGAGGAGGGAATCACTGGGAGGGAAGAATTACTGGTAAGAGTGAGACAGATGTGTGCGATGAAGTCTGCATCACTCGAGGGAGTCTGCGCTCTACTCAAGTGATGAAAGTTCTCACGTTTACTATGCAGCGCTATCTGCAGATGTTGAGGTGCTAAGCTATTGAGCAGCATCAGCGTTTCTAAACTGCAAGCATGATATCACCCTCTTTCCACTTTTCCTCTGGGAATGGGATCAATGTATGTCCTTTGCCCTTAATGAAGAATCAATGAACCCAGCACGTTCAGAAGAGTGAGGTCATGGTCAAGAAGGTCACAATCCAGCAGAGCAAAGGCCACAGGGTCATGTGCACAAAATCAGCATCACATAAATAAAAATACTACAGTTATATAAAATATCTATTGCTCAGTGAACATTATAAATTGTTTCCAGCTGCTATAGTCTTATTGGAAGTTGTTGTAAGATACCTACACAAAGCTTCTGACTGCATATCAGTTCCGCCACAGCTTAGTTTGAAATGCAACTATATGTTTGTCAGCATTATTGGCAATTACATAAATTATTCCTTTGTCCACTAACTGGCCACAGTTAATCAATTGTCTGGATATCTTTGTATATGTATACATCAATGTTAGAATAGACTTGTCATAGTAGAGTTTGATGATTTCATAATTATTCAAATAGGTCAAGAATGTTTTTTTTTAGGACACAGCAGTTTCAGTGATGTTTTTAGGGCATTGGAAATATATCAGCAACCCCGGAGTGTATCAAGATATTGATAGCTCAAAAAAATGCAATCAGTCTGGAGCAGTATAAAGTGACACATTTGGGAATTCAAAGATTTAAAAGAGCCTCTCTTTACCCCGAGAAGCCAATTTTCCCCCGAAAAAAAAGTTTTAATATCCTTGATGGAAAAAAGGACCTAATGCATTCTGATAAGGCCTAAGGCTTTCAATGGCAACATAATGGGAATTGGGAGACGGCACGTTTTGACGGGAACTTGCTGATTCTCGGAAGGCCAGAAAATTCTCTTTCCTAAAGGTGTGAGTTTTGGGGGAAAAAATGTCACAAATGTTGCTTTAAAGCCAGTTTTAGTGTTGTTTATGAAAGCCTCAGGCTCCTGCGGTCTACCTCAGTCATCTGTAAATGTCAGCGCTGTATCGGACAGCCATGCTATTTGTTTCCCGACCGGATTGAAGATGGCAACCTCTCTCCCCCTTGGGAACCCTCCCCGGCATCTATTTAATATTTCACAGGCACTTATAGCTTATTAGGCTGCCCCCCCCGGGGGCCGAGCGTGCGGCTTTCCATACAGACTCTCAGCATTATTTAATTTCAATTTTAGTGTCTTGGCCTGTTGACGAGCCGTCCTGGAGCACGTCCTGCGGCTGCTGGCCTAAAAGCATAGCAGAATTCAAATGAGCGGCCATTGTGTTATTCGATATTGAAAAGCCAATGTGATTGTGTGTCAGACTGAATTATATTCTGAAAAAACCATTGAGCTGAGTTTCAGAAAGATAGAGCTACAGGACGTCTTCATAGGATAAAAAAGATATGCTACGCAGACTATAATAGCTGTGTGGTTCCAACAAAATTTCATTTTCAAGAATCAGCAAGGAAGCTATACTTTGGTCAGATGTAAAATGGCTTGTCGAAACCAGTTTTAGTTCTTTTTCTGAAGTGTTTAATAATACAATGGAAATCTAGGTAAGTAAAGTAGACTACTTGTGACATTGTTTACATTTGGCAGACACTTTTATCCAAAGCCACCATTGCATTCTCAGCATTTTTTATTAGTTCTGGCTCTCTTGTGAAATATAACCCATGACTTTGGTGTTGCTAGCACTAAAGGTTTACACCACATCAGTGAAAAATAATTTGCTATAATGTATTACTAAAGTAGTATATAAAGTATTTTAGAATTTATATAAAAATGTATTTTTCAATGATAATACCATGGCATGGTATCATTTGATTACTTTTATTATATTATTAGTGTTTTGTATTACATTATATAATATGATATTAATGCTGTCAAACGATTAATCACGATTAATCACATCCAAAATAAATGTTTTTGTTTATATAATATGTGTGTGTGTACTACTGTGTATATTTTTATGTGTATATCAATACACCCACATGCATGTATACATTTACGAAAAATGTTACGTTTATATATTAAATATTAAATATTAATATATAAATTACGTGAATATAAATATATACATGTAAATAGTTTCAAAATATATGCTGTATGTATGTGTGTATTTATATAAATAAATATATATATATATATATATATATATATATGGATGCAATTAATCGCTTTAATCATTTGACAGCACTAATTATATTATATTATATTATATTATATTTAGTGATGTATGTATTTATATACATGTATACAATACACACGTGAAAAACCCCCCCAAAAAACGTTTAAAACATACAGTATTAGTAAGTAAGAACACATTATTATAGCAGTTTCCACATTGCCTGATATTACTGTCATATATTTTTATGCATCCACTGTAATTGACAGTATGTGCATATGGGCTCCTGAGCCAATTATAAGATACAGCAGTGATTTCTAGCGAGCCATAGGGTCTTATGATTTAAAAACACATGCTGAAGTGTTGTTTTTTGTGTAGGTAGTCAGTTTCAGGCGGTTTAGAGATTAGTGGGGTCCATTCTTATGTTACACCCAGTGTCACCACAGCACATGTCTTTTCATTTGAACACGGCCAAGAAACAAACATGCTGTATTACTGTATATGAACAAAACAAACATGGGTAGTAGCATCCGTACCCCTGTGTATCTGTCTGTCTGTGCCTTTCTCCACACAAACTGCTCTTTAGGGCAGCTAGTGACACCTTGGGGGACTATGTAGGCCTGAAAAAAATGCTTGAAAAACACCGTAGGTGTGAAAAGCAATTAGCAGTGAAGAGGCTGGAGGGGAAAGGACACAGAAAGTGAGATTAGAGAGGAAGACATGTCTGAACATGAGACAGGGAGACGGGGCCTTTGCCCTCCTCGTGTCAAGCCTCTCTTCCCTGCTCACACTTACAAACATACTGCTGTCTGGGGAGTTTTATCACCGCCTGTAGCACCTGAATAACCACCGAATCGTGCATAATTAGCATGCATAATCGCAGCTCTATTGCACCGCGTTAAAAACAATTTGAGCTTTACGCCTATAAAACAATGTTATATTGCTGGGATAATGAGAAAAAGCTTCTTGCGTTCAGTCACAAGTGCTGTGAAATTGATACAAGCATTTTTTTCTGTAAGGTAAATAAGTGATCTGTGCATTTCTGTTGATCAATGGGCATCCTGGTTTGTTTCCACTTTCAAACACATCTTGAAATGCACCAGAGCCAAGTGGAGGCGTCTAGAGACGGTCAATATCCACATTTGACACACTCACTTGTCACTGCTAATCCAGGAGCCAAGAGCCCCTACGAAATCAATTACAACCTAATTACACTTGCACACACTTTACAAGCCTTCATCCCGGCTTTTCTAGAGTTCGAGGTGAAAGTGAGTGAGAGTTTGTGTGTTTGTGTGTGTAAGTGGTTTTACCTATAGTACAGTTTGTTATTTATATTAATAATATTTATATTAATAATATTCTCAAATGCCTGAATTATTATTATGATGATATTATGATGACATTTATATAAAAATAAATGATCATAGTTTGGAAGAAATTTCTAAATTTAAAATATGTTTATAAAAGTATTTTTTTCCCTAAAAAAGCAAAAAAAAAAAGAAAGAAATTAAAACAACCTTTAATGATATTTACATTAATAATATTATCAAAACAGAGATTTTTTAAATCCTAGTCTAGGAGTTTGTTAATGTTTAATATAAATGTTTTATAAACAAAATGTTTCCCTAATTTGAAAAAAAAAAAATGTTACGATTTGTATTATTAACCAACTCAAAAGCCTGCAAATGATTAAGATGTCAGATTTTTACCTGTTTTGCATAGTCTAGGGTTGTTTCTCAAAGTGAAAATGCTTCATGCATTAGAAGGATTTCTGATGCTGTACATGGATATGTAAGTGTGTTTGTGAATGTGTATGTAGTCTAAATATACACCGCTGTACCTGAAGACTCCAAGTGTGCGGTCGGCCAGGGGGGTCCAGAGCAATGAAGAGTCAGAGACACCTGCCTCTTTATGTCATTCTGAGGGGCCCGGGGCCGTGTCAGGTTTTCACATGCACACTCCCTGAGTGACGTGGAGCCAGAAGTTATGCACCTCAACCAGGGATAATACAACCGGGAAGGAAAAGTTAAAAAAAGGCGAAACATTATGTCTTCATTCTATTCTGGTTTGTAGGGAAAGTGCAGACACGTTCATTGACATAAATGTGTTTTTGAGTTTCTGTACGATTCTTTGGAGACTGCAGAAGTTCTTGGTGTTTCATTATAGTTTTTTTTTTGGATCAGTGTTTTGGTTTTTGGCTACTTTAAAGCACTAGAACAGTGATTGATTTCTAAGGAACTGCAGAATTACAGGGAACATTTTGAAGTTTGATTCATTTACTGAATCAGTTCATTCAGGGAGTTCAATGAACTTGATTCACTGACTTTTTGATGCAATGCACCTTCACCTGACAGAAACCCTGATTTTTATTATTTGATGCACTGCAGTATATCGTTTAAATAGTGTCAAATTGTGTTGGTTATTTGTTTAACAAAATTGTTTTTTTAATCAAAATAATTAAAATATTGGTCCCCAGTATTATTAATAATATTTTTATGATATATTTATAATATAATAACTATTAATATAGTAAATATATAATAAATATTATATAATTGTTATTAGTTATTATTATTTCCATCTCACAGTTTTACCCCTAAACATAGTCATTCCTCACAGTCCAGTTCTAAAAATGCTTTGTGAATCAGTTTAACTGAACCATTTAATAGAATTGCTTCAGAAGAATCATTTAATGAATTCAGATAGCATTAGACTATGAAACATCTTCTTAAGTGATATTCATATTTATTTTTAAGAGTGTAACATTAAGTGAAAACTAAACTTGTGACATTTATTTGCGTTTATAACGGTGCATAGATTCATTTTCTTAGTACAGAGAGGTCTGGTCATGTTGCGCTCCAGAGGAGTTTGGTTGGGAACGATGGCGTATGTTTACAGGGATCTTGTTCTTGTTTAGGGGTTAAATGGGGCAAGCATTCCTGAGGTGTGAGAAGAAGTCTGACTCATGCCTCTCTATGGCCAGATTTATTATAAGGAAGCACTCATGCAGACAACCGGCTGGATTTTTGAAAGTCTTTTGCCTCGTTTAGACATTGTGTGTGAAGTGTTTTGGCAAAAGAGGGCAACGCACATTAAGGGATTATTTTGGCCGGACAGGTGGTCATTGTCTCAGCTCCTTCAGTCTGTCTCTGAAGTGACATGAAAAAATGTGTGTTTGTTGTGATAAGGCAGCAGTCCACTGAGGGTCAAAGGTCACCCCAGCTCAAATTAAAGCGACTCCTAGCAGTTCCTTCACAGTTACTCATTGCTGCAGAAGATATTGAATTGCACTTCCTTGTGTTCTTACTGTTTTTCCTTCCCAGAGGAACATTGTTTATTGCTTTTATTGCCTGGAAGACTTAATGAAGATCTTAGTTATGTTTAAATATCAACTTTATCTGCTACAAATCAGTTAGGAGAAGTATATATCTATGTTTATATATCTTATTTTATTTTTACTTATTTATTTTTTTAATTAAAAAACGTAATGTAAAATGTAAAATTACTCAATTAAAATGTGAAATAATGTCAGAAATAAATCTGAAATTACTATCTTAAATTATTTTATTTTAGTTAATCTATTTTATTTCAAGTAAAAAAAAAATAAATAAATAAATGGTTTAAATGTAGTTTCAATTTTAGTTTTAACTGTTCAGGTTTTTTTTGGCCAAACGAGTATGCCAAAGAAACAAATCCAAAAATATCTTTTATGCATGTACTGTTTTTTGCTTCTAGGTATGACTTCATAGAGATCCGAGATGGGAATTCTGAGTCTGCGGACCTGCTGGGAAGGCACTGCAGTAACATCGCTCCTCCTGCCATAATTTCCTCGGGTCCCGTCATCCACATCAAGTTTGTGTCTGATTACGCGCACCAGGGTGCCGGCTTCTCCCTGCGCTACGAGATCTACAAGACTGGTGAGTGAGCTCAATCCTGCTGCTGCCGTGTGGTTAAGGAAACAGATCATTTTTTTCCAAGGAATATTTCTGTTCCTGACAATGAACAGCTCAAGCATTCTCAACCTATCCTCAAATCCTTTTTCGCATGTGCTCAGGCTTTCTCGTATCACATCAAGATGGGACACTATTATACGTCTAGATTGTGGCTATTATAATCAGTGTCACAATGCACCTTTACTTGACAAAAATAACCTTTTTAATTGTAATCACACTGCTCAGCGTCAGGCACTTTTCCAGTTCCACATTTAGTGATTACCCATAATATATATATATATATATATGAAATTCATTCCAAGTTATCTCAAACTCAATTTGGGTTACTTTGATTAGGTAAAAAAACAAAAAAATACTACCTAACTGACACAATAAAACATGCTAAAAACATCATAACAAAATAAAAAAAACATGATTTTTGAAAATGTAAAAGAGTGCAAATGAATGTTGCATGCTGTTTTTGCAAATCAACCCTTCATATAATAATTATAATGAATTAATAAGAACTAATTATAAAAATAAATAAACAAGAATAACACTTTAAAATAATAAATTATATATATATATATATATATATATATATATTATTGTATATTATATTATATAAAATATAAGAATAACAAACTAAAATGAAAATAAATGAATAAAATAAAAAAAGAATAACACTTTAAAATAATAATATATTGCTATGTACATATATATATAGAGAGAGAGAGAAAGAGAGAGAGAGAGAGAGAGAATATATTATAAAAAATATTAGTATATTTTATAAATATATAAGCATAACATATTGTTCTTAAATATATACATGTTTTTATTTATATAATAAATGTACGCAGCACACACTCATATTTTATTCTAACAAAAACTTTTATGCAATTGATCATTTTAGAGCACTAATATATATATATATATTATTATTATTAAAGTTTTATTATTATTTTAGTCCTTCAGAAGTTTTTAATAACTGGTGTTTGGTGTCGATGTGTTGTGAGGGTGCTGCTGACAAGATTCCTGCAAATATTAGCATTCTGCATTTGAAAAAAAAATATCGAATCTGGTTTATCCTTTCAACGAGGCAATATTTCTTAAGAAACGCTCGGCACACGTCACATAATTTATTGTTTTTTTTCTGGTCACTGTCTCTCCAGATGTGGAGACAAGCAACACATTTTCTTTAGCTGTTTTCTTTCGTCACTCAGTGGTCGGGGTGTTTATGTGTGAACTCTCACTCGGCCTCAACCTTTGATTGATGGTTGATTGGAGCAGGCTGGTTTTTGAGGGTCACGAGTGGCTCAGGTTGATTTTGGAGGCGCTCTTGTTACGCTGTAAATCTCGTTAGCGGAATGACCCCCTGCGACCTTTAACTCACGCTTCCAGAAGGTCGCGGCTCCTTGGTCCTGCTGCAAGGCCGTCAGACACACTGATTCTTAAATGTTCCTCAAAGTTTCCGAAACGCTCCCAGACCAATTAAACATCAAGGGAGAGAAGAAAAGAAAATAAACTGAGTTTAGAGGAAAGGCGGGGAGAGGGCGACGCTTAACTCTTTTCATCCCTCCCCGAGCATGCCAGGAATGCCCTGTTAATTGGACTCTGATCTCTTGTCCTTGGGGCATTAGAGTTTGGAGTGCATTGGCAATTTGTGCATGGACTTTGGAGCCATTCGGAGACATCTGTAGGGATTTTACTGTACCAGCTAGAAATACTTAATTGCAAGGCATCAGAAAACTACATTTCTATATGTTTTAAAAATGCTTTGAAAATGAGTGAGGTCTGGGGTGGGGTTTACAATTGTGCTATATTAACCCCTACAAATACAACTCATTATATGTAGACATAGGTGTTTTGGAGGAGGGATGATAATTGTTAAATCATATCATATTCAGTGCATCAAAATTGTTAATAGGTTACTATAGGTTGGGTAATTTTATTAGCTGTTTATTATTAATGCAACAGTACTGTTATAGTTTTCGTTTATAACCATTGATAATATATAGAGAATAGCTTTGTCTAGTGCTCTTGTTTTTAGCATAATGAAAATTTAACTAAGCCTACTGTACTGAAATAGCATAGACTTATTCATATTTCATTCATTCTGTAACCCACTTGTTCTAGATCTGTGTACTAGTTTTAACTGCTTCAGTTTTTGATAGCGTTGATAACATTTCTTGATTAATGCTGACATGTTGCCAGATATTGCTATGAAAACAAAAACAAAACAAAAAAAATAAATTAAAATAAACATAATAATAAACAAATAAAAGTTATTAGCTCAAATATTTTGTAAATAAGATAAGATAAATATATTGCTAAACCTAAACTGCAAGGGGGTTATAATAGTTGTATCTGGCAACACAGCATAGTCTATTTCATACCACACTAAACATTACTGCAAACTATCTAAACTCAATTATACATACAGACACTTATATATGTAGTTTTGAACAGCAAATTAGTCATTCAGAGACTGGTCCAGATATATATATAAATATATATATAAATATAATATGATATTAACATAATTAAATAAAATAAGATATTATTATTATTATTAAATATTAAAAATAAGTTAACTAAAATTAACAAAAATAAAGAAAAAAATAAAAAGTAAATTTCTATACAAATTTATTTTAATTAATTTATTATTATTTTTGTTATTATTATTGAATGTTAAAAATATGCAAAATAAAAATTAATTAAATAAACATTTTTTTATTTTAAATGATTTATAATGATTATTATTATATAACTCTGCATATCAATATTTTATTTAATATATATTGAATATTATTAAACATTTTAATTATGTATTTATTGGGTGGTTGCTAGATTTGCTAGTATTTTACAGACTTAAGTCAAAAGAGGCCGCCCTTAATTCTGTCTGATAATGTGGTCTGTAGATATGGCTCAGGTCCCTCCCTTATACAAGCCTATGGGATTAGACATAGCTAAGTATAATCAGAGGTAATAGTGATATTTGTCTTGGCAAACGCCATTAACTACCACTACTGCGTTCCTTCAAGAACATTGCACTAGCCACGTACTCGTGGGAGTGCAGCGATTAATGTTGTTTTGCAACAGCGATGATTAGCCTGGTAACATAAGCACCGTGGCTTCATCATGGCTGATGGGAAAAACAGCAGAGTTATTCTATCTCTAAGCCTTCACCTCACCTCAGTAATTGCTGAAATCATCACCATTGCCCTCAGGTACTGTTACCACAGATACAGTTGCTAACTCTAGTAGTATGACTCACGTGATAAGCCCACAATCTCATTTTACACTAACCAGAGACAGCCCAAGAACATCTTTTAATAAAGGCATGATATGCTTTTTCTCTTTTGGGATGTTAATATAGCCATGTGTGGGTGTAGCAGAGATGGAGTGGAGAGCATATCTGACTTGTAAATGCTTTTCTGATCACTTGTCATCTGTGATGTGCCTTTTTTGTGTGTTAAGCCGCCTTCTAGTCATGTTGGAATGTGTCTGTATATTTATTAATTTAATAGTTAATTTAATTAAATAATGCATTTTATTTTATTTTATTTATTGCATAGTTGATGTATTTACATATTAAACCATTTATATATTTATGAATATTACATTATTAAAATGTGAATAAACAAAAATAAATAAACTTAAAAACATGTATAGTTCATTTAATTAAATCATTTTTTTTTAATTATGTTTCTTATATAGACTTGTATACAGAATTTATATATTTTTTATATTAAATAAACATATAAAAATGAATAAACTTAAAAAAAAAACATTTGTATTGCTTTTTATTAATTAAATGTTAGGCTAATTCAAATTATTTATTTTTTATAAAAAATAATTATAAACACTTCCGTCTACGTTTTATATTATTACTTAAGTGTTATGACTTTTAATATAATCTGCAGTATCTGAGCCTATAATTAGAATTTTTGAGTAATCCCAATGACCACCAAGTTTTATTTATTTATAGCACATTTATATTCATTTTATTGTACCTTCCCATAATTCTCAGTTGCAACACAAGAACGATAAAATACACAGATAAACCATAAACCGCATCCTTTGATATTTTGTTGGTCTAGTGCTAAAAAGCTTCCTGTTTTTGTCAGGGGAGTGAAATATTAAATTTGTCCTTATTTTTTTTTTCTGACCATAATCACTTGAGCGCATGTAATGTCATAATTGTGATTTTCAAACTCATTAGGAGCATCCCAGGAGGAGGACATGAAGACAGCATTAGTCTTCGTGCGTAAGATCCTCGTGTTTTCCAGACGCTTCTTTCCAAAGCCAAATGACTGACTGTTGCCTTTTCCTGTGCACACAGAATAATGGTTGTTATAAATACCAGGTTTTGAGGCAAAGTAACTGTGAAAGTCTGTCTCTACAGGTTTTGAAAGTTATAAAGACTGCCAAAAATGATGAAGAAAAAAAAGGCACTCATCTTTGAGGGACCTGTTGTTTACACAAACTGCTCCAATCAGGAGAATTGTGGGAAAGTGTTAGCGTGGGTGAGTCTCAGCGTTTATGTCTGTTTATATGGAGAGGCGTCTCAGAGATAATGATCTCTGGTGAACACTTTCCTCCGATGCCTGTTCTGTTATCCAGCACTGGGAGCGAGAACATCAAACCCTCATTCATGGTTGTGCAGAAATCCCACACTGCTCTCCGGCTGACCCTCGGGTGGCATGATATCACACTGTTATGTAGACAGTCTTTAGGGCCGTTATGACTGACTAACGCTCCTTGCTTTTGTTTTTTGGGGCTTTTGCAGCTTGTTTGGCTTCAAACCTTTAAAGTTGAACAGTGCTGACAAGACGCCTTCAGAAAGTTTACAATGAGCAGCTCCAAATGGATTAGCTCATGCTTTACACAGAATCTCAAGACATTTCTAAAGTTTAATCCATGCCATGTTCACACATTGCATGTTCATTCATTATACATTTTGCCTAATTTGCTAATGTTCTTGGTTGCACACTTCAAACAAGTTTTTTTTTTTTTTTTTGTAGGATAGGATAGGAATGAGTGAAATGAGTTTTGAGGGTGTGGAAGGAACTGGGAATATAGGGTGGGAAAGTAAATGGACTGGGAAATAAGTGGGAATAAGCCTTTGTGATGCTCCAGACACATTGATGTGAATGGGTTTCCAGCTTTGTTTAATGATAGAAACCAAACCTATTTGACTTTCTTTCTTCGGAGGAACATGAAGGATATTTGAAAGAATATTCCAATATTCCAACTGTCCAAACAATGAAAGTGAATTTTATATATATATAAAAAAGCTAAAATAAAATAAATAAATAAAATACATTCAATGATAAACCTAAACTTTAAAAACTTCCAAAATAATGCTGAACCAATAACTTGATCTTGGATGACTTTTTATCTCACAATTTCAACTTTTACTGTAATTATTTTCTCATAATCATGGCTTTTTGAGCGATAAATATTATTTTTATCTCATAATTTCATCATAATTACTCATAATTATTCATTAGTATCTCCTATTTTCACCATTTTGTCTTGAAATGATGGCCTTTATTTCTCAGTTTTGCCAAGTCAAAATAAATCTGAATGCAACAAATTTGCTTAAAATGCAAACCCAGAAAAAATACTAAACTTTAAAAACTTCCAAAATAATGCTCAACCAATAACTTGATCTTGGATGACTTTTTATCTCACAATTTCAACTTTTACTGTAATTATTTTCTCATAATCATGGCTTTTTGAGCGATAAATATTATTTTTATCTCATAATTTCATCATAATTACTCATAATTATTCATTAGTATCTCCTATTTTCACCATTTTGTCTTGAAATGATGGCCTTTATTTCTCAGTTTTGCCAAGTCAAAATAAATCTGAATGCAACAAATTTGCTTAAAATGCAAACCCAGAAAAAATACTAAACTTTAAAAACTTCCAAAATAATGCTGAACCTCATTATTTTTCATTATACAGATAAAAAAAAAACTAAAGTTAAAAACTAAGATATGCATCAATAAAATAAACATGGTTAATTTAGAGTGCTACAGTTACTAAAACTAAAGTGGAAATTTTAATTAGTTGATTTTAAAACACATAACAAAATTACTAAAACTTTTTTAAAACTCAAAATATAAAAATGAAGGTAAATTCAAAATATGAGTAAATAATATTAAAGCATGTAGTTACAGTACATTAAAAAATAATGTATTATATAAATAATTAATGATAAGTCATTTAATAAATAATGCCTCAATAGTAATAGTAATTAAGTTTGTATTCTGGAGAAGAAATAAAGTCATTCAAGTTTTTAATGACTTGAGAGAGCTAAAGATAACAACGTTTTCATTTTTAAGTGAACTATCCCTTTAAGCTCATGCATGTATCTCAAGTATGAGTCTTACTGCAAAGTTGTTTTAACCTCTGACCCTTTATCTCCCATGATTGTGTATAACCTCGCAGGCCTGTCAAGACCCATCGCTTCCCTAAACCCCTGTTCATCTGCTCCCCATCCCTTATGCCAGCCCGTTTCTCTGCCCCAGTTTAGTCACGCCAGACTGTTACCCCAGTGGCATGTGCAACACAACAACCCCTCCTGCCCCGGTCACATGACTGTTACGCTGTTGCCACGGTTACTGCGGAAGACTTCCCGCCGAGCAGCCTTCAGGCCCACCGCCGCTGCCGCCTTCTGAGTGCGCACTTAAAAGAAAGCGCTAGCAGAAGTGATTAGGTCCATAGGTCTCTGTCGCTCTGGGTAACGTCACCTGTGGTGGAGAAGTGGTCTGGAGGCTATCCTGGTCAGCCAGAGGAATTTACTGCCACTTTAACAGTTGCTTTGAATCAGGTGCCGTCTGTCTCGCTGTCTCGCTGCCTCTGCTCCTATAAAACGGCCCATTTAAAGTTTTCAGCTCTAAATATCTCTTCTTAAAGCAACCAGAGCCACTGGAAAGAAATATCCTTCCTCTAGATAGCATTGAGGTGAAATGGAAAGCAAATGGATGGAAGTCATTTTAGATTTTCCTCCAAAGCAAAATGATCTTAGTCAAAATTGAGCTCAATAATGCAACAAATTTGCTTAGATATATCGACCCAGAAGTAAACAAACAGATCAGTAACTTGATCTTGGATGACATTTTAGCTCTTTATGACTCTTTCATCTCATAATCATGACTTTTTGGGTCATAAATATTATTTTTTTACATTTATGACTTAGTATTTCACAATTCTTAAGTTATCTCATAATTTTAAATTATTATCTCCTATTTTTACCTTTTTGTCTCAAAATTATGGCCTTTTATATCAGTTTTGCAAAGTCAAAATAAATCTTAATGCAACGTATTTGCTTAAAATGCCAACCAAGAAAAAATAAACTGATCAAAGACTTGATCTTGGGTCACTTTTTATCTCACAGTTTCAACTTTTAAGCTAATTATGATTTACCTTATGACTTTTACCTCATAATTATGACTTAGTATATCATAATTCTGACTTTTTATGTTGAATTAATTTTATTTTATTAATGTAATTTAGGTTTTTTTAATTGTGTAATTTTTTCTTAATTATGACTTAGCATGTCACAATTTGGACTTTTTATTTACATTTTTATTAACTAATTTGTATGTTTTAAAAATTCCACTTCAAGCAATAGTGTAGAAATTCTGTACAATGTATCTCGACCTAGTCTATACACTACCATTGAAAAGTGATATATATATATATATATATGCTTATATATATACATACTGGACAAATATACAATTATTATAATACATTACCGTTCAGAAGTTTGGGGGTCTGTACTTTTTTCCAGGATTTTGTAATATGTAATGTAATAATTGTATATTAGTATATATGTAGTGTTAGATGCCTATACTTCTCCAGTGGCAGCTGTAAAACATTACGTTCAGTACTGACTCAAGTGCTGTTTTTCAATTGTAAGCACAGATAATAAATAAATAATATTAATAAAAAAATTGTATCTTACAAAACTCTATAGCAGACCATAACAAACCATAACCAATCATCCGGAAAGATGTTACATTTGTTATTTGTTAAAAATCACTGACATTCACTCTGCATAGCAGAATGGCAATTTTCCATTTATTCCTTCAATTTAACGGTTAGATGCGTGTTATTTTATTGTGAATTGAAATCCTGGGATGAATGATAGACAGAAAGCAGCGTCATCAGAGTTTCACCGACATCAAGATGAGCGACTGGTGACTTTGCCGTCCCGCGAGAGGTCAGATGAACGAGCGACAAAAGGGGAAAATCCCTCGGAACGACGTTCACTCCACCCGAGTTTCTGCCCAGCAACTAACCCTTTCATTTCCACGCCTCCTCCATTACCGTACGGTCAACTGTAGTGACAGGCGGGCCGCAGACACTGTACCGCAGCGGGAGGCATGTCCCGAGGAGGAGGAGGAGGAGGAGGAAGAGACTGTTTTTGGTGTGTTCAGAAGCATGAACTAATAAGCAGTAAGAGTGGGCGCTCATGCATGCATGCTCCCTGTGACTGCGCTTTACACACACACAATGCACTCATGCAGTGGCGGTATGCATGGCAGGCTTGAGTGTGTGAGGCAGCCGGCCAAGTGGAGTAATAGAAGTGGACTTTGACGGGACGAAGTCTCTTCTGTCATAAAAAGGAAAATAAATAATTACTGTGAACCAAATATGGTTCAAAATATTGATTTAAAACTATAATAGCAAAAATAGCTAAATCTAGGCCAACCAAAGTATAAAAAAAGTATTCTAGAGTCGAATGTGACGTCATCCATCTGAGAGATAAAGCTGGCCAAGATTGGGTTGTGCAACAGGACAGTGATCCCAAGCACACCAGCAAATCAGAACGGCTGGAAAATAAATGAATCAAGGTGTTGCTGTTGCCCAGTTAAAGTAAAGTTCAGACCACATCCTGACTGAAATGCAGTGGCAAGAGCTGTGCATTAACAAATCCCACAAACCTCAATACACTGGAGCAACGTTGTAAAGAAGAGTGGCCTACAATTCCTCCAGAACAATGTGAGGCACTGTTAAAGTCATAAAGAAAATAATCGTTCACATTATTGCATTGGATCTTCAGGCAATTCAATCATAGGGTGTCCTTAGTTGGTCACCCATGGCTTTTCCATATATGCTTCATTTTTGGTAAATAAATATTGACTTCAGTGGGGTGTATTTTCTCTTTTTCACATGACTGTGTGTGTGCTCGCATACCTACAGTACATATATATATATATATATGTGTGTGTGTGAGTGTGTGTGTGTCTGACATTTTTCTTTAAAATTAGCAATTTTTTTGCAACTTTGTATAGGTTTCTATGTAAGTACTGGTACTTCTCAATAACTTGAGGCTCAAGTGAAAGTACTTGATTAACATATACTGTGTATGGAGAACATTCACTCAGTATCATTATCTTATTTTTGACCAAGATGGCTTTTAGAGGCTTTTGCATCTGAACTCTTTATATATATGAGGAGTTCATTTGCAAAAAAAGATAATTTCGTTTTTAATTCTCATTGTGCATTCCAATACATATATATATATATATATATATATAATAAATACAGGGTGTTTTTTAACAGTGGTGGTTGTGGGTGTAATATGAGGCAGATTATTTGGGTTAAGTGGGTAAGTAATTTAATAAAATTGATTTGTTGCAATAGAATATAATGTAATATAATATATATATAGTCTCTCCTATGTTCTTCTTTTTATCATTTGCATAGAATTTTCTGCAACTGATTCAGATTTCTCTTCTAAAAGGTGCTTTCTTTGTGTAATATGGAGGCGTGGTGTAACTCCTCACACACGCTGAAGCAGTGATATTTCCATCAGTGTGTGTGGGAGAGTGAAGGTAGCGTTTGAAGAGCTGGTGCGCGTTTGTATGTGCGCTACATTGCGCCTCGTCTCATTTTTGGCTTTCCTTCCTCCTGCTTGTGTGGCTTCCTGGGATTTTTGTCTGTGCTCAAGTGAGCATGTGTATCCAACACATACATTTACTGCGGTACCAACCGTCACTCACATGTGTGCTGCGTGTCACAAACATACTAGAACCTGCTGTTCATTTGGCCTGGAGTCGCACAGGTCCGCTGCTCCTCATTAGGCACGTCGAGAGACTAACCTCTTGACAGCCTCCACAAGTACCTATAAGGCCTGTCTTGTCTTTTTATAGAACTCTGGGTAATTTGCTGCCCTCCTCACAGGCTGTTTACCACAAGGAACACTGCAGTGAAGGAAACAGCGTCGGTTAGATGGCGTCACTGGTGCGAGAAACAAACAAGAGAGACCACGCGTAATTTGCACATGGTTTTACTGAGAAAAAATGGCTGTGTTGGACACCGGAGCCCGTCTCAGAGCTCCTTAAAGGGACAGTTCACTAACAAATGACAATTTTGTCATCATTTACTCAAAAAATGATGTCATCCTAGTGTAATTCCAAACCTGCTGGATGTTGCTCCCTCTGAACACCACAAATGAACATGTTAGGCAGGATCATGCTGTTGTTTTCTATATAATGATGACAGTAAAAGGCCACTAAGCTTCAAAATACCCCAAACACACACACACACACAGACATATATATATATATATATATATACATTTATATATTAATATTGAGTGTGTATATATTTGTATAATATTTTAATATTATACTTATATCATGATTACTGATATTTTTTATTTATTTCTATTTATTAATAAATTGATCATATTAAACATTATATATAAATATTGAGTGTGTATACATTTATATAATTCTTTGTATTATTATACTGATAATATAATATTATTATAATTACCGGTATTTGTAATGTATTTGTATATTTATGTATAAATAAATGTAATCATTCATTTATTTATTTATTAATTCATTAATGTATATTTCCATTTCTATTTCTATTTTAATTTCTATTTCTATTTATTTATTTATTTATTTAGAATTGTAAGAATGATAAATACTAAATATGTATGGACTATATAAAAATCAAGTTTATGTATTATTGAAACATGTTAAAAGTACTGAAAGTATTTTTTGGATATTAATGCATTAATAAAAACACATTTAAATGTATGATTCATAACAACATACAATTTTCAATAATTTATTTTATAAATATGCTATATTTTATATAAATATGTACTAAATACTAATATTTGCCTGTAACATCATTTTATTATAGCGTAATATTACAATGATTAATTGAAAATCAATATGTAAATATGATAAATGTATGATTAATTGAAATGTATAAATAATGTATCTGTATTTATTTATAAATAAAACTGAAAACAGCTATTTATTTATTTATTTATCGTTATATTATTTTAAAAGTAAAAACTGCCCCTTGAAGAACTGGGCCAGGAGGCAAATATTGCCCCTAAAAAAAGAATCAGTTCTGATCCTAATGTCATGAAACATCACAGGTGGCTATTTCTATGATATTCTAATCCCTAAATATGGCTCTGGTTCCTCCTTAATCTTTTATCCAGTTGTACTCTTAGCACCTTGTATAAGTTTGTTTGAGAGCAAGGCATGATGGGCCACACAAGGTGAGCGCCCTGCGTAATCTGTATACTTTACAAACTGCGTCCATCTTCTGCCACCCACTTAGTCTTGTTTGTTTCGTTTAATCTTTCTTTGTCTCCCTCCGCCTCATATTTACGCTTGTTTTCTCTGCGTCTGTATTCAGCCGGCGTGCCGAGCGCGGTGGCATCGCGAGCAGGGGAGTGGAGAGGTTGAACAGCAGTTTGAAATGTGAATTAGAGGGGAGAGGGGCGTGCGAGAGCTCTCCGAGGCCAGGAATCAGTAACCACGCTTTCATTTTATGACATTCTCTCGCTCGAGTGTGTCTGGTAAACACATGCACAGAATACATCTCCGCAGCACACCGCTGAACAAGAGCAGCCACGTTCACCAGAACATCTCTAAAGCTTTACGAGTGTTTGAGGAATTGCTTACAGTACTTTGGAAAATGTGTCACTTTGATGAAAACACACACGTTTACAACAAAAGTTTTATTTAACAAACTTCTTCATTGATTGTGTGTGCGTGTGTCTATGTGTGTGTGTATTTAACATTTTCTGAAGAAAAAAATGGGTCTGTCTTCCCTAGGGTCGGATATCATTTGAATTTGATCAATTCCAATTCGGATTTCGATTCTGCTTATTGTTTCCGATTCAATTTCAGTGTGGTTAAAAAAAAATGAAGTTACACATTTAGATATCGAACACATTTATTCTTTGTCTCTTTTTGCTGAACATTTAATTGCTACTGCATACTATAAACAAAAATCATCTGGCTACATACAAACTGGACTCAGTTGAGATCTGTTTGTGTGCAAAATAGAGATAAATTGAGACTTTTTGTAGTGGAGGATGTAGTTCTCTCACAATTCTGAAGAAAAAAATATTAGGCAATTAAACACAATCTCATAGAATTTACTCACTCAAGATTTACTTGTTTCAGGATGAATCAGTGTTTGAATGAATCTCTTGAATGAATGATTCAAAGACAAATACTTTCTATTCTACAAATACATTCGATTCTGGAATTAGAATTGTTTTTCCCATTCCCAACCCTTGTTTTCCAAAGCAAATCTTACCACTAGGACGTTAGTGACACTAATTAATTACAGTGTGTAACATTATCTTATTCCACATTTCTTTTTTGTGTTTCTGTTTGTTCTGCAGGAGCCGAACACTGTTTCCGAAATTTCAGCGCTCCGACCGGAGTGATTGAGTCTCCTGGTTTCCCTGACAAGTACCCTCATAATTTGGAGTGCTCCTTCATCATCATCTCTCCTCCTCAGACGGAGGTCACACTCACCTTCCAGACCTTTGACCTGGAAAACGACCCTTTGCTGATGGGGGAAGGAGAATGCAAGTATGACTGGCTGGACGTTTGGGATGGCCTGCCACAAGGTCAGTGTCTATATTTTTTGTCATATACTGTATACATGCACAAACTACTGTTCAAAAGTTTGGGGTTAGTATGATTTTTTTTTAAATAAATGAATACTTGAATTCAGCAAGGATGTGCTAAATTGATCAAAAGTGACAATAATGTTACAGAAGATTTAAATTTGGAATAAATGCAGTTCTTTTGAATATTCTATTCATCAGAGAAACCTGAAAAATGTATCACGTTGTCTAGAAAATAACTGAACAGCACAACTGTTTTAAATATTGATAATACATTTTTCTTAAACACCAAATTAGCATATTAGAATGATTTCTAAAGGATGATGTGATAATGAAGACTGGTGTAATGACTCAGCTTTAAAGTCACATTTAAATATATTCATACAGAAGTAAGTCATTTTAAAGTGTACTAATATTCAACATATTACAGTTTTTACTGTATTTTTTGATCAAATAAATGCATCCTTGGTGAGCATAAGATATTTCTTTAATTAAAGGTGTTACCAACCCCAAACTTTTGAGCTGTAGTGTCATATCTTCAACCCAGACTCACTGAAAATATGTGCATACATAATGTGCAACCCCGTAATTATGTACCTTATACTGCACATTTTGTGGCAAACGTGAAAAAAGTGAATTGTCCAAAGAGTGGCGCTAAAACGCACGTTTAATATGTGACTGTGGCAGTTTTTTTTTTTTTTTTGGTACAGGTACATATTGCAGTGTTTTTATTATGCTTCCTGAGGTATGTTTTGCAGCTATTCAGAATTCAAATATCCAGTGAGTGTCGCTAAAGATTAAAACTCTAATATGTTAGAAATAACCCCTATACCAAACTCAATCCTAAACCTACCCGATAGTGTTAACAAATGCAAAAGTATTGTAGAAACATATTCGCTGATGCAGCCATGCTATTTTAACTTCCTTATGCTGATTTGAGCTGTTTTGTTGAACTGTAGTATCATGGAGTTTGAAGCAGAGCTCTTCGTCACCTAAGGGCAACGCCGTATCACGTGAGCTACAGAGTAAACCTACTGAACTCGTAAACTCATTCATATGAAGCTGTATGTGTGACAACAATGTTAAAAAGGATCAAATCATGCAGGATGTTAAAATGTTTTGACGTCATAACATAACATTCTGTTCTGCAGAAATGTATGTAGAGGTATGTATTTCCAATGAGCCTCGGTTGTATATACTTTATCAAACTGTACAAATAGTGTGTAGAAGATAGTGTTCATAGAATTGTGAACATCTCATCCATTCACGCAGTGCGCCAAATTTCTTTGCTTCCTATCTCGCATGCTATCAGTTTGAGATCAAACTCAGCTCTTGTAGCCCTGACATCCAGGGATCACATGAGCAAAGGAGAGGGACAGTAAATCTGGGTTAAGTAGGAGAGAAATCAGAGGAATACTGTGAGGAAAGCTCGTAATCCATGGAGCCGAGGGAATTTGAAGCACGCCATGTCTCAGCAGGTCCACTTCACACTGAGAACCGCTTCTAGTCTCTCTAACTGATCTCAGATCAGCTCATTTTCCTCCTTTCTTGTGTTCAGTGGGACCTCTGATCGGACGCTACTGTGGGACGAAAATCCCTCCAGAGATCCAGTCTTCCACAGGCCTTCTGTCGCTTTCCTTCCACACTGACATGGCCGTGGCCAAAGATGGTTTCTCTGCTCGCTATAACATGACTCGCAAGGAAATTAGTGACAGTAAGTACGATTTCAGTAGGTAAAGTTGATAATTTCCTGATTATGTCAGTTGTCTATCCCAGAAACTAAAAAGTAAACACTGTGATGGAAAAAACATCATTCTGTTTGTTTAGTCCCTACCAACCTTAACTACATAAGACAAATGGTTTGTGTTTGGAGGCGGGACTAATCTTTTCATTGACCAATGACAGACAGGGGAGTGTTCAACCTGTTAGAAATGTCACTATTGTTGTAATTTGATTAGTTTGAATTAGTTTGATGCATGAAATTTCATTACAATATGTGACCCTGGACCACAAATCCAGTCTTAAATCACTGGGGTATATTGTAGCAATAGAAAAAAAAACCACTGTATGGGCCGAAATGAATGATTTTTCTTTTGATGCCAAAAATCATTAGTATATTAAGTAAAGATCATGTTCAATGAGGATATTTTGTAAATTTCCTTCCGTAAATATATTAAAATTTAATTTTTGATTAGTAATATGCATTGCTGAGAACTTCATTTGGACAACTTTAAAGGTGATTTTCTCAGTATTTAGATTTTTTTACACCATCAGATTCGAAATATTCGAATGGTTGCATCTTGGCTAAATATTGTCCTATCCTAACAAACCATACATCAATGGAAAGCGTATTTATTCAGATTTCAGATGATTTATAAAACTTAATTTCGAAAAATTGACACTTATGGTTCAGGGTCACATATGTGATTTCCAAGATAACATATAGCACATTTCAATAGATAAATTAACTTAAATGCATTTAGAAGAAGTAAGTGTGGTAACACTTTAGAATGGACAGCACTAATTAACTATTAACTAAGACCTTTCCCTCAATATATCCCTAATTTGCTGCTTATTAATAGTTAGTGCGGTAGTTGTTAAGTTTACGTATTGGGTCGGATTAGAGATGTACAAAAAGGTCATGTAGAATAAGGCATTATTATGTGTTTAATTAGCACTAATAAATGGCTAATATTCTAGTAATATGCCTGCTTATAAGCAACTAGTTACTAGGTCTGGAGACCCTAATGTATTTAGTTTTAATGAATACCTTTTTCTTTCATTCAGCATTTCACTGTAGCAATGCATTTGGAATGGAGTCTGGTAAGATCTCTGATGATCAGATTTCGGCGTCCAGTTCATTTTATGATGGTCGCTGGCAGCCCCGTCAGGCTCGTCTGAACAACGAGGACAACGCTTGGACGCCCGGTGAAGACAGCAACAAGGAATACATACAGGTGAGCCAGTTTTATTTCATTTTATTAATTTTATTTATTTATTTATTTATTTGTAATTCACATTTCTGTCTTACTGTACAGGAAAATGTGTTTTTATAATCTTTTATCCAAATATACACTACCCTTCAAAAGTTAAGATGTCTGTGTGAGATGTTTATGGAATTTGTTGACTAAGATATTAACACATATTAAACGATTCTGTCCCGCACCACCTCTTTTGCGTCGCATTAAAAAAGCCATTTACCCTGTCCTTGATTTGTTCCCTTTAATCCACTGGGATTCTCAATCTCTGTCTCACACACACGTTTGGTATATTCCTACACACCTCTACATTTCCAGAAGCTTCTACATCATCAATAGAGCACTCCATCTTGCCCGTCAGCATACCCCCCTCAGCTTGAGCGCTGCGTTTGTTGTGTTGGTGCAGAGCGATGATGCACGGAAGGTTGCTGTGATGCTAACCGCTCGATGATGGATGAGGACAGTCTGGAGAAGTCCGTAGTTAGCAATCTTCTCCACTGCTATTGATTTCAGAGTTGGTAGTGTCTTTCCACACACCCCTCACCTGCATCCAAACGCACAGGATCCGGATAGCATTCCTTCCTATGTTTGACAGATGAGCATGTGCAGAGGTCAGGGAGGTTTAATTAGACCTGTGATACATCATTGTGTTGAATTCTACGCAAATTCCCTGAATGTATTGTATCAAACTGTTTTATATAAAATAAAATGATATACAGTATCACTAAACAAAAATGTTTGTTGACTTGTAGTGTATATAATAACATGGTTTTCACAAAAATATTAAAGCAGCACAACTGT
Organism: Enteromius mattozi; assembly: GCA_032359235.1. Lineage (NCBI taxonomy): Eukaryota > Metazoa > Chordata > Actinopteri > Cypriniformes > Cyprinidae > Enteromius > Enteromius mattozi. The sequence goes on from JAUMHE010000042.1 coordinate 15,099,997, forward strand.
TTTCAACATTGATAATAATCAGACATGTTGCTTGAACAGAAAATCAGTGTATTAGAATGATTTCTGAAGGATCATGTGACATTGAAGACTGGAATAATGACACAGGAATATATTTGAATATATATTCAAATAGAAACTGTATTTTAAAACAGCACCCTTAATTTTCAGTCACAGATTTTTTTCATCACTAGAAGAATAAACATGTTTTCTATATACATGCTCAAAATAGATTTATTAACTGCAAAGGAACTGTTCATTACTCATATCAGAAATCTTCATTGATCCAAGTTTGGTTGGATCAGTCGGGCATTGTTACCGTTCCCTGTTTCCCACTTTCATCAATCACTTTCCTTTCCCAGGTGGATCTTCACTTCCTCAAGGTACTGACCGGGATCGCTACCCAAGGAGCCATTTCCAAGGAGACTCTTAAGTCCTACTACGTCACCACCTTCAAACTGGAAATCAGCACTAATGGAGAGGACTGGATGATCTATAGACATGGCAAAAACCATAAGGTAAAAACCATGCAATACGTTAGTGTTCACTGTGTGTTTACAACCGACAAGGAAATATTCATTTTGTAGGAACAACACTTACAGAGAAAAGGCTGGATTCACAAAAATTAAAAGAAATTTGTAAGAACATTCTAGAATTTTTTCTTGATTATTCATTTTCTGAAAAGGAAAAAACGGTGCATTATTTTTTATTGCTTCGAATTGCATTGTAATATTTTAAGAGCAGCTTAATTTTATTATTAGGAAAAATTATTTATTTTCTTATTCTTGATGTTTTCCTGTCTAATATATAATATAACAAATTCAATATCCTGGTAAATTTTTATCAATCAATTAATCATGGGTTTACCCATTTTTAGGTACTGCATAGCAAGTATGCCTACTTATCATTTGTAAACCTATTTGTAAACTTATAAACATAAGAAAAATATGTTATGTTTATAAATTAAATATATTTAGATATAATATAAAGTATATAAATATATACATGTACATTTTTTTAATATATGCTTGTATGTGTGTGTATTTATATATGCATAATAATTGTATTATTACAGAACTACACAATACACACACTTTTATTTTAAATGCGATTAATCACAATTAATTGCTTGATATATAAATATATATACTGTATATAAACAAAATCTGAAAATAAAATTTAAAAAAAATTACATGTGCAAAAGAAATTACATTTTTAAGAAGTTGTTTTGGTGAAAATTTGCTTTTAAATATTTTTTTGTTTTCATTTTCCTTTCTATTTTAGTAATAATCAAGAAAAGTTAATTAAAAAAAAAAAAAAAAAAAAAAATATATATATATATATATACACACACACACACACACACGCATAACTTAATGCATTGTAAATCCAGCCAGGTAACATACTAATAAAACCTAGATTTTGCCAAATCTATCATTAGACCTTTGTTTTCAAACTGAAAAAGTGTGCTTAAATGGATTATTCTAATGAAATCAGAAAGTAGGTATTTTGTTTTAGAACAAATCCATCAAATTGAATTAGCATAAGCTGCTGTAGAAGGCAGTTGAGCATCTGCAGGAAAAAGCAGCTCTAGTTCCAGATGAACTTTGCTGGTCTGAACAGAGAAAGTGACATGGGAACAGATTGAGAGATGGTTATACGGAGGTGGAGAACAATGAGGCCCTTTCTGCGCCCTTATCTCTCTGGCCGTTCCTAATGCCTGCGAGCTACCTGCCGTAAACACACCTGCATGATCGGTCACACCTGGACCAGCGTGGGATATGCTGATACGTGTTCGTGCATTACTCAAAGTCATGGATTAGACCAATTCGAAGACTGAGATTCAAATTATTTTCCCTTTCTAGATGAGTTAAGACTGATCCTATCAAAACCAATATGAATTTAGTTTTTTTAGGAGGGCAGGAATTTTCCAAATTCAATCACAGAGATTTGGACAACCCCCAGTAACTCCATCAAAATAAAAAAACATTTAAGACGGATATACAGCATTTGGGTTGTAAAGATTATTGTGGCAAAGTCAAATTATGATGAGAACACAACTGAGCAAACCCGACAGAAACGCTTTTGTTTGGCTAGCATTAGCACGGCTAGTAATTAAAGCATCAATCAAGCGCCATTTAGCCTGCCTGCTCAATGACATCCTAATCTCTGTTTGTTTTGACGCTGTCCGTCGCTTGAAAGATCATCTTTCTCGTTTCGTGACAACTAATCCCACTGTAACCGTGCTGGCCACAGTTTAATCACAGCCTTGGAAAGATGCTTATGTGTTTTAACTCTACGTTACGCAGAGGGATGCCGTGTAATAAAAGTGCTTGGATTAACCTTTTGCTCGTCTTTTTAGTGGATCTGCTTTTGATTAAAAGATTAGTCTCCTGTTTGAGAATAAATTGCACGTGAAAGTAATATTGACCTGCTGACGTGACTGGGATTAATGCTCTGGACGTAATCCTGGAACAGATCACTTTTATTATAGAGTTTGGGATGGAAATTGTTAAACGTCTTTGGCAATGTTGAATCCGTAGAATACTTAATAATTGTTTTATTGTTAATCATTTTAAACATATAGGGGAAGATCAATTTAATGACGTAATGTTGGTTTGGAAATTACACCCATACACACACACACACACACACACATATATCTATAGATAGATATGTGTGTGTGTGTGTGTGTGTGTGTTTAATGTTTATTTATTTTTTTAAATTATTTTTTTAACTGAATTTATTTATTGGCTTATTTATTGATTTTTACAGTTCCTTTCTGCTATCTATTCATAAAGGGAGTTACTTGATGATTAATTAAATGATTAATTATCAATGATTAATTACCCTTGTCATATACTATGCTTCTGTGGAGTGACATATGGACAATTTCATCATGTTGGCAGTTTATATTTAGGGTGTGTTGTTGGGTTTGGGTTTGTATACGCAGAGTTAGCTGTCAGCTTTTTCATAAATACACACACATATGCATATATATTTATATATATTCTTGTGCTTGCCAGTTACAGAACAAGGAAGTTGTAACCCTATTCTGAGGATAAAAGCACTTTAAAATACCACAATATTCAGTTTGTTGCTTAATTTTACATATACAGTAAACACATCACAAATACATCATAGATATTTGATATTGCTTGGCATTACTGCATACGCATAAGTACATTGACTAAACCACATAAAGGTCTCACATGTGTGAAAAATTGCACCATACCCTGTTATTATTACAATTCCCATAAATCCCTTGTGGACAGCAAGTAATAAATCTGTCACACACTTACTTGATACATGATGAATATAGCATATAAAGCCATTTAGCCTTTGTGTTTGCTGCCCTTGACAGAAAAGTGACGATTGAGAGAGTTAAAAATGATGGGACGAGAGACACAAAGATACAGGAAGATGGAAAACGAGACAGACAAAAAGAAATTGGAATTAAGGGGTGTGTTTTGTCATTTCTTTTCCATTGAGAGAAAGCTCACTGGAGGGGAGCAGGTATTGTTGAGTAGTGAACACTTCAGTGTTCATTCGCTGTCTCTCTCACACACACATTGTCTGTTTTCCTTCTCTTCAAGACGTTGCTTAAGGCTGGTGAGCCACCAACCGGAACCAGCTTCGACTGTCAACATCTTCATTTAGAGATGAGTGAGGGAAAACAGGTGGACAAAGAAAAGAAAGAAAGATTTGATCTGAGGAAAGACTGAAAATATGAATTTATGAATTCATCTTGATGAATTCCCATTTTGTTTTTTCTTGACTAGTGCTGGTTTAGCTGGATTTCCAGCATATTGTTTGTGGTGTAGCTGGTCGATCCAGTTAAGAAATCAGCTGAGGGGGAAAAAAAACAAAACGTTTATTTATTTATTAATAGATTATTTGGCATTAAGTTTTTCATTATTTCTTTATACTGAATTTTTTTTTTTTGTTGTTTAATTACATTTATTTGATTATATGGACTGGAGAGTTGTTTTTTTCCAGAGGGCTTAAAGTAGCCCACAAGTATATTATTTATTAATTAATTTATTTAGATGATTCTTTTTCATATATTTTATTTATTTAACCAAAAACATATTAATTATATGCAGATTTTTTTTATATATATATTTATTTAAATTGATCAGATTCTCCATGTAAATAATATAGGTTAAAATCAATGAAGGCAAGTTTATTTATATAGCACATTTCATAAACAAGGGTATTTCAAAGTGCTTTACATAAAAGGAAATGAAATAATCGATAAAATAAAAAAAGAAAAAGAAAAAAGAAATATAAAGTTAATATACATGAAAGTTTATAAACAGTATTATAGGTTGTAATTTATTTATTTATTTATTTATTTTTCATGTCATAGTGATTCTAAAACATCTGATATTTCCCGTTCAGACATCTAGTCTTTAAAAGAAGAGTCAACCTAAGTTTGGAATTTTATAGAAAAAGACTGCTATTTTCTCAACTTAGTTTCTCTGCTCATGTCTTTTGCTACATGCTCTTTCACGACTTTCATCAATACTTAAACACCTCGAGACCTTTTGTCCCCTAGCAGTCTGCATAGGATGTCTGTTCTGACCGACCCATGGGTGGAGACGGACCCCTTCACCTAGCGTTGTAGGGACAGTGGAAAGGGTCTTTATAATTTCATGATCTATCACTCGTAGACACACAACATGGCAGGTTTAATTATTTAGTTACCCTAGCTAGCGCTCTACTTCAGCTGAATGGGCGGGACCATCCCATCGTGGGTCACCCCACCAGCACCTCTCTTGTTGTCAGGCAGATTTTGGTCTTGTTTATGACACTGAATAGCTTAAAGATTAAACCGACGGTTATTTCAAATTTGGTCAACATGAAACACATCTTTATGCTTTACGAAAGCTTTAGCGCTCATTATTTAGTGCACCAAACTGCAAAACCTGTTCTCAGCAAAATTACTACAGCTTACTCTAGAAAGAAAGTTTAAAGCCATTGCTAAAGACCAGTTCTAAAGAAATGATCTCCCATTATTAAGTAAGAAAAATAGCCTTTGACTGATTGTACAGGAAAAGGTCATTATTCAAGATGACTTGGTCAAACATTACACGTTGTTCAGACTTCTTTGTAATTTTAATTAACCTTTGAACTAGGCTTATTGACAGGGGTCAAAGATTGCTGTTGAACCACTGATGGAATCTTTGATCTTTGCAGTTGAAGAGAACTTGAATTCATTAACCATAAGCAGTTCGACCTCTGACCTTCCTTGACTGCTCTTAAACTGTACCATATTTATTTTCCTTGTGTTTGATCTACACCTAGTTCTTGTGTGATTAATAGTCTTTAGTAGATGCCATTGGATGCGAAAAGAATAAGGCTGGTAAGAATGGATATACAGTTCATTATGCCAGTCTTTCTTGAGGTTAGATCATATTTAATTTTTGCAACCCATTTCTTTCTGTTTTATTTATTTGTTTATTTATGTTGTTTTATTTTTTGGCAAGGAAAATGTCTGCAACTACATTGTGTTAATAAGAGAAAGATATAACTACATAAAAATAAGTGCTTCATTCTTTTGAAAAATAATTTTCACAAGAATTTACATGTAAATGGATTTACAGATCATTTTAAAATTCATTTATGTAAATTGTAAGAATATTTTTAACATAATTAAAATTAACTCTAAAAGAATTAAATTTTGTTTACTTTTTTTAACAAATTATATACACAGAAATTACACATATAATGTAAAAAATATATGATTTTATTCATTTTCATGCAAATGTAAGTATGAGTTTACAAACAGTTACCAATTCAGTTTGACATGATGTACAGATGTAACAAATATTAACAAAAAATTGCATAAACATTACTTTAATGAATTATTTTGAAATACAAATAATTTTCTCTGAAATTAGTTTCTTACAAAAAATGCTACATGTATTGCATATACATGATTTTCAAAGTTGTAAATAAAATTTAAAAAATCAAAAAAACTAT